>JARYGA010008304.1:1200000-1662500 GCA_030545235.1 Helianthus tuberosus
AATATTCAGGTGAGTTCATAACCCCCACTTTTTACTATTTTACATTTTTATAAATGTTTTCGGGGTGGAAAGACATGCACGTTTTGCAAAAACATACCAAGTTTAGAACAAACGCAAAACTCGTATTTTTTAAATCATATTACGAAGGGATTTCGAGGAACTCAAATGATTTACGAAAGGTTTATACTAAACATACCGGTTTTTACAAAACAAATACGTATTATCGAAATGTGAATGATTTTCATGACTAAGGATGGATCGTCTGGTGATAATATTGAGGAAGGCTCAGTCTTAGAGACTAAGGGAGGATCAGTCTTAGAGACTGGGGAAAAATACATGTACAATGATTACAGACATTTTTTTATACATGGTATGGTTAGCTTAAGGAGGGTTAGAACGCACAGATCATGTGAGTGGGTAGGCGCAACTTGGGATCATTAATCCTCATTGTAGGACCGAGGGACAGGAGCGGTAGATCTATCTGGGTGTAGCGAGCCCAGCCCCCAGGCCAAACAGAACGGACCTCGGTGTGACTTTGTGCCCGACGCATAAATTTGCTAGGTTTGAGTCTTCCTACTTGCACTTCACACATATCAATGGCCTTGCAAACCATTGGTGATCTCTTTTTCCTTATTGCTACATACCAGGGATTTTATACTTACGGAAACTTCTTGTTCATACAAATTAACTACTATGTTTTATACAAATTCAAAGCATTATGCGGGTATGGAGTCAAAGTCAGGGTGGGCATTGACGGTTATGCGAACATTACAAATACAAGGCTTTATAAATACATGGTTTTATGAACATAACGTGTTACAAACGCAACGTTTCCTTATAACTTGGCAAGAAAATGACTTTTGATTCGTTTTCTCAATACTATTTCAAAAACCGGTTATTCCAAAGATTTATTTCAAATCTTTCACAACTCAAAAGATATATTTCAAATCTTTTACAAACAAACTATGAACTCGCTCAACATTATGTTGATTTTTCTCGCATGTTCTTTCTCAGGTTATAGTTCTAAGACAAGGCACGGTTGGAATAGGAGAACCATTGGAGACTCGAGTACTTAGCAGGCGTTCAATTTCTAGAAGTCTTAGCTTAATTTGCTTCCGCTGTGCAATGAAAATACCAGTCCAGTCACGCCAGCTCTGATAATTTCAGGGTGTGACAGGACAAGCCCTTATGCTATATAAAATGTCGGTACGACATCGACAGTCGTGACTTATGTCCCATGTCTAATAAATATGAAGGATTATATTCCGTTTAAACGCCAAAGACGGTTTATTTAAAAACCTAGGCAAAACATAATCAAATAAATCTAATACTATCTATTGGCCTATATGGTTTATTTGCACCATGGCTATGTAATCATCAAATTCGACAATTCATTATATAATTAAATAAATTGTTACTACTTGGTTAGTAGCCTTTAAAGCTTCACAATGGCTGACTCCTCTGAAGCTCACAGTCATCCAGTTGATCAGAATAATGATGCAAGACTGAATTTGACAGGCACCAAGTTACAGGCTATGATAGATACAGCCGTAAACAAAGCTGTGGACCGACTATTAAAGGACCGTAAACGAAAGTGCTATAATACCCCAAATAAGGGTTACAAAAAGGGTAAGACCGGTTCAAACTATAACTAGTCCAAGCCAAAGGAGGAAAAACCCAAATGTAAAACCTACGGGAAGAAGCACTTCGGAAAATGTTCCTATGAACAGACCAGGGGATGTGTCATCTGTAAAGAGATGGATCACAAGACCCATGAATGCAAGGACTTGAAGGACGCCGCATGCTATGGTTGTGGCGAGAAGAGGCACATAAAGACCCGCTGCCCAAAGAAGGCGACTAAAGGGAAACGCACTTTAGAGTCAGAAGCTAGGCCTTGTGGGATTAGTAATAAGGAAGGGCACAAAACTTTGGAGTGCCAAGAAATAAAGGATGCAACCTGCTATGGTTGTAAAAAATAGGGCACATCAAGACTAATTGCCCAGATAAAACCTAGAAGCCTAGAGAGGCTAAGAAGGCCAAGGCTGGAAGCTCTCAAATGAATACTCAAGAGGCCGTTCAGGATGACAATGCCACAACAGGTACTTTCTTTATCAATAACGCTCATGATAGAGTATTAATTGATTCAGGTTCAGATAAGTCTCTCGTAGACAATAGATTTTGTAAATTACCAAATATGCCTGTTAAAACTCTAAGCGTTAAGAATAAAGTAGAATTTGGCCGATAGTACCTCAGAGACTGCTTCAGCAATGTTAGATGGATGTTTTATATCCATTAGGAATTATTTTTCCGTTGTCCTTGTTTCCGTTAAAATGAAGGAATTCGATATAGTGATAGGAGTGGATTGGTCATCTTGTAACCAAGCCCATATTATGGGTAATGAGAAGCAAGTAGTTATCAAGACTCCTTAGGGTAAGCCTTTGATAATTCAAGGAGACACCGGGTATGGATTGCCCAAGCACTTGATGAATTTGGTACTTAATAAGCTTCGGGTATGGAAAACTCAGAAGAGACATACAAAAATCGCGATGCTAGAAACGCGACAAATGTTAATGGTGCATCAGATGTGAACCTCAATATTACTGAAGTTAATCTCCAAAACTGCAATTAACGCAGCTGTTAGAAAGGCTATGAGAAAAGTCATGGAAAAGTTTCAAAGCCTGCTCATTATAAATCCACTATGGATCTACCTCAGCTACTCACATTGTATAGATTAAGAAATAACCAGTCAAAGCTGAGACTGCCCTAAAATTTGTCAAAGATTTTGCAGCTAAGTTTAAATGGAGTAAGTATGGAGGCGTTTAACCCCCCCTGATGTAGGATAAGAGGCAGCTCACATTAATCACACCAGATAAATCCCTTATTGTGATTTTATTGCTAAGAGTTACGTTGGTTTCAGATACTGCTAAGTCTCTCATATGACCATAAGTTTAGCAAACTTTTAGAAATTATGCCGTAAGAACCCCAGATATTAAGTGTATGGTAAAACTTACAGGCGAAGTCATAAGAACCATTTTTTCCCTCTTCCTATCAGGAGCCTTCAGTCATAGAGTTTTAGAAGTATCCTCTCTTTAGAGGAAGTGTGTCAACATATGTAGTTGATATCTCCTTGATCTCTATCAATTGCGAATACCAGACGGTATGATAAAAGCGCCATATGGGGATTGGTGTATCTTAATAAGTTCCATAGATTGCTTCCATGCCTGATCAGTATGGAGGCTTAATGCATGGGACCACAAAGATATCCCGATGGTCATATGGTACTAAAGTCAACTAATGGTATTCAAAGAAGATATCCAGAATGGAATTGTCCAAGTAACTGTCCCCGATTAAGGAATTCGTGGACTTATAACATAAATGTGTCACTTATTTGACACAAGCAATAATGGATGAACTGGAGCCTGAGATATGGAAAATCTGTATAACCTCCTTGTATCCTGATTATCTTCTCCTAAGATTACCCTGTTACCTCCTGAGAGACAAGTAAAGTTAAGATTTATATCCCATTTAGGGCTGTACTATTATGAAATCTCCAAGACGACTAATACCATCGTTGGAAGAATTGAAACCCTGATTAAGTGAATAAAGGATTCATATAGCCTAACTCAATATTATGAGAATTCGTTATAGTTAATTAAGAAAGACGGTTCATTTTGCGTATGCATTTGATTACCGCAACCCTAATTAGGCAACAATTAAGAATTGTCATCAGCTGCCCAGGATCGTCGATTTGTTCGACTAACGCAAGGATTAACTATTCCTTGAGATTAGTTCTAAGCAGTGGTTGGAATAACCATCTCACCTTAAGATAAGCTTTTTATAATAGTTGTTATATAAGTATCAAGGTTGCTCCTTTGGAGACCTTGTATAGATAAAATATCAAAACGTCCGTTTGATGGACGAGACTTTGGGAAGTCCAATTATCAGGATCTGAAGGTTGCCTTGGAAACAATAGATAAGATCATGCAAATTCGTAATCATCTGGAAATCGCCAGTATTCGGCAGAAAATTAAGGATTTATGAAATGACAATCTTCCTAAGTTCTTGTTAAGGAATAAGGTTTAACAAAAGATATCACCCTGAAGGGTGTACCAGTTTGTTAATTATCAGGCTAGTTCAGCTCTGAATATATAGAATCATTCGAGGGAATCGAATGTATCAAGATCAAATAGCTTATAAGCTAAAACCTGTTTAAGGAGCGTGGTGGAACTCGCAATGCATTACACACTAATGATTTAAGGATATGTTTCATCAATAAGTCGAGAAGCGTTATCACATAATAATATGTAGATTTAAGATATGATAAGAAACCTGCATCGATTGAGAATCGACATGTTAAGAAGCTCCAAGAGGGATACATGTACCTATTATAGAGGTCAACTGGGGAGCCTGAAGAGGCTCCAGATATGCTATAGAAGTTAAGTCCATCATGCGACAAAAAGTACTTCCAGCATTTTAGCAAATCTCGAGGTCGATATTTCTTTTAAAGGGGTGAGGATGTAACACCTCGTAAAAATCACGTCTAATGATGTATTGACATGTGTAATAAACCCTAATGAAGTCAAACCTTGAATTAAGGAACTAAATTTTTTCGAAAAATCGAAAAATTTGATTATGAAAGGGCTGGAAGTGTTAGCATACCTAAAATAAGTTCTGAATAACCTCTCATGATGATTATATTCACAATGAGCCACTTGTCGATCAAGTGTGGCCGTTACCGTAATTAATTGGAAGTTTGCGCAATGAAGGGTTAAAAAGCGTCAACATGTTAATTATTACCTCTGAGTGAGCTTTTAACAAATCGGGAGCTTCATGATATTTGATTATACTCTCGGGAATGCCAACTATTGGCCGTCTAAGGTTTTTATGCCTATAAGTACAGCCACACGCAACTTTGCAAGTTAGAGGGGCTAAAATCGTCAATATGTTTAATTATACCTCTGAATGACCTTTTAGCGAACCCAAAGCATCGTGATGTTTAATAATACTTACAAGAATGCCTAATATGGATTTGATAAGGCTTCAATGCTATTAAATGAGGAGATGCGCAATAGAGGGACCTAAAGCGTCAACTTTTGAACCTACGCCTTTCGGTGATCATTTAAGCGAACGAGAGTGTAGTAATATTTTTGTATATGTTTGGGAATGATCAATATGGGCCATGGAAGGCTTGGATATCATTAAATAGCATTTCGCGCTACTTTGCGTAATTAAAGGACTAATTGCGTCAAACGGCAAAAGTATGCCGATTCGTAGGGTATCGAACCTTCCAGAATATGACCATGAGTTAATCATACCCTAATTATCCTTTACATAGCTTAGATATAGTCTTAGAGGTGTTTGGTGCGCAAAAATAAACTTTTAAGTCATGCAGGGACTAAAAGTGTCAAAAAGTGCACAAGTTTGCGTTTACGCGCATATCTTACATTCTGAATATCTCCGGACACCCAAAAATTTATGTAAGCACTAAAATAATTTATTTTAGTATTTGGCTTGATAAAATTCCATTCGTCGCGTCGTTTGGATTGTTTTTCGCGTCCGTCCGTGTTTCGTCGTAATTAGCCGAACAACGAGACCGTACGACCAAACGAACCGACATCCGACATATTTTGAGCATGTTTCATGTTCCCTATGCTTAGGTATCATGGTAGAGCCCTAAAAATGGTTTAACGGGCCTTAGATGTGTCGGAAATGGCATTTGGAAGTGCAGGGGCTAAACCTGTCAACAATTGAAACTTTACTATGCTGACCAGGTCCTTACGGACCGTAAGACTATGGACCTTACGGTCCGTAAGCATGTCCCAGATACAGAAATAGCTGTAGACAGCCTGTTCCAGCTGGATCCAGCCCTTGCTCATGGTATTTCTTCAAACCTTGGGCACCCCTAGCATTAGAAAACTGTGTGTATGTGGTGTACAGGTCCAGATCAAGGCTCGTTTATCGAGGAACGATCTTAACGGTCCTCAAAATCCTATAAATACCCCTTGATCTTACTCCCATTTCACTCTATGATCTGAATTGTTCTAAGTTGGAGCCCTTGTGCTTCATACCTGAACATCCTAGATCAATTCCATCCTTGCTTGGACCCTTTGTAAGTGTCCTTCGTGCTTAGTCAATTTTGTTTAACGTTTATAGCCAAAAAGTCAAGCGTTTCGATAAACGCTTTGACTTTTAAACGGTTGAGCCATTGTTCCCAATGAACATGGCTACGTGACCGTAATTAGTAGGTGTTAAACCCTCAAAAGGGCACCTCCTAATTACCACGTTTACTTAGTTAAATTGTCGGGTCAAATAAAAGTCAAACGGGTTAGTTTTAAATAAAATTCATAACTATTAATGTAAAAGCCATTAAATCAGTTTTCTCACTTTAATAAATTGGTAAATATTAGTTGAACATGCCTAAGCATGATTCAACCCGACAATTCTAAGTATAGGCTCGGTTTGGAACCGAAAGTCGCAAAAGTTGACTTTTGCTTTGACTTTCAGTTCTGACCCGATTTTGTTTAGTTTAATTATGCCTTAGGTTCCTTTGTGACCATATGATATGTTAGTATAACCCCCTGAAGTTATACTACTTGGTCCTTTAGGATTAGAGTTCATATGCATGTTTCCGTTATATGCTTAAAGGTTGACCATTATGCCCTTTTGACCTTAAAACGAGATTTTTGAAAATATGAAAGGATAAGAACCTTTATTACTGAATTATAAACTTGTCCCTAAAATTTGAAATCAGTTTGAGGTCTAGATTAGGAGTTATGCTCATTAGCGTAAATGAAAAGCTTTTTTTAATTAAACGGCATAATTAGCTTATAGCCTATCTAAACCTAAATTTTAATACCAAACTTTTTACCTACTGATATAAAATAATATTTTAAGATTTTTGAATATTTTTATTTATTTTTAGGCTGAGCATAACTTAGAGTTCTAAGCTTTATTCGGTAATTGTCGGTTTTGCCCTTTTGGGCTATAAAATGAGTTTTACAAAATCTTTTGACATCAAACCTTTTTCTCCTGATCTAATATGATAAATAAAACATTTTGAGCCTTCTGGAATAATAAAAATATCAACTTTCCTTTAAGAACCCGGAAATTGCTCAAAATCGCCTTTTTAAGCGTTTTTAACGCATAGTATCTATTAAAACCATATTAGATATATAAGACTTAATACCTACTGATATATTAAGTAAATTTTTATATTCTAATAGTAAGTAAAAATTTTTAAAGTCAGATTCCAGATTTGACCTTATAAGCTTATGTGAAATTACCAAAATGCCCCTTCGGTGCAAAGTTTGGTTATAAATAGTAAATTTCACATATAGGTAATACCCTACTGATATAACTTATAAAAATAAGTATATTTACTGATTATATCAGACCTGAAACTTGGATTTATATTAAACCTCTTTTATAACCTTTTAAATGACCAAAATACCCTTACGGGGCATAAATTGGTCTTAAACTCGTTTTGGGCATAAATTGGTCTTAAACTCGTTTTGGGCATAATGGAAGGTATCCTACTGATATCACAACATATTTAAGGCATATTAACTTAGGAAACATGTTCATGACTCATTTGGTTATCCGTTACGCACTTTTTGCGTTCGGATCGGCTTATGTAACTAGTTGCATATATTGGCCGAAGCGGGTCAAACCATATCGTTTTTATCTCAAAATCCAGGATGTGTTTAGTTTACCCTATTTACACAAGTATACAAGCTTGTTGGGTCTAAACCACATTCTAATCCGGTTCTCGCTTAATCATGCATTTTGAACCGTAAACCTTTCTTTAAAACTAACCGGTCTAAGTTACGACTTAAATAAGACCCGTTAGAAAATCTAATAGGTTAATAAAACCTTCATTCCAGATTAAGAGCCCCAGTAGAAGTACTTATGCTTGTTGATTAGAATATACGGCTGAGTATAAATTGCATTGCTAGCTCAGGTAAATACTTTTAACTTATTTTCCCTATACGGGCTTGGGATACTGTATTATAATAATACCGCTTGGTCGGGTATTGAATGTTTAATCGTATTGTGATTAAATTATTGAGGTAACCCGCTTTAATCTGTCTTGTTTGAAATAAAGGCCTTTAGGGGTTAATGACCATGTCCCGGATATCCTTGGCATCATTGTATTATAAAATGGCCACGTCTTATGCACGGGGTGTAGGCATACTCCTAACAGTTGCATAAGGGAAATAGTATCTCACGCTCATGTGGGCCTATACTTGTGGTGTGTCTGTTAATCTTGACCCGGTTTCTACATCGGGCCCTAAGTGTATAACGAACATGTAAATCTATATACAAGATTATTTTTATATAATTGTCCCAAGTTATAAAAGAATTTTGTGCCTTGAGCATTCAAATCAATTTTCTTAAACATTTTCAAAAAAAAGTCAGTTAATTGTATTTACCAGTGTAAACTGACGTATTTTCCAAAAAGGTTAAGTGACAGGTACTGTACGTAATTGGCTGGGAGCTCAGGGCGTTAAAAAGGAATCTTGCAAGTTCTAGATGCCTAAAGTCTGTTGAACAGTTCTCTCTTATTTGATCCGCCTGTGGATCCTTTACTTTCCGTTTGTAATACTTTTATATTACTTTGTATCGGTTTGTAATAGATTTATCATTTGCTTCGCTATGCGTTTAATATCGTGTTGTTTGACTACGATGATATCAACTACGTCACGGTACTCCCCACCGGGCCCACCGGTAATACGTGAAAATATCAGGGGGGTGACAATGGTGGACCACCGACTGGCAGTTCCAGAATCTTCTAAATAACCTTGATACCTTTTTCCCTCAGTTTGACCCAGAACCTCCACTATACCCACCTATGAGCCTGGAAAATCTGGCTGAACTCCGCCATTTTGGCGAAGAGTTGGTGGATGCAGGGAACAGAATCTGAGAGGTAGGAGAGAGGATATCTTGGAAGTATGTAGGTCCCTGAATCCCGTATGGATCGTACAAGACTGTTAATCTATCAAGGGTGCGGAATCCCCTTGATTGATCTTCGAACACAGAAACAAGATTATGTAGAAGAACAAGAACTCGAACACACAAACACGCAAACTTTCCAACTGATCTTCTGTGATTATCAAACTCTTTGAATCGTTTTACAATCACTAAGATCTACAAGAACCTAACAGCCGATTTCTGTTTTGTTCTTCACCTCTCAAACTTGAATGCTCTCTCTAGTTGTCTAAAGTGTCTCTCCAGTGTCTAACCTTTAAAACTCAAGACTAAGGCTGTTTATATACACACAGCCAAGATCTCGAATTGGGCTTTGCCCATATTACATTTGTCACATAAACTTGGGCCTAATAGACTTAGTACAAACTTGGACTGATTGGGCTTCAGAGAACTCGTTTTTCTTTAAGTCTTCATGATCCAATCTTCTGTTTAATATCCAAAGACCAATCCAAAGCTGTTGTCATATAACATGCACCAACAAACTCCCCCTTGACAATAGCTTGCAAAGGAAACTTTAGTCTTCAGAATCTCACAGTCTTTGGTCTTTGGATAGCGTCAGCTTCAACATGAATTCTGTCTTTGTCAGCAACAGACTCCCCCTAAGCTGATGCATCCAATCACCAAATCTTCCAAGTTTTGAGTCAGCATTCAATGTGTCTTCACAGCATCCACTCTGCATTGTAGAAGGAGGATTCTACCAAGCAGCAACAAACTCCTCCTCTCTTCACAGCAACTTCTCATCAACAACTGCTTCAATCTGTATACTATAAAACAAACATCTCGAGAAACCATAAGAATTTTTCAACATAGTTAAAGAATTATTATTATTCAAGAGATAGTTAAACTGAATCAGATTAAGCATTTTCCAATTAAGCACCAACACGCACAAATTTTAACAAACACCTTATAACCTGCATGATTTAAAAAATTTTGAACCCACTTTCTAACACAGTCTCCCCCTTTCGGTAACAACTCCTCCAAGAATAACAGTTTTCCGTACATTAAGAATTTTAACAGAAAAAGACACTATTTTTGGATTTTTATATTTTCAAAAGTAAAGGCTGAAAGCAGTAAATAAATATTTACAGACATTCTTTTTGCGAGTTTCGAGGGTAAGAGAATCATATCAGTGTACGGTCATGTCAAAACGCTCTTGTTGTTCTTTTAGTTAACATTTAGATAAGCATCCTATAACGATTATCGGTATTGTTGTCCACATAAGCTCAACTTATCATATGTAATCATGGCGAGGGATACGTTAAGGTATGATTTATACTTACCGACCTGTGTTCATCCACATCACGACACATTCCCGTATCAAGGTATGCACGAGGGTTCATCTTACCGGTGAGTATACCGATTATCATCTGTTTGACCGTATATGATGTGAGAAACTCACTTATTTTGATTGAAAACAAGCCCTATGTGATAGAATCACTTATTGATGAGGAACTTGATTTTCAAATGCATGAGGGCTCAGGAGCAAGTCCGTGAACAGGTCAGTACTTTCGTACAGCAGAGAGACGAACTTGACTCCCGGATAAATGTGATATATTATCACTTATTTTGGGGACATGTGATTGTTGATCACTTATTGAGGTCGAATGCAATATTTACACGTATGTATGATATCATGGAAGATCTAGACTTGCGTCCCCGTTATTTTTCGGTAAAAGATACAACCATGATACCCAGATGATAAGCAGCATAAAGACCGAATATTTCAGAACCTCGGCAATCTCTCAAACAAAATTTCGGTACTAAGACCATATGCCAATGAATGGTTCCCACCTGGTCTTCAGTCGATTTAAGTTTATATCACCCTGCACACTTTAATATGACTGTGAGCCTACCGATACATCTTATATAGAGCTGCTTAGCATATTTCATTTAAGGTTTAAAAAAGTTTAGACAGACCACTGATGTACAATCATTTTCTCTTTTGCTCGCCAGGAAACTCATTTTTGCTTTTCTATTGTTTTTGTGTTTTTGAAATTTAAGAAAAACAGTAAACTATTTACAAAAATTCTTATGAAAAACCAGTTATTCAGGATTCCTCATCCCATTGAGTTCGACTAAGTTTTCAAAGCGAGCTCGATCAAAAGCTTTTGTGTAAAGATCAGCAAGGTTATCTTCTGTGTCGACTCGGTGCAATTCAATTAACCGTTTTTCAGCACAATCCCGTATAAAGTGATGACGTATGTCAATGTGTTTAGTTCTACTGTGCTTTACGGGATTGTTTGTGATTGATATAGTGGCATTATTATCTATCATAATAGGAGTACGAGTGAAATCCAAACCGTAATCGCGCATCTGCTGTTGAATCCAGAGAACCTGAGAGCAACAGCTACCCGCAGCAATATATTCAGCTTCACACGTAGAGGTAGACACACAGGATTGCTTCTTGCATTGCCAAGACACGATCCTGCCTCCTAAGAACTGACAACCACCTGTTGTAGACTTTCTGTTTGATTTGCATCCTCCAAAGTCTGAATCAGTGTAAGCAACGAAACTCAAATCACTATCAGCTGGATACCACAACCCAAGTTTAGGTTTCCCCTTCAAGTATCGAATAATCCGCTTCACTGCTTTCATATGTGACTCCTTTGGATTTGCCTGATATCTGGCACACAAGCATACGGCAAACATGATGTCGGGTCTTGAAGCAGTCAAGTACATTAGAGAACCAATCATCGCCCTGTATTGAGTTGGATCAACATCTTCAGTGCTTTCATGATCTGGGCCGAGATTGTGGTTTTCACAAATGGGTGTGTTGAAAGTAGAGCAATCATTCATTTTGAACCGACTCAAAATGTCATACACATACTTTGTTTGATGAATAAACATCCCATCCTCCTTCTGTTCAACTTGTAATCCCAGAAAGTAAGACAGTTCACCCATAGCACTCATTTCAAACTTGCTCTTCATCACCTGTTCAAATTCCTTACACATGTTTTCGTCAGATGACCCAAAAATGATGTCATCAACGTATACCTGTACCAGCAGAAAATCTTCCTTCTTTCTCTTAATGAATAGTGTACCGTCAATCTGACCTCTTTCAAAACCATTCTTGACCAGATGTGTAGACAGTGTCTCGTACCACGCCCTGGGAGCTTGATGTAACCCATACAAAGCCTTATCAAGTTTGTACACTCGATCTGGATAGTCTGGATCAACGAACCCATCTGGTTGTGAGACATACACCACTTCTTGGACTTTTCCGTAAAGAAATGCACTCTTCACGTCTAGTTGGTAAACTTTGAAGCCCTTGAAGGAAGCAAAAGCCAGAAACAAACGAATTGCCTCCAACCTCGCCACTGGTGCAAACACCTCATTGTAATCAATCCCTTCTTGCTGATTAAAGCCTTTGACAACCAACCGAGCTTTGTTGCGTGTGACAATACCTCTTTCATCTTTCTTGCACCTAAATACCCATTTAGTGCCAATCTCTCTTTCACCTTTAGGAAGGTCTACTAACTCCCAAACCTTCAACTTAGCAAATTGGGCCAATTCCTCTTGCATAGCTTCAACCCATGAATTGTCTTTAAGAGCCATATGAATGTTCTTCGGCTCCTCTTGGGAAATAAAGCAACTATACAAGCACTCGTTCACTATCCCAGTCTTCTCAATTGAAACAAATAACCCAGAATTTTCTGCTATGCTTCTTCTCGTCTGAACACCTACAGTAGGATCTCCCAGTATCATATCAACCGGATGATCTCTATTTGCTCGTGTAGTAGCAACAGCATCGACTTCTAGATTATCACCCAGGTTTGATCCAACCTCCCCCTGAATATTCTGATTTGCAAACGGATTAATGAAATCCTCCCCCTGAATGGGTTCAGAGTCACTATCGCTTGAATCATGATTAGCAGCACCTTGGGAAGTTTCCGGAGCATCTGACATATCAACATTCGATCTAGGCATGAACTCGTCTTCATCGTCTTCACATACAACTGTTTGAATCAGCTGAGAACCATCTGCATCAGAAACCTCAGGAATATTAAATGATTTAAACACACTTTCATAATCATACAATATAGCAGGACCACTCGTTGACTGTTGAGGTTTGTAGGAAGTAATTTCCACATTAAAAACAACCTCAATTTTACCAGTTTTTAGATTAAAAACCCTTTTATTCGGTGTGCCAGGCACGTAGCCTAGAAAGTAGCCTTCATCTGCCACCTCACCGAATTTTTGTTTATCTTTGTTTAAAGACAAAAACTGTTGGTGCATGTTATATGACAACAGCTTTGGATTGGTCTTTGGATATTAAACAGAAGATTGGATCATGAAGACTTAAAGAAAAACGAGTTCTCTGAAGCCCAATCAGTCCAAGTTTGTACTAAGTCTATTAGGCCCAAGTTTATGTGACAAATGTAATATGGGCAAAGCCCAATTCGAGATCTTGGCTGTGTGTATATAAACAGCCTTAGTCTTGAGTTTTAAAGGTTAGACACTGGAGAGACACTTTAGACAACTAGAGAGAGCATTCAAGTTTGAGAGGTGAAGAACAAAACAGAAATCGGCTGTTAGGTTCTTGTAGATCTTAGTGATTGTAAAACGATTCAAAGAGTTTGATAATCACAGAAGATCAGTTGGAAAGTTTGCGTGTTTGTGTGTTCGAGTTCTTGTTCTTCTACATAATCTTGTTTCTGTGTTCGAAGATCAATAAAGGGGATTCCGCACCCTTGATAGATTAACAGTCTTGTACGATCCATACGGGATTCAGGGACCTACAAAGTACGACGAAAGGGAACGTCGTTTCTGAGATGCCAGCTGACGAGAATGGTGTGACTGTGGTTGTAT
Source organism: Helianthus tuberosus (assembly GCA_030545235.1). Lineage (NCBI taxonomy): Eukaryota > Viridiplantae > Streptophyta > Magnoliopsida > Asterales > Asteraceae > Helianthus > Helianthus tuberosus. The sequence goes on from JARYGA010008304.1 coordinate 1,213,798, forward strand.
GGTTATAGGAATATATGTTTAATAATAATATCATAATAAAATATAATTATGTAAAATAACAAAAAATAAAACTTTGTAAGATAACCAGTTTGTACGGATGCCTAATATATATAAAATATCAAAAGTCAAAAGATCGACAATTTTGGCTATATTTGTTTACATGATTATGTGCAATTATATTGTTATGTTTGGTTATTAATTATTTTATACTAATTACTTATATAAATTAATTACCAGATGGTACACGTTGGTAATGAACCCAATAATGAAGTTAATCAATCTGAGCATAACAATGAGGATCAATTTCTAAATAGGCAAGATATCTAGAATATCGTTGCTCAGGGAATAGCCAATGCTATTCCAGCAATACTTGCTGCTGCTCTAAATCCAGTTGAACCTCAACAAATTATTCCTAGAAAACGCACACACGGTGACAATTTTAGTAATAGTGTAAACGGAGGCGACAACCATACTAATAACAACAACGATGGAATACAAGCCCCGCTCCTTAAGAGAATGAAAGCTGCAACGCCTGGTTGCACTTATAAAGTATTTCTTGCCTGTAAGCCAGCTAAATTTGCAGGAAATGAAGGAGCGACTGCGGCACTGCGTTGGTTGGAGAAAACCGAAGCAGTAATTATGATAAGTAAATGTGTCGAGGAAGATAAGGTCATGTATGCGTCGCATCTATTTAAAGAAGGGGTGCTAGAATGGTGGAATACGGTACTTCAAGCCAAAGGAAGAAATATGGCCTATGCTATGAGTTGGGAAGAATTTAAGCAACTAGTGGAAAGAAAATTATGTCCCGAGTATGAAAAGGACCAAATGACAAATAAGTTCCTGAACCACCGGATGGTGGATGTAGACTGTCGAGGTACTGTCGAGGATATACTTCGACATTCTTCGAGTATGCGAGAGTGGTACCAACCCTGGCTTAGCCAGAACCGGTACTTATTTCCCGTTATATTTGGGGATTGATTGGCGAAATTCGAGATATCGTCAAAGCTGCGAGGCCACGCACAATTGACGATGCCGTGGAATTAGCTAACACCATCACTGACGGATTGGTACGCACAAGAGAAGAAATCCGGAAAAAGGAAGTGGCCCAAAAGATTACCCAAGGATTCTGTATGGGTAATCGTAGCAATTTCAAGAGAAAGGGAACCGGGCAATCTTCCACTGTTCCATTTTGCAATACATGCAAAAGGAAGCATTTTGGAAGATGTAAAGGGTATTGCAATTTCTGCAAAATCCCGGGGCACCAAGAGGAAGATTGCAGGAAGAAGAAAGCAACAGTCTGCTACAACTGTGGAGAAGCTGGACACTTTAGGCCAGACTGCCCAAAACTGGTCAAACCAGCTGACAACAAAGCCAAACCTGCAGAAGGAGCTACCAAGAGAAACGTAAGAGCCTTCCAGTTGACTACTCAGGAAGCAGAACTAATTCCTGACGTAATAGCTGGTACGCTCCTAGTTCACAACGTTTATGCAAAAGTATTATTTGACTCTGGTGCAAACCAAAGTTTTATAAATACTTCTTTCTGTCAAGCTCTTAACTTATCCTTAACCAACCTTAGGCAGATTTTTACTGTAGAAATGGCAGATGGGAATTCTGTTAAAATAAATAAGGTTGTGCAAGAAGAAAAGATAGAACTTTTAGGTCATAAATTTTCGGCAAACCTGTTACCTATGAATTTAACCGGATTTGATGTTGTGTTAGGAATGGATTGGCTAGTAGCCAATCATGCTCAAATTCTTTGTGATTAGAATTCCATAAAAAATCATACACCCACAGGAGAATTAGTGGTGATTACAGGAGATAAGCCACGAAAGCCCCTAAAGTTCATTTCAGTAATGAAACTTGCTAGTTATGAACTAAAGCAAGGAATAGTGTATATGATTTTAGTAATCATTAACACTAAGGGTAAGGAACTCAAGGACATTCCAGTAGTATCAGAATACCCAGAAGTATTCCCAGAAGAACTACCTGGATTACCACCTGATAGGGAAGTAGAATTTAGAATTCATCTAATTCCTGGAACTACACCGATAGCTAAAGCACCTTATCGGTTAGCACCCACAGAAATGCTAGAATTGAAAAAGCAATTAGATGAATTACTGAGCAAAGGATTTATACAACCTAGTTCATCCCCGTGGGGAGTGCCAGTGTTGTTTGTGAAAAAGAAAGATGGTTCGATGCAAATGTGTATCGATTATAGGGAATTGAATAAGGTTACAATTAAGAATCGATACCCATTACCTAGGATTGATGATCTTTTTGATCAATTGCAAGGAGCTAGATACTTTTCTAAGATAGATTTACGCTCCAGATATCATCAATTGAAGGTCCAGGAAGAAGACATACCTAAAACTGCTTTCAGAACTACGTATGGTCATTACGAGTTTACAGTCATGCCCTTCGAGTTAACAAATGCTCCAGGAGCATTTATGGACATGATGAATAGAATCTGTAAACCATACTTAGATAAATTTTTAATTGTCTTCATCGACGATATACTTATTTATTCCAAAAGTCAGGAGGAACATTGTGAGCATCTGCATGTACTCTTAACTTTGTTAAGAAAGGAGAAGCTTTACGCCAAATTCTCAAAGTGTGAATTTTGGCTGCAAGAAGTGCAATTTTTAGGTCACATGGTGAATCACGAAGGCATTCACGTAGATCCTGCTAAAATAGAAGCGATCACCAAATGGAAGGTCCCTCAATCAGCTATGGAAATTAGAAGTTTTATAGGGTTAGCTGGATACTATAGGCGTTTTATTAAGGATTTTTCCAAGATAGCAGTACCATTAACTAAGCTAACCTGTAAAGCAGTTAAGTTTGAATGGGGACCTAGACAAGAAGAGGCCTTTAGGATTTTAAAGCAGAAGCTAACAAACGCTCCAATTTTAGCTTTACTAGAAGGAACATAAGATTTTGAAGTATACTGTGATGCTTCAAAATTAGGATTAGGATGTGTATTTATGCAACGCAAGAAGGTAATTGCGTATGCATCAAGGCAGTTGAAAAAGCACGAAGAAAACTATGCAACTCATGACTTAGAATTAGGAGCCATAATTTTTGCCCTTAAGATATGGAGACACTATTTGTATGGAAGTAACTTTACTGTCTATACAGACCATAAGAGCTTAAGATACATATTTGGGCAAAAAGAATTAAACATGAGGCAAAGGAGATGGATGGAAATCCTAAGTGACTACGACTATGATATTCAATATCACGAAGGAAAAGCAAACGTAGTTGCTGATGCCTTAAGTCGTAAGTATCATGAGAAACAACGACGAGTTCGTGCTCTTAGATTAAGTTTACAATTAGACTTAATAGAACAACTGAAAAACATTCAAGAAACAGCAATCAAGGATGATGCTGAAGGAATGAAAGGAAGAATAAAGGAATTAGACCAAGGAAATGATGGAATTTGGAGATTCCACAAGAAACGAATTAGGGTACCAAAGCAGGGGGAATTAAGAAATAAAATCTTAGAGGAAGCCCATATATCTAAGTATACCACGCATCCTGGTAACAATAAAATGTACCAAGATTTAAGAAACAACTTCTGGTGGATAGGAATGAAAAAGGACATAGCTAGGTATGTTTCTAAATGTCTTGTTCACAAGTTAAGGCAGAACACCAGAAACCTTCAGGTCTACTCCAACAATTAGAAATGCCTGTATGGAAATGGGAACTTATAACAATGGACTTTGTTACTAAGTTACCCAAGACCAGAAAAGGTAATGATGCGATTTGGGTAATTGTGGATCGATTAACCAAATCAGCTCATTTTCTATCCATGAAAGAAACCTTTAGCATGGAAAGGTTAGCCAAGTTATATGTAGATGAAGTAGTATCCTTACATGGAGTCCCACTCTCCATTGTATCGGATAGGGATAGTCGTTTCACTTCCCACTTCTGGACAAGTTTCCAAGAAGCTATGGGAACCCGACTAAATCTAAGCACTGCATATCATTCTCAAACAAACAGACAAAGTGAAAGGACGATCCAAACCCTGGAAGACATGCTTAGAACATGTGTAATAGATTTTGGTGGAAACTGGGATGATCATCTACCTTTAATTGAATTCTCCTATAATAATAGCTATCATTCAAGCATTGAAGCTGCCCCATTTGAAGCACTGTATGACGTAAGTGTAGAACTCCAGTTTGTTGGGCAGAAATAGGAGAAAGTCAATTATCAGGTCTTGAAATAGTACAAGAAACTACCGACAAGATAACTCAAATCAAAGAAAGAATAAAGACGGCTCGAGATCGCTAGAAGAGTTATGCAGACAATCGACGCAAGCCATTAGAATTCCAGATTGGAGACAAGGTACTCTTAAAATTTTCTCCTTGGAAAGGAGTACTTTGCTTTGGTAAGAAAGGAAAGCTAAGTCCAAGATACGTAGGACCATTCCCAGTAGTCCAACGTATAGGGCCAGTTGCCTATCGCTTACAACTACCAGAGGAGCTAGCTGGAGTACATGACGTATTTCATGTATCCAATATCAAGAAATGTCTATCTGACGAATCCTTGATAGTACCTCTCCAAGATGTAGAGGTAAATGAGAAATTAAAATTTGTTGAGAAGCCATTACAAATAGAAGACAGAAAGATTAAGTTTCTCAAGCACAAGTGACTAGTGCTAGTCAAAGTCAAGTGGGATTCAAAAAGAGGACCCGAATACACTTGGGAACTGGAATCAGAGATAAAGCGAAAGTATCCTCACTTATTTCAGTAAATCTCGAGGACGAGATTTAAATAAGGTGGGGAGGATGTAAGGACTCTCAAAATTGTCCCAAACCGACCTGTAAGTAAAAACCCGGACCCCCGAAACCTTAATCTATATAAAAAATCAAGAAATCAAGATTTCTGGTCTTCAGACGGGCCGGGTAAGTGTAAGCATAGTCTTACACGGGCCGCGTCAAAGTTGGGTTGACCGGATAAGCATGCCCCGCCATGCGTCGGACACGTGGCAAGCCTATGTTTGAAACGCTAGCCCTAATCTACGAATAGGTGGTTCAGGCGGGCCGCGTAAAGGTCAAGGGTGGGCTCACGCGGGCCGCGTGAGACCCATATTTCACCTATAAATAGAGTGGGTTACGAGCAGTTCATCTGTGTTGAAATTTCAATTCAAATCACAAAGTATACTACTCAAAATTCGAAAATAGGATAGTCGGGTGCTGCTACGATACCGGGTATTAACTCGATCGCTGCTACAATTCAATGTCCGATCGATTGAAACTATCTGATGGATGTTTAAGTGCTGCCCACATTAGGGCCATACTTTGTCATTAGTCGTGAATTCGACAGATGTTTAAGTATAGCACTTTGTCATTCGCTGTGAGGGTTTTAATCTCATGAGTTATCGTAAATGTTGTATTAGTTACTGACCTAGTTCGTGTGCATTGTTATTTAAATTAGGTTACAAGGCTAATCAGTAGGATAAACTCTGCCCGTATAAATCTGCAATGTGAGTCATTCTCTTTTTATCAATAGTATTTTACAATACACCAAGCATTTTCAAAAGTTATAATTACAGGGAATAAGTCATGGTTATCTTGAATCACTGGCTAATTGGGGTATTGTGCACATTACTAATTTCTCACAGTTAGGCTAATAAATCCTAACTGTGATAATCATCACTACTTGGGGAAGGACCCAATAGTGGTATGACCATCGTCACCAGGTGACACGGCGCCAGATAAAAATAAGATAGAAGCCATTGTAATCGCTCTTATGCTGAAATTTATAACTATGTGTCATTTTATCAAATTGAGTGACTCACCAGTATTTCCCCGCTGATAAAATATTTTTAAAACATGTTTCAGGCGACCTGCTGTAAATCAAGGAAAACGTGCTACGGAGCACTAACAAGCTTGAAGAGGTGGCTTAGTTAAAATGAATAAACATGCTTTATAAATCAGGGAATTTCCTCGTAAAATTCCTCTATTGTAAATTACGGGGTTTATCCCGAATTATGAAATAAAATAATCGGGTATTTCAAGTTTTAAAAGATCCTGTTAAAATCTTCCGCTGTCGCATCATTTAATTCAATACCACGGGTTCCTGTCCCGCGGCTCCTGACCGGGTCAAACTGGGGCTGGGGCCGTGACATTATATATTGACAAGGTTTGTGAATAAGACTCAGGAACCATACGATCTTACATGGTATGACTCCGAAATCACTGATCTCGATCAGTTTTTCATCCTCCCTTCACTTTCTTTGTTCATCGGCTGTTATATCATCATGGGTGATAAAGCCGATCCAAAAACCCCAAACCCTATCCCGCTTCATCCCGTTTATACGGTCACCATTATTCAACATAAATTCCGAGTGCTTGACGGTGTAAAAGTTTCCTACGCTTCATGGGTTAAACTTTTTATGCTCCATTCCAAGGGTTATGAGGTGCTCAAACACATCGACGGTTCGCCGGCTCCCGACAAAGCTTCAGAAGAATTTGTGTCGTGGGAGAAGATTGATGCGGTGGTTTTACAGTGGATCTACGGAACTCTTTCCGATGATCTTCTTGTTCGGGTTTTGGAAGATGACTCTACGGCTTACGCCGCCTGGACACGAGTCAAGAACTTCTTTCTCAACAACAAAGGGCCTCGCACTGCTGCTTTGCAAAACGAACTCGCCAACATTACTCTTGCTGCTACGCCTTCTCTCGAGGCGTACTGCCAGCGCATTCGGGAACTTGCTGATCAATTGTCAGCAGTTGGTTGCCCCATAAATAATGACCAACGGATCATTTACCTTGCACGTGGTTTACCAAGGGAATACGACACAATTGCATCGATTTTGAACCAATCCCTTCCAGCTTGGGAGGCAGCTTGTGATCTCCTTCAGTGAAGCACAAAGAATTTATGCTCGTGACACTCCTGCCCCAACTCCCTTGGTAGCCGCTATAACCACCAGCCACGACAATCGCGATCATCGAGATCACCGGGAAAATCGAGAACCGTCTGCCAGAGACTCTAGCAGACATTCCAGGCCAAACAACAACCACCGTGATTCTGGTCGCACCAATAGGCCCAACTCACGAAACTCCTCCGCCCAGCAGGCCCACTATGGTCCATCCACACAACAACAGCAGCAGCGTCCATATGCCCCATCCCCGGCCATTACGGTCCACAATCCTATTGGCCTCCAGCGCCGTATTGGGCTCCTCCGCCTTGCCCATACCTAACTCAGGGGTGGGCCCAGCCATGGGACTACAGGCCCGCCAACCGGTCCAGTCACAACAACAGAAGTAACGGTCCATCTCGTTCAGCCCAGGCCCATTTAACAGGTGTGGACCCTCTACAGCCTACACAATTAGCGGATGCTGTACAGGCCCTTTCAGTCAATTCTGTGGAACACGGTGATGATCAGTGGCATTTTGATACAGGTGCGTCGTCTCATGTTACTTTTGACCAAACTAAACTTGAAACTTTCTATAGTTATTCGCCAGTACCGTCAATATTCGTTGGTAATGGTAACAAAATTCCAGTTTTGGGTTCCGGGTCATCCACCTTAACCACATCCACTAAACCTTTACACTTAAAAACTGTACTCTATAATCCACACATTGTCAAAAACCTTATTTCTGTACGTCAATTTAATATTGATAATTATACTTCAATAGAATTTGACCCGTTTGGTTTTTCTGTGAAGGATTTCAAGGATGGCACGATCCTGAGCCGCCACAACAGTTCGAGTGATCTTTACCCTCTCACTTCAAACGCTTCCGCCATAACTTGTTTTATTTCCAGCAAGGACTCTCTTTTTTGGCACAACCGACTTGGGCATCCAGGTCAACCGGTCATGGAGTTCCTTCGTTCCAAGCAATTTATTTCTTGCAACAAAATAAAATTTCCTTTTATTTGTAATTCCTGTCAGTTATCTAAACATAAGAAATTGCCATTTTCAGATTCCGTTTCACATACTTTAGTACCTTTTACCATGATACACTGTGATTTATGGACATCGCCTATTGTGAGTCATGCGGGTTATAAATACTATATGGTTTTAACGGATGATTTTACACAGTACACGTGGGTATATCCCTTGAAATTTAAAACTGAAACTTTTTCTAAGTTTGCTCACTTTCACCAATTCATTGCAACTCAATTTCGCATGCCCATTCAAACGTTTCAATGCGACATGGGCGGCGAGTTTGATAACCATAATTTTAAAAACTTTGCAAATAAACATGGAATCCAGTTTCGTTTTTCGTGTCCTCACATGTCTCAACAAAACAGGAAGTCCGAACGCATGATTCGTCGACTTAATGACATCATGTTTACATTACTCACCCATGCCTCCCTTCCCTCAAATTTTTGGGTCGAGGCTCTTCACACAGCCTCCTACTTACACAATATACTCCCCACTAAAATTCACAAAAACCTTACAACCGTCTCGCTCCTTTATAGGCGTGTTCCATCCTACGAACATCTTCGTGTGTTCGGGTGCCTTTGCTACCCTAATACCTCGGCCACTCGCCCACTCAAACTCACTCACCGCTCTATTGCGTGCGTATTTCTTAGCTACCCGGCTAACTATCGTGGCTATCGTTGTCTTGATATCTCAACCGGCAAGACCATTTTCTCTAGGCATGTCACCTTTGATGAATCGAATTTTCCATTCGCCACAACTTCTTCATCCGGTCCATCTCACACCTTCTTGGATCCGACCCCCATCACCATAACCCACCCCCACACTTTCTCTACATCTCACAACCCACCCAACGGCCCTCTGCCAACGACCTGCCCACTACCTCATGTGCCTACCAACCCACCTTCGCCACATACCTCCCATGGCCCACACTCCAACGTGCTAAACAGTCCACCCCACACCATGTTGTCCAGCCCGCCTACGCACACTACAAACAGCCCACTCCCCTACTCGTCGCCTAACCCAGCCAAATACACATCACCAACATCTCAGACTATTGTCCCCACATACCACGCACCGAACCCACCACCTCAGCCCTTACAACCCATCAACACCCACCCAATGCAAACTCGTTCCCGATCTGGCATCGTCAAACCCCGCCAACCTTTCTCCCTCCACACTGAAACTTCCCCGCTCATCTCTCCACTACCAAAGTCACATTTAACAGCTTTAAACGACCCAAAATTGAAAATGGCTATGCTAACCGAATATGAAACTCTATTAGCTAATAATACATGGGAACTAGTTCCGAGACCCGCAAACGTATCAGTCATTAGATGCATGTGGCTCTTTAAGTATAAGTTTCATGCCGATGGCTCTTTGGAATGCCACAAAGCACGACTCGCTGTCAACGGAAAAAGTCAAACTGTTGGTGTTGATTGTGATGAAACATTTAGTCCGGTGGTCAAGCCAACCACAATTAGAACGGTCCTAAGCTTAGCAGTTTCTAAAGAATGGCATATTCACCAACTAGATGTCAAAAATGCGTTTTTGAATGTCCACCTAAAGGAGACCATTTATATGTTTTAGCCACCCGGTTTCACCTCCACTTCAAATCCTAAATATGTTTGCAAACTTAATGTCACACCCCCAAAATCCACCTGCGGAGTACTACCGCTTGGAGGCGTGACTGACCAGGATCCAGCCACCAATCATATTGAACAAGCATATAAGTAGTTATAAAATCCAACCAATACAATTGGTGTTCACCCAGAACATAGTTTAAGTTGCAAGCGGAAGCATAAGTCTTAAATCAAAACATAAGTTTAATTGTTTCAAAGTTTAACATGGCACACAGCCGTCCATGTCCCACAACGACTCTCCTCCATGCAAGCTCCAGCTAAGTACCTATTGACCTGCAAAGCATGTAGTAACGAGTCAACAACAAGTTGAGTGAGTTCACGGTTGGGTGTTCGTTTTAAGTTGTTTCGAAAACAGTTTCCTTTATCTGGCATCCTGCCGTGGGGGTTACCCCATAGTTAAAAACGTGACTTGTTTATTCCCGATTACTCTGGCAATCCAGCCGTGGGGGCTACCCCGTGTTAGTTATCTGGCATTTCGGCCGTGGGGGCTACCCCATGTATACACTAGACTCGTTACCATATCGACTACTGACGTTAGTCATGTTTATGTGCCCTTAGCGTCGGTGTCTATCATCACCGACGTGCCATAGTCCATTAGTTCACGCCCGTCCTCTGCGGCACGGTGTGAGGTTTGTCAAACCTAAATAGCCCTATCTAACTAATGACCCGCTCGCCATTGGCCCGGCGATTAAGTCGATATAAAAAGGAGGGACTTCGTGATAGAGTTTTGGTCTAGTACGAGTTAACTGTCCATAAGGACGAGGAATTACATTCCTGAACCAATGCTGTCCTACCCAAGGAGGACGAGGAATCTACGTTCCTTAACCCCATTCCCAACCCAGGGAATCCCATGCTTTGTAGAGTGTGTGGACTCACCTTGCTTTGCTCGGCAGTTATACAGAAAGGTCAATCAAGCAATATTGTGGTCACTCACGTCCTATCATAGTTGTATCATACAATTCAGATTCGTATTCAAGCAGTACACGTATGTTTCTAGCACATTGCATTCAAGTATCATCTATGGCAGTCCATCAACATTCACGTTCAATCAGTAACGTATAAGATCTATGCATTAGGCCCAAAAGTCCGGCCCAATCACTTTGGCCCGTAATAGTGTGCAAGTTCAAATCAGCGTGTACATACATGCAGTCTCGAGTCGAGACTGTGCGGCCTCTTATCGAGACTGTGCGGTCTCGAGTTGTAGTCCACAAGATTTCGAGTCGCAACTAAGGTGATCTCGAGTCATGCATGTAGTGGTCTCGAGTCGCAACTGGACTCGCAAACATGGTCTCGGGTCATGATGGTTGTGTGCTGATCAAGTGGGGTCTCGAGTCGAGACTATAGGTTCTCGACTCGCAACTTTGTGTCAAAGCCGTGATCTCGAGTTGACATATGGTGGTCTCGAGTCGAGACCAGGGGTCTCGACCCCCAACAATTGCTGAATCTGCACAGTTGTACTATCCAATGGAAATTTGATTTCATGACACAATGTACTATCCAACCACAATCCTTAAACATGTTTCTTTGTTTATTACTTACCAAAAATGGATCAAACCAGCATTTTCAAATGTTCATAACATATTCTTATCATCTTCAAGTTGTTCTTCATGTATTCAAATAGTTCATCATCATCTTCCGTATAAGCCTTAATCAAACGAAATCGTGAACAACAACTTATCAACATCTACGATATCAACACAATAATTCACCCTAATAGTAAGCTCTCGGTTCTTAACACAAGAGTATACAATCCGATTTATATGAACATTATCTAACATACATATGCAAGCCGGTTTTCATGAACATCAATAATCAATGGTTTGAATCATATTTAGACACAAGATACCAAGAGCTCATTATCCAACATATCCGAAATCAAAATATGTTAGTCGATTATCAATATCATACACAACCGATTCACAAAACATCATCAAGCATACAACTATACTAGTTAAATCATATCATCCACACTATCATTTAACAACAAACATTATAAGGACACTAACCGGTTGATGGGTTTCAATGGTGAGTATGAAGCTTCCAAACGGGTGTGTGTGTGAGTCGATCCGAGAGCTCCTAGTGTCACCGGTTTGATCCGAGAAGAAGGAGGAAAAGAGGTGGTGCTTGATTCTCTAGGGTTTAAGGTTTGTAGGAGAGGGTGTGTGTGAGAATGAGTGTGTTGTCCAAAGAAATGGCAAACATGGCTATCACTAAGATTTATATACTTGTTCCACATGGTGCACCCTAATGGGTTTCGGATGAGGTGCACGGCCCAACCGGCCCACATGTTGCACTGTTCACTCGAGACCGCATGGTCTCGAGTCGGGTCCTTGTTGTCTCGGTTCATATACATACACGCATACATACACTTACAACACATAAACGTAACACGAAATGACATAGGATGTTCACATATATCATTACACCAATACGTCAACTAGTCACATAATGTTTCAAGCAGGTTACACCAAGATACAACGAAAGGTTCTAAATTTCGAGTTGTCACATCATCCCCAAGTTGAAAGAAATTTCGTCCTGAAATTTGGTAAGCACTCACTGAGGAAGCTAGTTAAGTTGTATGGTTTTCCCGGTTTTCCTGGGGTGTCACACTTAAGAAATCTTTATATGGTTTGAAACAAGCCCCAATGGCGTGGTATCAACGTTTTGCAGGTTATCTTTATAAATGTGGTTTCATCAGTAGTGTGTGCGACAATTCTTTGTTTGTCTTCAAAAAGGGTGATCAAATGGCCTACTTATTACTCTATGTGGACGACATCATCCTCACTGCTTCTAGTGACATTCTTCTAAGGGATATCATCAAGTCTCTTACTGCTGAATTTAAGATGACAGACCTTGGAAAATTGCATCATTTTCTTGTCATCGCAGTTGAACATCGCAACCGCGGACTCTTCCTATCACAGTCTACCTATGCGTCAGATATTTTGTCTCGGGCTCACATGTCTAACTGCAAACCTGTGAGTACCCCTGTCGAGGTCGGATCAAAACTTATTGCCAACACTGGGCCGATATTCTCTGATGGTTCTTTATATCGAAGCTTGGCAGGTGCGTTACAATACCTCACTATCACTCGCCCGGACATTTTGTACGCGGTTCAACAAATATGTCTCTTCATGCATGCTCCACGTGAGCCGCATTTTCAATTTCCGAAATGGATCCTCAGGTACATCAAAGGCACTCTTTCTCAGGGCCTGTTTATTTCTCCATCCCAGTCCACCAAGCTGACCGCTTATTCTAATGCGGATTGGGGTGGGTGTCCCGACTCACGTCGGTCTACCTCGGGCTACTGTGTTTTTATGGACGATAACTTGATCTCTTGGTCTTCTAAACGGCAACCAACAATATCTCGATCCAGTGCCGAAGCGGAATACCGGGGGGTGGCAAATTCTGTAGCCGAAATTAGCTGGATACGGAACCTTCTGCTTGAACTCTGCATACCTTGAGGTGGGCACCCCGTGCCTCGAAACAACTTCCTTGAGGTATATTTCTGCAAGAGTGGAGAATTTATCCGTCTCCTTGATAGCCAAGAAGTGTGCAGATTTTGTGAGTCGATCCACGATCACCCAAATAGTATCGTTTCCGCGCTGGGACCTAGGCAGGCCAGTAACGAAATCCATGGAAATTTGCTCACATTGCCATTGTGGTATCTCTGGTTGCTGGAGTAGGCCTGAGGGTTTCTGATATTCAGACTTGACTCTCGCACAAGTCAAACACTTGCTGACGTAGGTTGCTATGTGGGCCTTCATGCTAGGCCACCAATATGTAGTTTTGATGTCGTGGTACATTTTATCCGAACCAGGATGTACCGAGTAGCGAGACTTGTGTGCTTCATCCATCACAAGCTCTCGTAAGTTGCCATAGAGTGGGACCCAAACGCGTCCCGTTACGTAGTAAGCACTGTCTTCCTTCTGTTTTAAGCGTTTCCTTGATCCGCGTAGGGCTTCAGCCCTGACGTTTTCTGGTTTTAGTGCTTCTATCTGAGCGTCTCGTATCTGGGAAGGAAGACTAGAATGGATCGTGAGTTGTAAAGCTCGCACGCGCTTAGGCGCAGTGTCCTTTCGACTGAGGGCGTCAGCCACAACATTAGCCTTGCCCGGGTGATACCTGATCGAGCATTCGTAGTCATTCAGTAGTTCGACCCACCGTCGTTGTCGCATATTCAGTTCCTTCTGCTTGAAGATATGTTCGAGGCTCCTGTGGTCGGTGTAGATGGCGCACTTGGTACCGTACAGGTAATGCCGCCATAACTTAAGTGCAAAAACAACAGCTCCCAGCTCCAAATCGTGTGTAGTGTAATTCTTCTCATGTACCTTGAGTTGGCGTGAGGCGTAAGCAATGACTTTATCTCGTTGCATCAATACACAACCAAGACCCTGAATTGATGCGTCACAGTAAACCACAAAGTCGTCTGTGCCCTCTGGCAATGAAAGGATAGGTGCACTGCAAAGTCTATCCTTTAAGTGCTGAAATGCTAACTACTGTGCGTTTCCCCAACGATAAACAACGCCTTTCTGTGTTAGCGAGGTGAGAGGCTGTGCAATCTTAGAAAAATCCTTTATGAACCTCCTGTAGTAACCTGCCAATCCTAAGAATTGGCGAATTTCCTTTGGTGTACGGGGTGCAGGCCAGTTCTTAATTGAGTCTACCTTGGATGGATCAACGTGAATCCCATCCTTGTTTACCACGTGGCCTAGGAAATGGACTTCTCGAAGCCAGAAGTCGCATTTCGAGAACTTTGCATAAAGCTGTTCTGTTCGAAGGAGTTCCAGGATAAGCCGTAGATGTTGCTCGTGTTCCTCCTGACTCTTAGAATAGATCAGGATGTCGTCGATGAAGACTATAACGAACTTGTCCAGGTAAGGCTTGCACACTCGATTCATCAAGTCCATGAAAACCGCAGGTGCGTTTGTCAGCCCAAAGGGCATGACTAAAAACTCATAGTGTCCATATCGAGTTCTAAAGGCTGTTTTGGAGACGTCCTCCTCTCGGACTCTCAGCTGGTGATACCCTGATCTCAAATCAATCTTTGAATAGTAGCTCGACCCTTGCAGTTGGTCGAACAAGTCGTCAATACGTGGTAGAGGATAATGATTCTTCACCGTCACCTTGTTGAGTTCCCGGTAGTCGATGCACATTCTGAAGGTACCGTCCTTCTTCTTCACAAATAGTACTGGAGCTCCCCAGGGCGATGAGCTAGGACGAATGAAACCCTTATCCAAGAGTTCTTGTAGTTGCGTAGAGAGTTCTTCCAACTCTGATGGAGCTAAACGATAAGGTGCACGAGCTATAGGCGCAGCTCCAGGAGCTAGGTCGATCTGAAACTCGACTTGGCGATGAGGCGGAAGACCAGGTAATTCCTCAGGAAATACCTCGGGATAGTCGCGTACAACTGGAAAATCTTCTATCTTCTTCTCTTTCTCCGAGGTGTCAGTAACGAGAGCCAAAATGGCAGTGTGGCCCTTTTGCAAGCACTTTTGGGCCTTAAGGAGAGAGATGACGTTCTCAACGGCACTCCTCTTGTCGCCGCGAATCATGAGAGGTTCGCTACCGGAGCCTGGAATACGGACAATTTTCTCGTTGCAAAGAATCTCTGCTCGGTGTTGGGATAACCAATCCATCCCAATGACAACGTCGAAACTACCCAAAACGATAGGAATGAGGTCGATAGAGAAGGTCTGGTCAGCGAGAATAAGTTTACAACCCTTGACTACGTGTGTGGCTTCTAAACTCTTACCGTTTGCTAGCTCTACAGTGTGCTTGTTGTTCAAAGGTGTTGGAATACGCTTAAGCATTCGACTAACTTCTAGTGACATGTAGCTAGTATCGGCACCCGAATCAAATAAAACTGTAACATAAAAGTCATCGAGAAGGAACTTACCCGCCACAACATTGGGGTCGTTCCTTGCTTCACCTTGGCCAAGCACGAACACCCGCCCCCGGGCCCCATTGCTGTTGTTGTTCCCATCGTTACCATTCCTCTGATTATTGTTGTGGTCGTCGCATTTCTGCCTCATCTGCGGATAGTTCCTCTTAAGATGGCCTTCAGCCCCACAACGGAAACACCCCTTTTTGCTACCCTGCTGCTGCTGGTTTCGGTTTGCAGGATATGGGCTCCTGCAATCTCTCGCCACGTGTCCCGTTCTCATGCGCCGATGGCAACACGATTCCGCACATGACCCGGTGTGGTGTTGACGGCACTTACGGCATTCCGGCTTATTCCCAAGGTATCCCCCTTGGTTTTGGTAGTTAGGTCCTTGATGTACGAGTTTCCTGTGCGGGCCATGTTGTATAGAGCTACGACCCCCACCCTGGTGATCACTCCTAATATGCTTGGTGTTAATAAGAGAATTTGCATTGGAAGAGTTACGCTTAGGCAACTTGCCCTCTCCCACTGCCTGATTAGTGAGCTGGTGCGCCAAACGAACGACTTGCTGGATTGTGGAAAGGTTGGCCGCAATTACAGACCCTTGGATTTTCGGGGCTAAGCCTCTGAGGTATAGCTCGATTCGTCTAGAAATGGGTTGTGACAAGTTAGGACATAAGGCAGGCAAATCGTTGGACCTTTTCGTGTACGCTTCGATCTCTGATCCTTCCATTTTCAAGCCAAAGTACTCTATTTCAAGTTTGAGGATGTCATCCAGATGACAAAATTCTTCCTTGATCAAATCCTTGAAGTCGCTCCAGGGGGTGGCATTCGCATCCGCTAATCCGAGCATCTGAACTTGTGTGTTCCACCAAGAATACGCTTTCCCTTGCAAGGTACCAGCAACGTACTCTACTCGTTTACTGGTAGGGCTTTCACTTTCTTCAAATGCAGATTCGATCCTGCGAATCCAGTGTAGGAGACCTATCGCTCCTTCGGTGCCACTAAAGGTACTAGGGCGACAGTCCATAAAAGTTTTAAAGGTGCACATAGGTGGCTGAGTATGTTGACCTGTTGTAGGTGAAGGAAAGGACAGAGTTTATCACAAAGGTTGGTTCACGAGGGTAGGATCTAAAGATCCTAGAATAAGTTTGGACTGCAGGATGTACCTCCTGCGTGTGCAGCTGCAAGTGCCGCAACAACTCGTTCGTTAATCAGAGCCGTCAACTGGGCTTGTGTCATGTTAACACGTCCAGACATGGTCTTCATATCAAGAGGAACGTGAGTGAGAGGGGTTCACGAAAATGCGATGACAGAAGTGAGTAAGTACACACGTGTTCAAGCAACAGTAGTTATACTATCCAAGCATACCATGAGCAATGTACTATGTAACTAACAAGTAGGCAATATATACATAGATCATATCACCTAGGATGATGAGCCTTGCATGTGGAGTGAAGCGTCGTTGTGGATCGTAGAGCACTGTACAGGTTATAGTCTGATTTTAATAAAACCTTTTCCCTTATTAAAACCAAGTTCACTATAACCAATGGCTCTGATACCAATCTGTCACACCCCCAAAATCCACCTGCGGAGTACTACCGCTTAGAGGCGTGACTGACCAGGATCCAGCCACCAATCATATTGAACAAGCATATAAGTAGTTATAAAATCCAACCAATACAATTGGTGTTCACCCAGAACAGAGTTTAAGTTGCAAGCGGAAGCATAAGTCTTAAATCAAAACATAAGTTTAATTGTTTCAAAGTTTAACATGGCACACAGTCGTCCATGTCCCACAACGACTCTCCTCCATGCAAGCTCCAGCTAAGTACCTATTGACCTGCAAAGCATGTAGTAACGAGTCAACAACAAGTTGAGTGAGTTCACGGTTGGGTGTTCGTTTTAAGTTGTTTCGAAAACAGTTTCCTTTATCTGGCATCCTGCCGTGGGGGTTACCCCATAGTTAAAAACGTGACTTGTTTATTCCCGATTACTCTGGCAATCCAGCCGTGGGGGCTACCCCGTGTTAGTTATCTGGCATTTCGGCCGTGGGGGCTACCCCATGTATACACTAGACTCGTTACCATATCGACTACTGACGTTAGTCATGTTTATGTGCCCTTAGCGTCGGTGTCTATCATCACCGACGTGCCATAGTCCATTAGTTCACGCCCGTCCTCTGCGGCACGGTGTGAGGTTTGTCAAACCTAAATAGCGCTAGCTAACTAATGACCCGCTCGCCATTGGCCCGGCGATTAAGTCGATATAAAAAGGAGGGACTTCGTGATAGAGTTTTGGTCTAGTACGAGTTATCTGTCCATAAGGACGAGGAATTACATTCCTGAACCAATGTTGTCCTACCCAAGGAGGACGAGGAATCTACGTTCCTTAACCCCATTCCCAACCCAGGGAATCCCATGCTTTGTAGAGGGTGTGAACTCACCTTGGTTTGCTCGGCAGTTATACAGAAAGGTCAATCAAGCAATATTGTGGTCACTCACGTCCTATCATAGTTGTATCATACAATTCAGATTCGTATTCAAGCAGTACACGTATGTTTCTAGCACATTGCATTCAAGTATCATCTATGGCAGTCCATCAACATTCACGTTCAATCAGTAACGTATAAGATCTATGCATTAGGCCCAAAAGTCCGGCCTAATCACTTTGGCCCGTAATAGTGTGCAAGTTCAAATCAGCGTGTACATGCATGCAGTCTCGAGTCGAGACTGTGCGGCCTCTTATCGAGACTGTGCGGTCTCGAGTTGTAGTCCACGAGATTTCTAGTCGCAACTAAGGTGATCTCGGGTCATGCATGTAGTGGTCTCGAGTCGCAACTGGACTCGCAAACATGGTCTCGGGTCATGATGGTTGTGTGCTGATCAAGTGGGGTCTCGAGTCGAGACTATAGGTTCTCGACTCGCAACTTTGTGTCGAAGCCGTGATCTCGAGTTGACATATGGTGGTCTCGAGTCGAGACCAGGGGTCTCGACCCCCAACAATTGCTGATTCTGCACAGTTGTACTATCCAATGGAAATTTGATTTCATGACACAATGTACTATCCAACCACAATCCTTAAACATGTTTCTTTGTTTATTACTTACCAAAAATGGATCAAACAAGCATTTTCAAATGTTCATAACATATTCTTATCATCTTCAAGTTGTTCTTCATGTATTCAAATAGTTCATCATCATCATTCGTATAAGCCTTAATCAAACGAAATCGTGAACAACAACTTATCAACATCTACGATATCAACACAATAATTCACCCTAATAGTAAGCTCTCGGTTCTTAACACAAGAGTATACAATCCGATTTATATGAACATTATCTAACATACATATGCAAGCCGGTTTTCATGAACATCAATAATCAATGGTTTGAATCATATTTAGACACAAGATACCATGAGCTCATTATGCAACATATCCGAAATCAAAATATGTTAGTCGATTATCAACATCATACACAACCGATTCACAAAACATCATCAAGCATACAACTATACTAGTTAAATCATATCATCCACACTATCATTTAACAACAAACATTATAAAGACACTAACCGGTTGATGGGTTTCAAAGGTGAGTATGAAGCTTCCAAACGGGTGTGTGTGTGAGTCGATCCGAGAGCTCCTAGTGTCACCGGTTTGATCCGAGAAGAAGGAGGAAAAGAGGTGGTGCTTGATTCTCTAGGGTTTAAGGTTTGTAGGAGAGGGTGTGTGTGAGAATGAGTGTGTTGTCCAAAGAAATGGCAAACATGGCTATCACTAAGATTTATATACTTGTTCCACATGGTGCACCCTAATGGGTTTCGGATGAGGTGCACGGCCCAACCGGCCCACATGTTGCACTGTTCACTCGAGACCGCATGGTCTCGAGTCAGGTCCTTGTTGTCTTGGTTCATATACATATACGCATACATACACTTACAACACATAAACGTAACACGAAATGACCTAGGTTGTTCACATATATCATTACACCAATACGTCAACTAGTCACATAATGTTTCAAGCAGGTTACACCAAGATACAACGAAAGGTTCTAAATTTCGAGTTGTCACATCATCCCCAAGTTGAAAGAAATTTCGTCCTGAAATTTGGTAAGCACTCACTGAGGAAGCTAGTTAAGTTGTATGGTTTTCCCGATTTTCCTGGGGTGTCACACTTAAGAAATCTTTATATGGTTTGAAACAAGCCCCAATGGCGTGGTATCAACGTTTTGCAGGTTATCTTTATAAATGTGGTTTCATCAGTAGTGTGTGCGACAATTCTTTGTTTGTCTTCAAAAAGGGTGATCAAATGGCCTACTTATTACTCTATGTGGACGACATCATCCTCACTGCTTCTAGTGACATTCTTCTAAGGGATATCATCAAGTCTCTTACTGCTGAATTTAAGATGACAGACCTTGGAAAATTGCATCATTTTCTTGTCATCGCAGTTGAACATCGCAACCGCGGACTCTTCCTATCACAGTCTACCTATGCATCAGATATTTTGTCTCGGGCTCACATGTCTAACTGCAAACCTGTGAGTACCCCTGTCGAGGTTGGATCAAAACTTAGTGCCAACACTGGGCCGATATTCTCTGATGGTTCTTTATATCGAAGCTTGGCAGGTGCGTTACAATACCTCACTATCACTCGCCCGGACATTTTGTACGCGGTTCAACAAATATGTCTCTTCATGCATGCTCCACGTGAGCCGCATTTTCAATTTCCGAAATGGATCCTCAGGTACATCAAAGGCACTCTTTCTCAGGGCCTGTTTATTTCTCCATCCCAGTCCACCAAGCTGACCGCTTATTCTAATGCGGATTGGGGTGGGTGTCCCGACTCACGTCGGTCTACCTCGGGCTACTGTGTTTTTATGGACGATAACTTGATCTCTTGGTCTTCTAAACGGCAACCAACAATATCTCGATCCAGTGCCGAAGCGGAATACCGGGGGGTGGCAAATTCTGTAGCCGAAATTAGCTGGATACGGAACCTTCTGCTTGAACTCTGCATACCTGTTAGACACGCTTCCATTATTTACTGTGATAATATTTCTGTGGTCTACCTTGCTGAAAATTCAGTGCAACATCAGCGTACAAAACACATCGAGCTGGATATTCACTTCGTGTTTGAGAAGGTTCGTCTAGGTATGGTGAAGGTCTTACATATACCTACTGACTATCAATATGCCGACATCTTTACCACAGGTCTTCCTAAACATCTATTCCAGTGATTCAGATCCAGTTTATGCCTTCGCTCTTCTACGGCTCAAACTGCGGGGGCGTGTTAGCCGATAATTGTGGTCTCATATTATTGGCATGTATTCGTAAATATATTTTGTATATATTCAGAGGATATGTTACCTCGTATAGATAGAATAATAGGTTAGGTTAGTGCTGATTTTACTCTTCTTCTCTGTATTATATATTGACAAGGTTTGTCAATAACACTCAGGAATCATACAATCTTACACAAATGTGTAGTTTGGAAGAAGATGATAAACAAAATGCAACCCTATTTTACATTCAGTGGGCTTTTAAAATTTTAGTTTGTGGCCCACCACCCACTTGAAAACCTAATATTGAAAACTATTATTTACTTAAATTAAATGCTTTTCATTTTTTACCAACATCAACGATTTTTAATTATTCTTTGTTAATTTCTTTGATTTAACATTAAAACTCTATAAATTCCTTTGTTTTTATTTTTAGTTAATTAGTTACAATTTTGTATTTCATACATTATTTAATCTAATGTAGAGATTTATTTTAATAATAAACTTTTAATGTAGAGATCTATGTTAGGACTTTGTTTAATATAATTTTTTATTTTTTTTACCGTATCTTTGCCGTACCCGTATCTTGGAATTTTGAGTTTTGCCGTTCCCCGTACCCGTACCCCAGTCCTGTACCCGTTCCCGTGCTACATAGAAGGCTTCTATGGTGGATGAGTTCCAAAGCATGAACCAGGAGTTGATTAGGCAAATAGAATTTGGTATAACAGTAAATACTTATCAAGTACCTGATGACCAATATGATATACTTTGCTAAACATATCATACATGTTCAGTGGTGGACCCAAATATTGTTTTCTGTGGTGCGACAAGGGCTTCAACCAAACTTTCAAGAGATGCGATCGAGATTTTTACCTATAAAATACACTTAAAAAATTTGTTCAAGGGGTGCGCCCACTCACCCACCACAACATCTAAGGGACTGTTTGGCAACATCTGAATAGTTAAGTGCTGAACCAGTAAGAGGTCTAAACCATTAAGAGCCTGTATAATGCTTAACCGTTTAGAGGCAAATGTCTGACTAATTCAGATTAGGGGTCTTAATCATTTAGACTCTGTATATATCTTAACCATTCAGAGGCAAATGTCTGAACCATTCTGACATCTGCTCTTGAAACAAACTGTCTGAACCATTAAGTGTTGAACCAGTAAGAGGTCTGAACCATTAAGAGTCTCATTAAGAGGTAAACAAACATTCTCTAAGTCCGCCCCTGTATGTGTTGCCCTCAAATTAAACTGCATAAGTCTACCCCTACTTCAGTTCTTACTTCATGGCGACGATGTAGGAAAGGCACAGTTAACGTGTTGGAAACTTAGGTTAACATATTGATCACGTGAGCTAGCATGTTGAAACTTGTAATATGTTATTCATGTTGGATATGAGGAATTCACACTTTAAACTATTTATGCTATGTATTAAACTTGTATACTCACCAACATTTTTGTTGATTGTATTTTAATAGATGTTGCAGGTTGATAAGTTTGGACGTTGAAGGATCAAGCTAGGGTGATTCTAGATACACACCCTAGGAAAAACAATATTTTTGAACAATGTTTGAATTTTGGTGATGTTTGATGAAATTTTGACTATGTTTTGGTCTGTATGACAATTCAGATATTATTATGAAATTTTGATTAATCTATATTGAAACAAGTAGCATTGTGATGCTTTGAGGGATTTGTTCGTCCCACCCCGATGTTTCCGCCGTCGGTAGGGGTGTGACAATTGGTTTCTTGAAAGATTTAAGTTGTTCAATCCAACAAGGTTCATCAAAACATCCGGAATTTCTCCTGTAATGTTGTTGCTTGAGAAGTCTAAGGTTGTGAGATATCGTACTGTCCTGGTGTACACCAACTGAATTCCCTTCATAGAGGCCAAAATATTTTCTTCATAGTAAACAAACGGGTCTACTAATTTCTCTTAATTGGTGACCATACCACTAAAATTACTGAAGCAGTGAAGCACCGTCCCAATTATGTTATTATGTGCCAAGTTTAAATGTTGAAGAGCATTCAATTGACAAAGTTGAAGTGGAATCTTACCCATGAACTTATTTGATTGGAGATTCAAGATTCTAAGGTATAATAGGCTTTCTCCAATCCAAAAAGGGATTCTACCTGTTAGAAAATTGTTCCCTGTATCTATTGTGACCAACATTGTCAAATTCTTTAAAGATAGTGGAAGATTCCTCGCAATTCTATTGTTGTGTAAGTGCAATGACCTGAGTCTTGTAAGAGAACCCAATGAACTTGGAACAACACCGGTTATAGTGTTATTTGACAGATCTATCACGTTCAAACGAGTCATATTCCCTAAGCACCTAGGAAGTCTCCCAGAAAACTTTTGATAAATTCAAGAGTAAATTACGATTTTGGTATGTGGTTATATTAGTTTAACCATATCAGCCCAAAAAGAAATCTTTTGACATCTGAGCCCTCAACGTTATATTTTCTAACCGTTTTGGCCCCGTCATTAACCCAATCCATTTACTTGGTTAAAAATTAGTCATGTGTCCCTCAAATGAGGGGCATTTATATCAATTCACCAACCCATTTATAAAATCTTCAATAAAAAAATATGTCTCTAATAATCTAGTTCTCTCTCTAGAAAATCTCTGCACCTGTCACCTCTTCTTCTTCATTAAGAGCATTCATATCCATTCCACCATATTTTCACCTTAAATTACACTAAAAACACTATATTTTCTCTCTCTTTTTCAATTAAAAATATTTTTTATACTTTTATCATTACCTTTTCTCTCTCCTCTACTCACAACAACTTTCAAAATATATTAAAAATTATAGGGAGTGAACAGTGTCCCCCAAATATACAGATGAACAGTAACATTTTCTCTCTCCTCCACTCACAACCACTTTTTATACTCTTTATATTATAAAAACTCCACACTAAGAGCATTCACATCCAATCCATTATATTTTCACACTAATTTATACTAAAAAAACACTACATTTTCTCTCTCATTTTCAATTAAATAATATTTTTTATACCTTTATGATTACCTTTTCTCTCTCATCAACTCACAACCACTTTCAAAATATATTAAAAAATTATAGGGGGGAACAGTGCCCCCCAAATATACAGATGAACAGTAACATTTTCTTTCTCCTCCATTCACAACCACTTTTTATACTCTTTATATTTTAAAAAACAACACACACATAATTTGATTCCTTGGATGTGAATGCTCTAAGAATTCAATGAAATGGATGTGAATGCTCTAAAATCTTCATATGATCCATCACACTCTCTTCTGATCCCTCATTTTACACCCGATCCCTTCTCATTTCTTGTGTAATTTGCCATCAACCATCCTGTAAAGAGTTGTGCAGATTTTCACTTCAAATTTCAAAAATCTTTGGCTTTCATGTTGTTCATCATCTTCTGTCTTCATTCCAAATGAGGTAAGAATTACTTATAAATCAGGTTATTTTGCCCCATCTTTCCATTGTTTAGTTCAAGGCCCTAGTCACAAGTTGAGCACAATCTTATCTTGTTTCAGTATTGCTTCAGACATTGCCTTTTTTTTAAATATGGCCGGAATGTGAATGGTGATAAATATAGATATCTGGTGTGATAAATATGGTCGGATATGATGGTGGCGGTGTGGTGGTAGCCGGATCTGTTGGTGGCAGGTGCGGTGGTGGACGGATCTGATGGGGGCAGTGTGGTGGTGGCCGGATCCCTTGGCCGGATATGATGGTGGTGGTGTGGTGGTGACCGAATCTGTTGGTGGCAAGTGCGGTGGTGGTGATGACTTGGGGTTTGGGATGATCAAATGAAGAAGATAAGATGGGTTTTTTTGTTGAAAGTTTTATGGTAAATTATTTTTTGAGTCATGTGTTTTATGGTTTTAACTACTTGAGTACAAAAGCAAAAAGTTTAAGGCCCTGAGTCCCATAAGCATTTTCTTTAACCATTTAAGTCCAATTTTGTGACGTCTGTTAAATGGGTTGTTACGTCCCCCCACGTGCAATCCACTTGAGGGGTATTTTCGTCCATTCCTGCCTATTAACCCTTAAATGCTCTTGTATTTATCTCACCAACCACCATTAAACCTATTTCAAAACTATGTACCGTTTAAATACGGGCGGCCCGAAACTCACCCTGCAAACGATACATTGGGAAGAAATTGGGAAAATGACAAAAATTCAATCCATAAAACACAGGGTTTAATGGTGGTTGGTGAGATAAATACAGGAACATTTTAGGGTTAATAAGAAGGAATGGATGAATATACCCCTCATGTGGATTGCATGTGAGGGGACTTAACAGCAGATTTAACAGACGTCACAAAATTGGACTCAAATGATTAAAGAAAATGCTTATGGGGACTCAAGACGTTAAACTTTTTGCTTTTGGACTCAAGTAGTTAAAACCCATAAAACACAGGGACTCAAAAAGTAATTTACCCAAAGTTTTATAAATGGGTGGGTGAATTGACATAAATGCCCCTCATGTGAGGGGCACATGACCAGTTTTTAACCAAGAAAATGGATGGGTTAGTGATAGGGGCCAAAAGTGTTAGAAAATATGACGTTGAGGGCTCAAATGTCAAAAGATTCTTTTTTGGGCTGATAGGGTTAAACTAATATACCCACAGGGGCCAAAATCGTAATTTACTCTAAATTCAAAATAAAGATGCTAGGAACCTTGCATCGGTGTACTGGAATGTTTCCGTTGAAACGGTTTCTAGACATGTCCAACCATATACGAAGTCCTGTTTCGATGAGCTCAATATTCCAAACACAATCAGTTATGTTAATGTTGACAGGAGGATGTCAACATCTAGCATGTTTTCTTCATGCGAACTGAACCGTGACGAACCGCACCGTGCTACATCCACAACGAAGTGCATCTATGGATTTGGGCCCTGAGCGGTCGCCCACCCGACACTTGCTTAGGGCCGGCCCTGGTCATGTGGTACTTATATACTCATAATACATATTGTTGCAGGATTTTATTCATCCACATAAAGAATTAAAGACACTTAGGTGAAAAAATATGACATAAAATTACTATTTAAGATATGAACAATTAGATTTGTAGAAATAAAAGAATGCGAATAAATGGAGGGGGTAGAATGAAAAAGAATATGGTTAAAGTTGTAAATCTTTGTAGGTTAACTAGTTTATAAAACCCTACTTATTGTTTTGTCAGATTATAATGTTACAAAGGCAGCCGCGCAGCCATAGACAATTACCTGGATGTTAAAATCGTGTTCGGTTGATGAAATTAGGCCTTCTGATATCGCAAAATCGGTGAGTGGTATTTTTTTTGTTTACTCTTTTCATCAATTTTCTTTTTATAGCATACTAGGTTATCACCCGGGACTGCTTCCCGGGTAGTTTAATTTTATTAGTTAATTAACATGTATTTTTATTAAAATGTCATTACGAGGTAAAATGAACTAAAGATTAGTTTGCACATCACATTTCTTTACATATAATAATTGATCTTTCTATAAAAAAATTACGAAACAACTATTTGGGAAAGTTTTCTAATTTCAACCGAAGTTCTCGCATGCTTTAACTTAATGTCCCCCTTGGAATATTCTTTTGTTCCATCTTGAAAATATGCAATATTTTTTCCGCACCCGTATTAAGCTACTATGCATGCTTAAAACGCTTAAAAGAATGCTTATATGAGCAAACCTGGTTAAAATGTTGTTGGAGTTTTCATTAGTCAGATTGATGCAAAATTGCTCAAAAGTGCATACAACCAGTTAACTTGCATGTTAAACAAACAAAAAAAGTCAGCAACTTATATCTCTATGAAGCTAATAACATATTAAGTTACATGTTTCTTGTGTCATGGCTAACCATGGTGTGGTAACTTCTACTTTGACCGTGTAATCTGCAGAATGAAATGGCAGTATGACATGAATTTGTTATACATAGTTTGTAGGACATTGTCATTAGATAATAAAAAAGTGTAACAATACCATACACTAAGATCTGGTGTATCGCCACTCAATATATAGCCAAGAGTACAATTATAAGTAATGGAGATGCAAATTGATATAATTAAATGAAAAACATGCGAAATATCATAACAAAGATGGAGGGAAACATCGTCTTCTTTGTTACAGTGGCAACAACAACAACTCGCTCTCTTCTTTTCAGACCAATTTGGCATCTGTTTGTTTTCCTACTTTAAAAATTGCCTTGTTTGACCTGTTAAGTAGCCTATTCAATATCGTCCAATCATCCATAACAATTTATAATAGATTTGAATTTGAGAATTAAAACTTGCAAGTTAGGATCACTTACAGAAATCAAATCAGCAGACAATCCCCTGCCATTCTTCTTATTAGCAAACCCTAAGCCCACAGATTATACCGTGCAGCAGGAGAGTGTTCAATCTGATAATACTCAACATGATATAAGCATGTGTTCGATCTAATAATAACCACCATGATGTGTAGTACATCAAATTGTAAAATCGTAACCTTAAATATAAAGAAAGCCCAATCAGAAAAAAAGATAATAGCAAGTTCATCCATTACCATACCACAATAATTCAAGTTTTTCAAGAGTGTAGCAATTTCAAACCTACTGACCCATTTGAAAAAAGAAAACTCAAAGTTAAGTTGACCTGTTTGAGAAAAAGCACAACCCAAAGTTTATTTGACCCGTCATAAATTTTATAAAGGTATCAGTACATTCAGCAAACCATAAAACTTTTTTATACACCCATCTCCGTGATTATAAACCTTCAAAAGGTTTATAAGTGGTCCTCATGTAACTTATAATGAACCTATTCTTCAAGCTAAAAGAAAATAAATAGTTATGAACCACTTCAATATTTTAGAGCTCACAAGCCCATTACGGCCGATAAAAAGTTATACCATTTTTTAAGTTTTTTCTTCAACCACCATAGTAAATGCTCAGACAATTAAGTCTTATAAAATGATTTAAGAGATTGTATACTTTAAAAATAGATTGAGTGAGCAACTTGTTCAACCCAACCCATATGAATGCTTTTCATTTAATTTTTAAATTTGGCCAATAAAGGACAACCCAAATTGGCCCTTTCACTAAGCAAAAAAAAAAAAAAAAAAAGAATAGAAAAAAAAAACCCTGAATCGTAGTGCGCCAAACTGACACATGTGTGGGTACTTTATAAACGAATTTGCTCATATCTTTGTTTGAATTTCAGAAGAGATAAATAACCGGTGCATTTTAACAATTTAAACAACGCATTTGAACAATTTTCTTACATTTTAAACATTTTAGATTGAAAACTTAAGATAATTTATTTTGTTATGCGTGTTCTAAAAAAACCTGTTATGCCTAGAATCCTACCTTTGTTTGTTTATGTATGTATATATATTTATTTATTATTTATTATATACAGCTAACAGAGTAACAACTAATATGGTTAAATACCTGGATTCCACCCGAGTGTTCGTGTTAAGAATACTATCCAGTGAAATCTTTATCGGGTCATTTTTTAAAAAATCAAGAAACCCTTTCATATAATGATCATCAGTTGCTCTACCAGCGTGTGCCAATTTTTATGGATAAGAAATATTGCCACCTGAAAAAATAATTAACGATAACCAAGAGAAGATATATGACTAACCAAAAGTGCCCATGGCATTTCTATATAGATCAGAATCAATGACATGGTAGTAATTAACGTGTACCATCTCAGTTACCAATATCATCACCATAATTGCATAAAATATGTACATGTATTAGAAACACCCATATTCCTAACAGTATTAAATTCAATAGTAAAGTCATAAATACAAATGAGGCTGGCTTACCACACAGTTGCTAACTTTCTTTCGGGATTCAAGGAATGGCAATCTTCCAACAAAATCCGGTGAAGAATAATACCTCAACACAAGCATCCTAGCAATGAAGGATATAAACATCACAAATACATGTAAAAACGAAGAAGATGGAAGCATAATTCAACCATTTTTATAAGCAATCAGCATAAACAATTTTAAATCTATTCAAATTGATATCATCAACTGTTGGTGCACTTGTGTCTGTACTTTGTCTGTATTTCGTCATGATACAAAACGATGTCTTTAATGTAAGGTTGATGTAAGTTTGACCAAGTCAACCATCCTCCTGGCTTGACTTGACCAAAACAGTTAGAAAAATGTTGTAAGCTGGTTGTGTAGAAGGATGTGTCATCGAAGGATTGTTTTATATCCTTCGATGAGCTCGAAAGATGAACATTCGATAGATGAGTTCGAAACATAAACCTTCGATGGATGAACTCGAAGGATATCTCGAAGGATATCATCCTTCGAGGTTTTCGTGAATCTTTCGATAGCCTTCTGGTCGACAGATGATCTTTCGATCAATCTGTCTGATCCTTCGACCAGACCTGCTGTGTCGGGTATATATACCCATGTGTTGTGTTCAGTCAGATAGAGAGATAGACAGAGAGTTGAGAGCACACACACGAGAGAACTTTGAGAGTTTGCAGAATACATCTGTGAACATTGGACTTGTAACCGAACCTTTCATACGCATTAATACAAGTGGTGTTAATCGTTGAATGTTGTGTGTTGTGTTTGTGCTTGTTCTCGTATAAAGTCTCGGTTGCATGCTAGCTTGGATTCCGCACTCGCTAGTGTGTTTGATATAACAAGGATAAGGTTTTATCTCATCCTCAAGAGGGACCTACAAGTGGTATCAGAGCTTTGGCTCTTCTCCTTGTTAAAACCGAGGTGTTCTTGTTGTTTTTCGGGTTTTGAAAAGTTATTTTTTTCTTTTCTGAAAAACTTTGTTAATCGGGTTTATTTCTTGTTGTTTTGCTGGAAGTTCTTATAAAAATCACTTTTTCTTTCATGTTCACATTTTAGAAGTTGATTTTTGGTGAAGTTTCAAGCAAAACCGGGTTTCGGAAGTTTGTAGTTTTACCGGAAAACCCATTGTGTTCATTATATCTTCAAGTGTTCTTCAAAGTTTACATCTTTTGATCTTTTTTAGTTATTTTCGAAAGTTGTTGGTGTATTGGAAAGGGTGAACTGATTAAAATAATCAAACAAAATCTGTTTTTACAGAAAATGATGGTCTGAACCATACTTTCTGCCGAAAGATTTACCAACCCGTCACCTTTTTCACCAACCTGTCACCTGTTGGTCTGCTGTGTCAGTACTCATCGAAAGATATCCTTCGAAGTCAAAAGATCATCTTTCGATCAAGGAGGTTCGACAGATACCCATCCTTCGAACATCTTTCGTAGTCAGTGAGTTATCTTTCGAGCCAAGGAATCTTTTCGAAGGATATATTGTTCGAGCTACTGTTACATTTCGAAAGATAAGGATCCTTCGTCTTGGTGAATCTTTCGAATTCATTGTGATCTTTCGAACACTGTTGATCCTTCGAACAAGTGTCTATCTTTCGAACAGGTGTTGATCTTTCGATCCTTGTCTGTTTAAGTTTAACAGGTTGTGCTTTTCAGGTCTTTCGATTCTTGATCCTTCGGCTGGTTGTTATCCTTCGAGATTTTAACATAGTTTGTGAAAATTAAATTTTTAAAAGGAGAAAACTTATTTTTTTTTTCAAATTTTAAATCAATTTTCACTTAATATATTAATTTTCATAAAATGGGAACAAACGGTCAGTGGGATCCAACCGCGTGGACTCAAATAACTTCGACTCCACAATCATCAGCTATGCAATCTACGCAATCTACGTCAGATTTCGACAAAACTGCATGGATGCGAGCTATTGCCCCACCTCAAGCTGCAATGATAACTGCAAATCAATGGGCTTTGGTCACAAATCAAAGCAACAGCATTCAATCTATGATGCAGAACGACAGTGAAACTGGTACAAGCACAAAACCGCCAAAGTTAAATCACATCAATGATTGGGGATGGTGGAAAGAAAGGCTGAGAACTTATGTTCAGGGACAAGGTCAAGATCTATGGATGTGCTTCTTCACAGCTTTTGAAAATGAGTTGGAAGTTGCAGGATCTAATCCACAAACTTACAGCACTTTGTCTGAAGAAGATAAGAAGAAGTTTGAGTTAGAAAAGAAAGCATTCATGATTCTCACACAAGCTCTTCACAAAGACATTTACCACCAGTTTGTTTACTGCACGACTACTAAAAGCTTGTGGGATATGCTCACGTTACGTTGTGAAGGAAATGCTCAATCTAGAAAGATCAAGCAAGAATTACTGAAGAAAGAGTTTGAAGGATTCACATGTTTGGAGAATGAGACTTTGGCAGAGTTATCTACAAGGT
Source organism: Helianthus tuberosus (assembly GCA_030545235.1). Classification (NCBI taxonomy): domain Eukaryota; kingdom Viridiplantae; phylum Streptophyta; class Magnoliopsida; order Asterales; family Asteraceae; genus Helianthus; species Helianthus tuberosus. Next base: position 1,244,761 of record JARYGA010008304.1, read on the forward strand.
TCCATCACTTGTTGAGCGAGATGTTTGCTTTTAAAGTCACTGCCACTCCACAAGAATTGGTGAAGAGATTCGCTGATAGCTTACCAGCAAAGTGGAGCAGTTATCTTGAAATTCTCAAAGAAAATGGTGTTCTAGACACAATCACCGTTTATGAATTAATTCAAAGATTGGAGAATAAGGATGTAGAAGAAAAGCTTAAAGCAAAAAGAACACAAACCCCTCAAAATCCAGAAATGTACTTTGGGATTGCAGGAGGTATCAGTGGAGAAAAACCAGCTTCTCAACACGCGAAGCTTCAAACAGCTTTCATCTCAAGCACCGGACCTTCCACAACAGATCAGTTTGATTCTTCAGCATACACGATGATGTATTCAAGACCAGATGTGCAACCGAAAGCTCAGCAGCAACAACCGCAACAGCAAGGGTTTTATGGAAGCTCTTCAAACTTTCAAGCCACTTCCAATCCTAACACAGTCAGATTAGACACTTCCAACTTTTCCAAAGTCAGTGTCGAAGTAGCCAAGGAGCATATGGAGATGTTGAATACCTTGGTTAGTGCTTATAGTGGATTGATCGCAGGTCAGATTGGGAATATCAATCTAACCAATGAAGATTATCAGCAAGTGGATAAAGAAGAGTTTGAAATGATGGATATCAAATGGGCTCTTGCTAGTGCAATTCGAAGAGCAAAGGAGTTTATGGAAAGGACGGGGAGAACCAACTTGGAAAACAAGAAAGACACCAAGTATGGGTTCGACAAGCAAGCTGTCAAGTGCTTTAACTGTGGCGAACGGGGTCATTTCAAAAGGGAATGCACAAGACCAGCTCAGCATGGAAATCAAAATCCGTTCAGAAATCAAGGCAACCAGCAGAACCAGAACGGGAACAATGTTCGTACGTTGATACCTGTCAACAACCAAGGCCAAGCAGGGTCATCAAATGCCAACCGGGGGCTGGTGGTTCAAATAGATGAGGGTTGTGATTGGTCGCTTCAGCTTGGAGAAGGAGGAAATGGTGGAACAGCATGTTTTGCTGAAGTCGTAAAGGATTTAAAGCACGCCAGTGGTGGAGAATCTTCCACCAATGGTGTTGCATCTTCTGAAGATGAAGACAGTTCTGGTTATAGTGGAAGCTCAGATGAAGAATCCTCCACTTCAGGAAATGATCATGTGGATGAGACATCAAGTGCGTCAGTCGATGCAAATATTGATGAGCTTTTGGAAGAAGCTGCAGCAGGAACTGAAAGAAGATCTAATTTGATGGATCAAGCTGCTTACTCTTCGTCTTCTCTCCATTCAGCCTTTATGGCTAATGTCGACAGTTCATCAGGTCAGGTATGTGTCGATGAACCCACTGTAGTTAGCTGTGAAAAGTGTGATAGTTTAAATGTTAAATATGCAGAAAAGGAAAGTCAGTTTGAAATCACACACAAACACAATCAACAATTGATTGTAGATCTTGCTAAAGCAACTGAAGCTAACGTGTTTTTAACCAGAAATGAAAAGGAATTTAAAACAACAATTGCGTCATTAAGACATGATGTTTCAGAATTACAAAAAGCTGTTTTGCGAAAACAACATGCTAACAATGATCTTATAGACACAATTGAAAAGCAGATGGTAGAGTTGGCAACCGCTCGATGTGAATGTGAAACAATCAAGCAGAAATTGGAAAGTTATTCCAATTCCCGCTATGTATTGGATCACATTATTGATGTTCAAAAGAAAAAGGGGGATAAAAAGTGTATGGGATTCAAATCATGTCCTCCCCCAATGAATCACAATTACTCCAAATTGCCTGATGACGAGGATATGCCCCGTTTTGAACCTACTGTGCCACTCGGTCTAGATGACTTTGCAGGAGGCCTCGGGTTCACAACTGGTACATCATCCTCGGGTCAATCAGAATCTGAGAAAAGTGTGACAGATTCATCGTGTGTTAAGGAACAGAGTCCTTCCGTTGTTGAGGATACTGATTCTTCGGATGATGAATCTGATGAAATTGTGAACCAACAGTCTAACTCGGTTACAACAGATATTCCAATCGAGAATCACATCCTGTGTGATCCACCAGTGAAACCGAGTAAGACTGAAATGTCAAAAGAAATGGAGTCGATTGTATCAAGTTTTGAAGGGAGTAACTTGTTGTACACGCTCAAAGGAGATAGCAAAATCTACTCTAACAAAGATTTTCCAATTAAAAATGTAAATCAAGATTTAATTGAGCAAATTTTTGAAGGATGCACTGATAAGTTTTTGGGGAACAAAAGTGGCAAAGTTACCGTCACTCAATGTGATCAAATTCCGTGTGAACAAATTAGAAAGCAATACGGAAACCAAAAACTACAAGTTGAGCGAAAACAACAAGTCAATTCCGGAAAAGGTAAGGTACAGGGAAAGAAGGCTCAGAACAAGAATGTTCAAGCACCTAAGGTTCAACAACAATGGGTGCAAAACGAAAGAGCTCCTGTTAAGAAAAGAGAACCGAAAGTGAACTTTGTTGGATCCACGGGTTCAGATAAACTTGAAACATTTCAGGATAAATCTAACATTGATTTTATAAAACAAGTTAGAATTTTAAAACGAAATGATCAGAATAACTACACCCAACACACCAACGGAGGTGATTTAGGTCCAAGCACGTCTAGATCACAAAGTTCATTGTCTGGTTCTCCGTCTGATCATCAACATGTTTCTCCGAGGTTTGTAGAGCGGAGAATGTGTTTTGAGTGTGGCACAATTGGGCATATTGTAAGATACTGCCCATACCTGCAAAAGTTGAAGGCAAAAACAAGTGCTCCCCAAGAAACCAATTACCAAGAACGATCATTTTCCCCGAAACAAGACCCACGTGTCTTGAAAGAAAGGGAAAAGAAGTTAAAACAAAAGAATCAAAAGGTAATTGAAAAGGCCTTAAAATCAAAGGTCAAAGAAGAAAAACCTGTTCAAGCAAAACCTAAAACTGTAAAACCAGTAAATGCTAAAACAATTAATACAAATACTGGTAAAGGACAAACAGCTTGGAAACATAAACAGGTAATTCAGTCAGGGGGAGCACCACAGGTTCTTTTTCCTAATCATCAAGTGATTGAAATCACTTTTCTTGATGATCAAGGACGACCCAAGTCCACAAAGGCTTGGGTCCCTCTCTCCAACTAATTTTTGAGTGAGTGTGTAGGATATTCCAGGAGGAACTTTCGATAGTCGTAAGATTGTTGATAGTGGAGCATCCTTGCACAAAATAGGCAACAGAAGAAATTGCTGCCTTTGATGGAGAGAAAAAGTAAAGGGAAACAGAAATGTCTGTTGAAAGAGATTGAAAAGCTTCGACAAAATGAAAATCATTTCAAAATGTGAATGTTCAAGGCTTTGATCGGGTCCCCGGGATAGATTCAAATCAAAATGTACGCACCTGCAGCACGTCTGAAGTTCACAATCGACAAAATGAACGTGCAGTGTACATTTCTTCGTGGTGTGATTGAAGAAAATGTGTTTGTTGAACAAACCAACCGGGTGTGCGGATGCCTTGGCATGGATTGAACAATCGCACACTACTTCTGAAAGAGAAAGACAAAGACCTTCGCTGGTGCAATGTGGAAGACCAGCCGGACCCAAAGGTTTTTGATCTTGTTGCTGTGAAGGGATTTCAGTAGCTACAAAATCGACTTTGAAATCCACACCGGGTGGATATCCAGTTTGGGAGAGCGCTCAGATTCCTGTCAATGCATGAAGCAGTTGCGGGATACGGTTTTAAAATTCTAACCTCTCTTTTACTTGTCGATACAAAATCGACTGAAGACCAGGTGATATAAACTTAAATCGACTGAAGACCAGGTGGGAACCATTCATTGGCATATGGTCTTAGTACCGAAATTTCGTTTGAGAGATTGCCGAGGTTCTGAGATATTCGGTCTTTATGCTGCTTATCATCTGGGTATCATGGTTGTTTCTATAAAAGACAAAGTCTAGATCTTCCATGATACCATACATACGTATACATATTACATACTGCATACGACCTCAATAAGTGATCAACAATCACATGTCCAAACAAATAAGTGATAAAATATCACATTTATCCGGGAGTCAAGTTCGTCTCTCTGCTGTACGAAAGTACTGACCTGTTCACGGACTTGCTCCTGTGCCCTCATGCATCGAAAATCAAGTTCCTCATCAATAAGTGATTCTATTACATAGGGCTTGTTTTCAATCAAAATAAGTGAGTATCTCACATCATATACGGTCAATCAGATGATAATCGGTATACTCACCGGTAAGATGAATCCTCGTGCATACCTTGATACGGGAATGTGTCGTGATGTCGATGAACACCGGTCGGTAAGTATAAATTATACCTTAATGTATCCCCTCGCCATGATTACAAATGATAAGTTGAGCTTATGTGGACAACAATACCGATAATTGTTTTAGGATGCTTATCTAATGTTAACTAATTGAACAACAAGAGCGTTTTGACGTGACCGTACACTGATATGATTCTCTTACCCTCGAAACTCGTAAAAAGAATGTCTGTAAATAATTACTTAATGTTTCCTGTTTATGCATCTTTGTATATATTTATTTATTGCTTTCCGTCTTTACATTTGAAAAATGAAAATTTCAAAAAGATTTTAGGTGTGTTTTAATTTAAACTTTATAAAATCCAAAAAGATTTTTCTTCTAGATTATTTTTGATTGACCGATGTTGGAACTCGAGTCTATCCTACCCAAAATCCTGATCGTAAGCTGGAAAACAATTGCATCTTCATAAACAGTCGAAGTTAACGAGTTTTGAAAGTTAAAGGATTAAAATGAATATTTTTCTAAACTTTCAAACTGCTGTCGGTTGGTGTTTGATTGAGATTTGATCTCATATGTGTCGTTAGTTTAAATGTTAACTATATTCCAAGTGGTTGTTCTCATTATGCGTTTAGCTTTCTTGCATGTGCAGATGCTAAAGGCGAGGAGAACATGTTCGATGAAAAGCTTTGGAATGAAGACACGAAGTGGAGGCACTCAAAGGATAAAATGATCGAGTTGCCGCTGTCCCTTCATCAACACCACAAGGATCTAAAGAATTGACAAGTCAAAAGATTCACGAGCATGACTCAATGGAGAGTTCAATTTAATGGGGAGTTTATTGACACACTACCTAAGTTAAATGGGGAGTTTGTTGATACACTTTCTACTTACGACGTGTGAAGACTTTGAAGATCCTCCGACATGAAAGTCACAGAAGACGAACCATCACGAGTAGCGTCCAAGGGGGAGTTTGTTGATACACTTTGTGTGGACGCGACTCGGCTCGGTTCGACTCGGCCTTGAAGACTTGAAGACACGAAGATCGAGACAAAGCTACAGCCAAGGGGGAGTTTGTTGGTGCACTTGTGTCTGTACTTTGTCTGTATTTCGTCATGATACAAAACGATGTCTTTAATGTAAGGTTGATGTAAGTTTGACCAAGTCAACCATCCTCCTGGCTTGACTTGACCAAAACAGTTAGAAAAATGTTGTAAGCTGGTTGTGTCGAAGGATGTGTCATCGAAGGATTGTTTTATATCCTTCGATGAGCTCGAAAGATGAACATTCGATAGATGAGTTCGAAACATAAACCTTCGATGGATGAACTCGAAGGATATCTCGAAGGATATCATCCTTCGAGGTTTTCGTGAATCTTTCGATAGCCTTCTGGTCGACAGATGATCTTTCGATCAATCTGTCTGATCCTTCGACCAGACCTGCTGTGTCGGGTATATATACCCATGTGTTGTGTTCAGTCAGATAGAGAGATAGACAGAGAGTTGAGAGCACACACACGAGAGAACTTTGAGAGTTTGCAGAATACATCTGTGAACATTGGACTTGTAACCGAACCTTTCATACGCATTAATACAAGTGGTGTTAATCATTGAATGTTGTGTGTTGTGTGTTGTGTTTGTGCTTGTTCTCGTATAAAGTCTCGGTTGCATGCTAGCTTGGATTCCGCACTCGCTAGTGTGTTTGATATAACAAGGATAAGGTTTTATCTCATCCTCGAGAGGGACCTACATCAACATCATATATACACGTAACAATCAATAAGCCAGAATCAATTAATCGATAAATCAAAACAGTAACAAAATAACCGCCTCACCTCAACAGCACGATCACAAACTATGCGATAAAAATCTTTCCGACACCGATCGAAAAGCTCGTTAAGATAATTTATCAAATCAAAAAGCCCTGGAATCCAAAAATCAAAAGGATAAAAGTGATCGAACATATTTAAAGTAGGCTTCTTGGATTCAGAACTAAATCTGTTATCTTCATAAGTTCCATGTAATGTCCCTAACACCATCATATAACACAACACTCATAATTTCAAAAGCATCTATTCGCAAGATAACATTCAAGGTCCACTGAATAATATCATTATTAGCATACCTAGAATGGTTAATAACACAAATACAGATCTGGTTAATAAAACCCTAGAATGGATTGATGTGGTTGAAGATATGGAGTTCCATGTGCGAGTAAGATAAAAATTAAAGGGTTTCTCTAGATATAATACGATTCAATTACCCCTTCAAACATCAAAGATTTAGAGAATTACCTGTATTAAATCGGATCTTCAGTTGTATATCAACGATGATAAAATCATTGAACACATAGAAGGAGTAGGAGTCGTCAACAGAATATAAGAAACCCTAATTTCAAAAAACCCAAAAATCTTAAGAATCAAATGAAAACAGAGGATAAATAAGAAAGATTAGAAATGGAATATTTAAAGTTCACCCTGTATTACCTCGGATTTTGACTTGTATATCGCCGTTGATAAGAAGGAGGCGGACAACACAATAACACAGAGAAGATAGGGTTAACAATGGTTGTTGGCGATGACACAAATGAAGATTGGAAATATTAAATTTTTTATAACATATATATACGGATCCGGATACAAAACGAGGCTTCATTATATGTGAAAAGAATACCCATTCAGTTTCCTGTCAAAACCACATCTAGGAAGCCCTAATATTGTGCCAAGTGTCCCAAATTTTTTTTGTTTATTATATATAATAGATAATAGATATATATACGGATCCGAATTAGCGGATCCGGATACAAAACGGGGCTTCATTATATGTGAAAAGAATACCCATTCAGTTTCCCGCCAAAACCACATCTAGGAAGCCCTAATATTGTGCCAAGTGTCCCAAATTTTTTTTGTTTATTATATATAATAGATTTCAATTTTACCATGATCGTGAAATGCTAATATAGAATCGATATCTTCATGCAGGGTGTTGAGGATTGATCGTTGACTGTTTATGGAATTTCGGAAGCCAATCTCGTTAGGTAACTGTTAATTAGTAAAGTTATGCATTCATCTTAATTACCTCTTAAATTGAAATCTAGATCTAGTGCAAAGAACGTTTTTAAATTACATTTTGAGCCGATTGAAACTTTGAGACTTTTGGGTAGGTTTCTTTGACTACCATAGCAATTCCAAAAACAATGACTCTTGTCATGTGTTTGTGCACCTATATAAAGACAATTTGGTGAAGATAAAAATGGATGATTCAAAATTCCTGTTTTTTTAAGAAAAACAATTAAATGTTTAGAAATAAACAAATAATCGTAAACATAAGTGGCATAATGAAAATAAATGGGGTTAAAAATTTAAATCTTTAAACAGTAACCCGTTTATAAAACCCTACTATTTTTGTTTTTCTTTCGCCAGGCTATAATATTCAACAGACTGTCGCTCAGCCAACAGACAACCTACATGGCCACTGCTTTTTCCTCCTTGTTTGATAAAATCAGGCCTCCTGATATGCCAAAAATCATCGGTGAGTGGAATTCGATTTTATACTCGTTTCTTTTTATCTATTTAGGAGTATGCGTTCGTTGTGATCAGAAACTTCTTTTGGTTTTATTTCATGACTTAAAATCGGTATGGTCATGCAGGGTGTTGAAGAACGAACGTTGACCGTTCATGTAATTTCGGAAGACAGTCTCCTTAGGTGACTCCTAGTTAAGCAATCAAGCTTTGTATTCACCTTAGCTACCTCTTAATTAGATGTGTTACACTTACAAATGATGTTTTTTTACTTCAATTTTGAGCCGATTTTGTGTATCTTAAATTGATTATTTCTAGAACCATCAACTTGTTGGTTTTTAATTGTGATATTCAAAATATGACAGGGCTTAATTTGATTTTTATTTTTTTTGGTAATAGCATTTTGATTTTAAAGAGCCATCAGTTTGTTGCTATTTATTCACATATTCCTGACTGTGTAAAATGAAATTTCAACGAAGACTGAAACTGAATAATAAATAATTTCATAAAGTCATGAAGTAGACCTGTTTCATGTTGTTAAAAACCATCTTTAGCACCTAGTAATTATCGTTGAGTTTTTTTGTCAAATGTAGAGATTTGAAAAATTAAAAATTGATATGAGGGTGCTAAAAGTTGTAAATCAATCTGTATGTAATGGATAATATATGTTAAAAGTGAAAGCCAGTATATTTGAAACTGGTTAAGTCCATAAGCATAAATCTGAAGTAAAAAAATAAGTATGTATGACCATAAAAGTCAAAATGTACCTACTTAGAAAAAAAAAAAAAAAAAAAAAAAAAAACCCATTTCGTTACCGGGGTGTCCTCCTGATTTAGAATTCTCCAAAGACTCAACATTAGGCACCACTTTTACTGTTTTTCCAACATTATTAACTACATGATTCAAATTATTTATTGGCGATTCAGGCTTTAAACACAACATTTCCACCTGGAATAAAACTTTTTTTACCAAAAAAACTGACAAAAAAAAACTTGTTTCTCATCCATTTAGTTTATCAGAATCGTGACCACATTGACCACCAGTAGTGTTCTCAACAACTACTGAACAGCCTGTCGATTTCGTAACCCTTTCAGATCTTTGACTTTGACCATAGTCGAAGACAAAATTTCTATTGACTGATGATTGAGGGGAGACTACAAGACATGAGGGCTGATCGTTAATCAACTATTTGTTAACAGCATCCTTCAAATGTACCTCCCACCATTATTAACAGCATCCTTCAAATTGTTTGTTGGCAGTTCAGCCTCATGTACAACACCCCAACTTGAAATTGAACTTATTTTACCAACAAACCCTGGATTACTCAATGGTCCCTGATCAATCACTTGCACACATTCACCAATCAGAATTTGTTTTTGACTACAAAATTTTGACCACTTTGACCAACACCAACGTCAATGATAGAATTTGATACAGATTAAATAAACAGCAGGCACTTTAATTGAGTTGAAACAAACGACCCGACTAGAGACAAGCTTGTTACCTGCTCCCCACCACTCCATCTCTTCACAGCTTTGACCCACTGGGTGAATCCAATACCCTAACACCGAATTCAGCTGACCCGTCTTACTTGCTTTGACCCGAGCGTTATTCCTCCTCGTGTAAACCTTTAGCTGACTCGTATCAGAATTTCTGTTAAAGCTAGTTGTCTGATATACCAAAACGCCACTATTTCCTGTTTAAAATTTATCTAATCTATGCAGTCAACACACTACATAAGGCGTAAGCTTTCCAATCAATAGCCACAGGATTTTACAGTTTTACCCGTTAAAATTTACTAACACAATATCTTAAATTTTGTACCTTATCATAATCTAATCTATAAACCGAACTATATTTAAAAAAAAAAAAAAAACTGAGATTTGATTATAAAAAGAATGCCAATAACAAGTTCTCAATTAGATAAGCATGTCTTCTCTTATCTTCTCTTTTTTGTGTCATGGACTTTGGGTGTGTACCAACTACGAAGTGGTATACACGTTTTCTAATTGTGGGACTCACTTGTCCGCTTCTTGCAGGTTTTTTAATCAGACTGAACATGAGTATTGTCGTATATATATGGATGGCATGTAACGAGAATATAAGCAAAATTTTATTTTTTCAGAATGATTGAATAAACATACTTTTTGCTATGAAACACAAGGTTCTAGTACAAACATGATTGAGATGAACTTTTCTTGAAACAATATAATTAACAACAAAAAACATTGAAAAACATACTTCTGCAATGAAACATAGAATACTCTAGTATCTTTGAAGCACATGATGCATGTTCACAGTCCCTAAACACATTCACTGAAGAAGGGTATCTACAAATATCAGAATTTTAGTAACCAAGTCAGTGCATATATATATAGAGCAACAAATATATGTAGTTATGGATTGAATTTTATTATTATCTCATTCTGCCAATCCAAGAATGTACCTGCTCATTAGAAAAAAGTCCTCTTTATGCGAGCAAGATTCACTAGTATTGATACTGTTAGCCACCCGTAAACATTTTCAAGCATCTGAAAGTAAGCCACCCTCCACCTCCTGGTGAAGTGCAAACTCCCGAGTAGTCCCACCAATCCAACAACGAAACCTGGGCCCATGCCAAAATAAAACCACAAGCCTTCATCATCATCTTGACCATCTTCAACATTATGATTATATGATGAATTGTTTTCTTTGCAACTCCTTGATATTGGTGGCCCACATAGTCCGCTGTTTCCTTTATAGCTGGAGGGGTCTGCAAGAGTCTGGAGCTGATTTCCAATGGGGATTGCCCCAGATAAGTTGTTGAACGATAGGTTCAAGTAGCTTAGAAAGTTCAAGCTACTCAAACTTTGAGGAATATGACCAGACAACACGTTCATCGACAAATCTAAAGACTCAATTTGACTTAGATTTCCAATCATCTTTGGAATCTGTCCTTTGAGTTGGTTACTTGAAAGATTCAAGTTGTTCAATCGAATAAGGTTCATCAAAACATCTGGAATTTCTCCTGTAATGTTGTTGCTTGAGAGGTCTAAGGTTGTGAGAAACTTTAGTGTCTTGGTGTACACCAACTGAATTCCCTTAATGTAGGCCAAAATATTTTCTTCATAGAAATCAACCTCAATGTATGAGTCAGCTTGATTGATGATCATACCGCTTAAATTACCGAAGCAATGAGGGATCATCCCAATTATGTTATTCTGAGCCAAGTTTAAATGTTGAAGAGCATGGAGTTGACAAAATTGTAGTGGAATCTTACCCGTAAACTTATTTGATTGGAGATTCAAGATTCTAAGGTTTAGTAGGCTTTCTCCAATCCAGAAAGGGATTCTACCCATTAAAGAATTGTTCCCTGTATCCAGTGTGGCCAAACTTGTCAAATTCTTTAAAGATGGTGGAAGATTCCCCTCAAGTCTGTTGTTGTGCAAGTGCAATGACATGAGTGCCGTGAGAGAACCAAATGAACTTGGGACAACACTGGTTATAATGTTATTTGAAAGATCCATCACTTGCAAACTAGTCAAATTGCCTAGGCACCCAGGAAGTCTCCCAGAAAACCTATTTTGTGATAAATCCAAAACATTGATGCTAGGAAGCTTGCATAAGTGCACTGGAATGCTTCCCGTGAAGCGGTTTTTAGAGAGATTAACAACTTGCAGGCTTGGGTTCATTGTTCCATCTGTAAGAGGAATATGTCCTGACAATAAATTGTCTGAGAGATCCAGTAACCACACATTTGACGGAAACGTAGCTAGTGATCCCTCAAATTTGTTTGAGTTCATCCTCAAGATCCCATGTTCCCATATATGGTCACTAATTTTAAAATGAACACGTGGTAGTCTGCCACGTATATGGTTATTGGACAAATCCAATCCAAGAATATCAGACATGATGTTCTCAAACCACTCTGGTATTGTATCTCTAATACTCGAGTTAGAAAGAAGTAATTCCTGAAGATGTGTCTGTGTTTGTAGCCAATTTGGGAAGTGAGGTCCGATGCTGCAGGAACTTGCATCAAATATCTGCAGTTGGAAGGAAGGAATCCAATGAGAGCTGAAATTCAACACTAACGAATTGCCTGACAACACCAAATTATTCAGATTCTTTAGCATGGTGAAGTGAGATTCCGAAAGAACACCGACCAATGAATTGTTGGAGAGATCTAGATTCTTGAGCATTGAAAGTTGTCCCACACTCTTAGGAATGTTCCCACTTAATTGGTTACCAGAAAGATCTAGATTCTTGAGCATTGAAAGTTGTCCCACACTCTTAGGAATGTTCCCACTTAATTGGTTACCAGAAAGATCTAGGTCTTCTAGCCTCAAAAGTAGTCCAATGCTTTGGGGAATAGGGCCAGAAATCATATTATAAGAAAGGTCAAGATGAACAAGGCTGCTCAGATTACATATCAGATCTGGCATCAAATTTTCAAAGAGATTGAAGGAGAGGTTGATGGAAGCCATATCGCTCAGCATTCCAATAAAATCAGGAATTTTACCATGGAAGCCGTTAAATCTGAGGTTTAGATGCATGAGGTTAGTAAGGTTTGATAACCAGATAGGAATGGTGGAGTTGATGTAGTTCCAAGAGAGGTCGAGTGAATTAAGAGATGTGAAATTGACAAATTCAAGGGAATGGATATTTGTGATATCACAGTCTGCCATGTTCAGTGTAAGCAAAGAAGGGAGCTTGTTAAGTGGATGGAACCAATCAAGATGTTTACCAGTTCTTATACCTTTAAAATCCAAGTACCTTAATGACGATAATGAAGACAACCATCCCAAATCATCCAATATGGGCGCTCCTTCGATCACTAAATCGAGATCACCATCTGCGGGCAAAATATACCTAAGATCAAGATATTGTAACCTGGAGAGATTTCCTAGATGATGAGGAACTACTCCTCCTCCAGAAAATGTGCCTGACAAATTAAGGTATTCTAAATGTCGAAACGATCCTATATATTCAGGAATATTTCCTGAGAGACAGTTCATGCTCAAGTCCAAGTAATGCAAACGCTTAAAATTCTTTATAGACGGGCTCAACTCACCTGTAAGCTGTTTAGTAATCGAATCCCCAGACATTTGAGACCGAAGATCAAGTTTGATAACATGACCATTTCGCCCATCACACCCAACTCCATGCCAATCACAACATTCTACTCCTTTCCATGTTGACAGAAGATTATATCTGTCCGTGAGGCTATGTTTGATTGCTAGAAGGGATTGCCTGTCTCTTTCAATACATGTAACATTTGAAGAAGTCATAAGCATGTTGTTGCTTAAGCCAAATCCTTGCAGGAACAACAATGGTAAGATTAAAAGAAAACTGGTTTCCATTTTGGAGTACGATAAAAGTTCAGTTCTCAAGTAGGGGAGGATATATATAGTAAAACTAAAAAACTAGACCTGATCATATATTTCAAGAGTTGACAGGAGACTTATATTCATGGTCAAAGTCTTCCAAGAGTTCCTGGCCACACACATACCTATAACACTTGCCGGCCAGGTACAGTCTATTGCCCCTCTACTTTCCTATATTAATTATTTTCTATCAACTAGGGATGAGCTCGGTACCGTCCGATACCGAAAATCCTTAAAAGTGTGTACCGTTACCGAATATACTGGTTCAGTACGGTTCGGTACCGGTACCGAAAATGCTAAAAGTCGGTACCGAAAAAGTACCCGGTTCGATAAATTCGGTACCGGTACCGGGAACGATTTGCTTATCCCTATTATCAACCCTTGTGTACCACAACCTTCCTGTCATAATTATTTTTCTATCACATTTTTTCGCACGTCACCTTTCCAGCAACATATTTTTCTTTTTTTGAATAATTTGAATTTGTAAATTTCTTGGGTCGTTGTAATACGATTCTAAGTATTTTCCTGTTGGAATAATTTGGTTCACATCAAAGAGAAAAAGAAACACAGATAAAGGTGAGAAAAGAAAAATGATAGAGATGAGAAGTGTAAAGGGATTTAAATTATATTGTTTAAAGTTTTTTGTTTAATTGTTTTGGTTATCACGTTAGTTATTTAATTAATTGAATAGTGTTTGAAGTATTAGAATTAGATTATGTATAGATTAAATAGGAGCTTTGTAAGCACGTGTAGGGTGCGTCGACTTGTATTAATAAAAGAGAGTCACAAGATGGGTTAGTCTCAAAATCGATGTTTCGGCTTCTTCTGTTTGTTCACATCGGCAGCCTGGGTCCGCATATTAGGTTAGGTCACCACAAAAGTGGTTTTAGGTCGTTTTTAATTTGAAGGGTCAGTTGGCATTCTTGTCCGTTTTTAGATATTAGTTAGACTATCTCCAATGCTAAATGCGCCTTTAGGCGTCCTTAGCTGCCACATCATCTGTCACGTAATATCCTTACAAATCTTTAAAACTCTCAATTTCATCTCCAACCCTATAAATATCCTTACCCTCCTTAATTTCCATCTCATCACATATTCATTACATACAATATTTAAATAAAACATTTCTTTTTTTTACTTTGGGCCGACCTTATCGCATGAACCGAGGCAAACACATGCCCTTATGGAAGGGCATCTCACCTAAGGGCATTCTATGATGGATTAACTCCAATGGTAAGGATCTCTAAGGGCATCGAAGGGCTTGATCTCCAAGGGCCCATTGGAGATAGTCTTAGTTTCAGGGGTCAATTTAAAGGGTGGCGTTTTGTGGGGGAGTTGGGTCAAACGGGAAGGGTGGGGCCAGGTTTGATTTCTCATTTTCTAGTTTTTATATTTGTATTTTATATTTTATTTCTCTTTCTTTAACGTAAGTTATATTTTTTATTTTAAAAGTACATATATAAAGTCACAATCAATTAAATATTTGTAAAGTGCTAATATACACACACCCTTATAATCTTATTTTCAAATCCCCTAGTGTATACGGGCCGTATAAGGTTATACGGCCCGTATAGAATGATTTTACACAGAAATAAATGCAGTAGAATCTTTTTTTTGTTTTACATGTATACGTGTCATATAACATTATACGACCCGTATACATGTGTATACGAGCAATATAATGTTATACGGCCAAATGTGTTTATTTTTTGAGGTTTGATCAGTTTTTTCGGTTTTTAGATCTGTATACGGGCCGTATATATATATATATATATATATAGGTAGAAGATCCTGTACATTAATCCAGAAGTGTGAGAAGTGTATTATAACACTATATATAACACTATATAACACCATATAAACATTGTATAACACTATGTAACACCATATAACACCATATAACACTATATAACAAATATAACACTATATTTTGTCTGATAACATGTCTATGATAGATGTATAGTGTTATATATTGTTATATGGTGTTATATAGTGTTACATAGTGTTATATAGTGTTATATATAGTGTTATAATATACGTCTCACACTTCTGGATTAATGTACAGGATCCGTACCCTGTATATATATATAGGGGACCGCTAAAATGAAAACCAACTCGAGTTGTAAGAACCGTGAGAACTACACCGTACGGGGTGAGATGGACCAAATTTTTTTTTCATAAACACGTAGATGCGTGTATTATAAACACATGTGTAAAAAAATTCAAAAAAAATTGTCGTGTGTGTAGTTTTGAGCACCACAAGTTTGAGTTTACGGGTACCGTAAATTTTGTTTAAAATTTAAGGTACCCTTAAACACAAACTTGTGGTGCTCAAAACTACACACACGACTTCTTTTTTTTGAATTTTTTTTACAAATGTGTTTATAATACACGCATCTACGTTTATGAAAAAAAAAATTGGTCCACCTCGCCCCGGATCAAAAAGTTCTCACAGTTCTTACAACTCGAGGCGGTTTTCATTTTTGTAGTCCCCTATATATATATATATATATATATATATAGGTAGATGATCCTGTAAAAAGTGCTCAAAGTGTATTATAACACTATATATAATACTATATAACACCATATAAACACCGTATAACAATATGTAACACCATATAATACCATATAACACTATGTAACACTATATATCATTATATAACAAATATAACACTATAGGTTGTCTGATAGCATGTCTATGATAGATGTATAGTGTTATATTTGTTATATAATGATACATAGTGTTATATGGTATTATATGGTGTTACATAATGTTATACGGTGTTTATATGGTGTTATATAGTATTATATATAGTGTTATAATACACTTCTCACACTTCTCACACTTTAGGCCCTTTTTACACTATCCTTACCCTATATATATATGTATATATATATATATATATATATAGGGCCAGGATCATTTAAGAACCATAAATATTTACAGAACTCGCAGAACTCCTAATAAACAATCTTTTTATTTATATATTTTTATGTTTAGGATAATTTTATCATCTATTATGTGTATTTTTACGATTACATACATGTTAAGAGTAATTTTATCATTTTTTATTTGTAATTTTATAATTACACATATGTAAACTAGTTTTTTTACATATATGTAATTAGTTATCACACATATATATAATTTTGGCAATTAAACATATGTAAACTACTTTTAACATGTATGTAGTCAAAGAAATACATATAATAGATGATAGAAATATCCTAAATACAAAAACTTATATATAATATGATTGTTTATTAGGAGTTCTGAAAGTTCTGTAGTTATTTAGAGTTCTGAAATGAACTCAACCCTATATATATATATATATATATATATATATATATATATATATATATATTGTGTAAAACCAAACAACCGTTTAATAATTTTTAGTAATTCTTTAGATAACGTTTTCAGTATCCGGAGTATGTTGGTTTGTTTGTAGCTAGGGTTCAGAATGCTTGAATATGGTGATATTAGAAAATTGTACACTACATGTAAACACAGTGGCCTGTGATGCAAGGATCTTCGAATGCGGTATGTACGTTAAATTTCATTAAATGATATTGTTATTCGTCTGTTAAGTACCAGATGGAGTCCTTTCGTGGTCTAATCATATCAACTATGTAAGAGAGAAAGAGACCTTTAAGTACGGATCCTACAGTTGCATTTGGAACAAGAAGTCCAACAATTCGTTCATTATCTGTTGTTGTCTCAATGCCCACAACACGCAGTCGTTGATGGGCTTTGCGAGCCTGTTTTTGTTTAATAAATTTTAGTAATTCTTTAAATAGCTTTTTCAGTATCCGAAGTTTGTTGGGTTGTTTGTAGCTAGGGTTCAGAAGCCGTTCGATTTGATGGTTCTAAACACAAGTTTTCTTTTTAAGCTTGATGGATGTCCATTATCTCAACACTTCTCCTTACATTACTGATCTGGAATTGGAGAACTGTTGTGTATTTGTTTACTGATTATTGAAAAGAATTGTTGAAATCAAAAAAAGAGTAAAAAAGATGAAATGAGGCGTGTTAACGCAAATGCAATACTTACAATTAACCAACTTACATTGTGGATTTAACTTACAACATACATCAAAGCTTCATGCAGCCAAGACGGCTTTGTTAATTTTAATGAAGCAACAAAGATTGAAGGTGCCAAACAGAAACTAAATGAATTATGCAACATATCCATATCCCCTTGGTAGTTGTTACTATTTCCATTGATGTCCAATAGACCAACACGAATGTGTGAAATGGGATTTATTTAAAAGTAAAAGAAAACTGAAACCAATTTTCCTTGATAGCAGAAGCCGTTTGATTTAATGCTTCTGAACACTACATAGACTGCCAGATCGAATGGTCGTTATTGATGTAGACAAAGGACCAATTAATAAACATTAAGCACCTGCAAGATATACCCTAAAGTTATTGACGCAGACTCTTGATAATCATTGTGAACTTGATAGCAAAAGCCAGTTCGATTTGATGGTTCTGAAAACTATATAGACTGCCAGATCGAAACCCAAATGTGTGAATATTAACTAATAAAAAAATTCCTATCTATACGGGTCATATACAATTATACGGTACGTATAAAGATATCGTATACGTTGTATACGACCAATGTTTTTTAACATTGTGTATACGGGTCGTATAAGGTTATACGACCCGTATAGAATAAGATAAACTGACAAAGTTTGCGCCCAAATACTTTCTCAGTTCATTTTATTCTATACTTGCCGTATAACCTTATATGCCCCGTATACACCATGTTAAAACAAGATTTTACCATGTGTTAATATTAACACCCTATTTATAAGATATGTAAAATTATACAAAGTGTTTTAAAAAATAGGTTTATCAAAGTAAATAACTTGAATTTATAGAATGAGGTGTAAAAGATGGTGATCATATGGAGGCGGGTTTATTTTTGTTCTTTTATCCTTTATACAATAAAAAATAAGAATGGCTAAAAACCCGAGCCCGACTGAATTTTTAAATTTCTTGACCTATATAATTCGATTTCAGACATGTAGGTCCACTAGCGGAGGATCTAGTAACCTTATCCTTGTTATACAAACAAACCGGGTTGTGCGGAATCCAATTGGTAAGTTAAACCGAGCAGAGAACACGAGATACAAAAACAAGTTTCAACGATTAAAAGCTCAAGAGTGTATATCAGAAGAGTTTGGTTACAATAAGGATACAAGAAATACTCTCAAACTCTCAGTATACTCTCACTATGCTCTCTCTGTCTGTGTCTCACTGTGTGCTCTCACTTCTGTGTCTTCTGTGTTCTCTTTGTGTGTTGTTTTCTCTCAGATCTTCAAGCTGCCTTTTATAACCAAACTAATCCACAGGGCCAACGAAGAATGAGATTTGGCTCACGGACATTCATCAGGCCCACGAAGAATCCATTCTTCGTGGACCTTTGCGACGAACCATCAAACTGGGACGAACCCTTCAATCTTCGTGAGTATATAAACGTGGACGAACCTTTGATTCTTCGTCGCCTGGAGTCTTCTTCACAAGAAGTCTTCCTCACAAGGAGTCTCTTAGTCACAAGGAGTCTTCGTGGGGTGTGTAGGACGAAAAATCAGATCCTTCGTCAATTCCATGCATGCCTGGTTCTTCCCAATGCCATGAAACATATTGTTATACATGGACCCTTGCATGTGTTTAAGACATGCAGGTAATTAGTGGCTTCCAAAATGATGTATGCATGTGGCTTCCATCATTTGCATTGTTCTTCGTGAGTTTAGCAAATGCATGTGCCTTTCATTATTTCATACACATCACAAAAGCACATGTTGAAGTCATATCTTTATCATGATGTCTTTGTGACATCATGATGTGTCATTGTGATGTCATTAGCCTACAAACAGATCACTCGCGGCTCTTCGTGCTTCGTGTGTCGTTCTCTGGGGCTCACGACGGAGGAATGTTGCAACGACGGTCTTGAACTGAACCGAACCGAGCCACATCCACACATAACTGTATGAACAAACTCCCCCTTGGATGTTGCTGGTGAAGGTTTGCTCTTCAAGTTGTAGGATCTTCAAAGTCTTCACGTGTCACAAATAGGGAGTGTATCAACAAACTCCCCCTTGAATGATGCTCGTGAATCTTTTGATCTTCAATACTTTAGATCCTTTTCGTGTTGATGAGTGGTCAGCTGCAACTCGATCATCTTGATCCTCTAATTGCATCAATGTCGTGTCTTCATTCCACAACTTGTCATCTAACACGTTCTCTTTGCCTTTAGCTAGTTTGAATGCCGAATCTGCACACACAATAGAGCTAAACGCGTAATGAGAACAACCGCTTCGAATATAGTCAAACAACACATGATACACATGAGACCGACACTCAATCAAACACCTACCGACAACAGTTTGAAAGATTAAAAATTTATAAATTTTAGTCTTTAACTTTCAAAACCTGTTAACTTCGACCGCTTATGAAGATGCAATTGTTTTCCGGCTTACAATCAGGATTTTAGGTAGGATAGACTCGAGTTCCAACATCGGGTAATCAAAAATAAAATAGAGATAAAATCTTTTTGGTTTTTATAAATTTTATATCAAAACACACCTAAAATCTTTTAGGAATTTTTGCATATTTCAAATATAAAGACGAAAAACAGTAAATAAATATATACAAAGATGCAGAAATTGAAAGCAGTAAATAAATATTTACAGACATTCTTTTTGTGAGTTTCGAGGGTAAGAGAATCATATCAGTGTATGGTCATGTCAAAACGCTCTTGTTGTTCAATTAGTTGATATTAAGATAAGCATCCTATAACGATTATCTGTAACACCCGTCTTAAAATAACATGTTTTATTAATATTAACACGCATTTATTACAAAAATGCGAGCTTACAAAAACTTTGTTGGGTTTACAATTATACAGGAACAAAATATACTAGACATCATCCTACTGTTTAAACCTTCAAAAAATAATGTTCAAGAGTTACATATTAACTAAAACAAAATAGATCAATGCAGAAGCTTGGTTTGGTGCGTTCGGTTCTTGAAAGTCGCTTGATCTTCATCCGGAGTCTCGCATGCTTTTACCTAATCCCAAAACCACGTTAATGTTAGTTTTGACAGTATTAGAATACGTATAAACAATTTCTAATGTCAAACAATGAAAACGGAACAAAATACTGAAATTTGGGGCTGTCGCGCCCTGCGACAGCTTAGTCCCCATCTTACGCGGCCCGCGACAGCCGTCGCGGCAGGTGATGGTGAATCGGCATTGGCGTCGTGTAGCGCGACGTCCATTTTTTCACAGATTGTTGTTTCTTTTTGTGCTGCACTTGCCCAACTACGAAAAATGGCATATAACAACTTAGAACTTGCATAACTTTCGCTATTCAAGTCCGTTTTACGTAATTCTTTTTCCTACGTGTCTGAATTAAATTACGAACCCGTTTATCAACACAATTTACATCAAAATTCAGTTTAAGAACAGTTGGCCTATGATTCGGCTCTTTGTTTATTCGACCCATTTGTTTACAAGTCCTACAACTTGTTTTTGTTATCATCTCTTGTTTTCAAGGATCTTACCCATTCCCGAGTTTTCAAACAATAGCGTTTCGCTCCCTTACCAAGAGTCGCTTACGCCTTAACAACATGCTTCATTTTCGAGGATTTAAACATGCTCCACTTAACAATTTGACAAGCATAATTTCTGAATTTAAATCCCCATACCAAGGGTTCATTTACAACAAGTTTAGCGTGTCCGCTTCACGGCTTGCGCTTTAATTATAACTAGTCATCTAGTGATAACTCATTCACTTCGACATTTACAACTCGGCATTATTTTGACTCGTTTGGATGTCGAATGGAGACCACCATTTCAAAGACATACCAAACTCCACATTTAACCAATGTTTTGACCCGTTTTATTTGTCTAAGGTACTTCGTCACTTCCGTGACTTAACGGGTTTTCCTCTTTTGCCAAATTCTAATACAACAAGCTAAAATAAATAAATAACATAATGTAACGAAACCATAACTCGCGTACTTGCATAATTCATCAACATTGGTTTCTAACCATAATTACCCATTCCCGGGGCTTGTCAACCTTAGCATATCACGTCCATTCCATGGCTTACGCTTTTATAACCCAAATTTAATGAGTGACGTTTAAGTCACTTCAACACTACAAATTCAACCATTGTTCGACCCGTTTGGTTGTCTAATGGAAACCACCATTTTACAACACGCCAAACTTATTCTAACCAATATTTGACCCGTTTATTTATCTAATGATCTTCGTCACTTCAACTAAATATCAATTTCATATATTATGCTAATTTAAAGTCTACTAACGAAAATACAAAATCAAGCATAACGTAACGAAACCGTAGTTATGTACCTTTAAAGCACCCTTTTCAAACGCGTATCTCCACCGGCTTGTCCACTTGACGATCCGGATTCCTTGCCTAAAGAGTTCAATTTACAATCGTTTTAGAACCCTTTTTATAAGTTTTAACGCATAATTCATCTCATCATTTTAATATGCGTTTTTGTTCAGAATTTTTATATTTAGCCCACTTTTAGGCATTTCTACAAACACCTAACGGGCATTATTTTTCTAATCCAACTACCAAGACTCATGATTAGTTATTTGGCCAAATTTTTAACATCTACACAATGTTCATATATCAAATTTCACATTCATATTCTGGATTTATTTCATTTAGCTTAAATTACACTAGTTTAGCAATCGTGATTCTAGTGTTCATCATGTTTCTACTAAACCCATTACACACATAATGGATAATTATAAATTTCATGGTTTAGGCACAAATTCAACAAACTAATGGCTAGGGTTTACTCCTAGACATGATTTCTTTACTGTTTCATCCAAACAACTATCATGCAAGCTATAATTTCAAATATCATGTATTCATCTAGAGCTTGAGATGGAATCAAAGTGTGAAATTTGACATACCTTGTGACCACTTTACTGAGGTGATCACTAATTTGTGCTTGGATTTCGATTTGGGTTTGATTTGGCCTCTTGATTTGATCAATTCTTGCACATTAGGGTTTTAGGAATGAGAGCTCCCCTGGCTCTGGTTGGGATCGCAGAACACACACACGTATATGTGTGTTTTGTGTTTAATAATTGTTTTAATTGAAACTTTAATTCCTTTGTCCATGTTTAGCCCCTCAACTTTACCCATTTTTTTTTGAAAGGGTATTTTAACCATTGTTTGTTCTTATTATGCCAAGACACTAATCTAACTAGGTTATTTATTCCTAGTTATTCAATTTTGACCATAACCGGTATTTAGTTTATAATATTAAATCTATATTTTCGGGGTGTTACATTATCGGTATTGTTGTCCACTTAAACTCAACTCATCAGATGTACTCGCGGTGAAGGGATACGATAAAGGTATGATTTATAATTACCGATAGGTGTTCATCCACACACGACACATTCCCGTATCAAGGTATGCACGAGAGTTCATCTTACTGGTGAGTATACCATTTATAATCTATTTTCAACGTATATGATGTGAGATACTCACTTATTTTTGGATGAATACAAGCCCTATGTGATAAAATCACTTATTAATGAGGAGCTTGATATTCGATGCATGCAGGGCACAAGAGCAAGTCCGTGAACAGGTTAGTACCATCGTACCGACAAAGAGACGAAGTTGACTCCCGGATAAACTGTGATATTTCATCACTTATTGATTGGGACATGTGATTGTTTTTCACTTATTGAGGTCGGATGCATCATGTATTATATACATATTTGAATGATATATACACGTATGTATGGTATCATGGAAGCTCTGGACTTTCGTCTCCGTTGTTTTCGGTAAAAGAAACAACCATGATACCCAGATGATAAACAACATAAAGACCACGTATCTCAGAACCTCGGCAATCTATCAAACGGAATTTCGGTACCAAGACCATATGCCAATGAGCGGTTCCCACACAGTCTTCAGTCGATTTAGGTTTATATCCCCTGCACACTTTAAAATGATTGTGAGCCTACCGATACATCTTATATAGAGCTGCTTATCGTTTTTCATTTTAGGTTCAAAGAGGTTTCGACAGACCACTGATGCACTATCATATTCTCTTTTTCTCGCCAGGAAACTCATTTTTGTTTTTCTCTTGTTTTTGTGTTTTTGAAATTTTTCGATGTTTTTGTATTTTTGAAAATTTTCAATGTTATTGTATTTATTAAAATTACTCCCCCTAAAATGAAAAAAATTACCAGAAATTAAGAAAACAAAAATAAATATTTAAAAAAATGATTTTTCGATGTTGATTAACTCATGTTTTACCTCGATGTCGTTTACCAAAATTAATTTAATCAGAAATGATTTGTCAAATTTTGGAAAAAATCAGTTGGCATGTCAGTAATCGGTGTGGACCAAAACAACATTAACGAGTTTCATATTGAAACGATCACGGGTGAGGTGATATTCGAGATTAATGTGTTTGGTCAAGGAGTGTTGTACGAGATGTTAGTAATTCATAAAGCAGCTTAATTATCGACAAGGATAGGAGAGATTAGAAATTCAAAACCGTAATCCTACAACTATTTCATGCATTGCCAGGAATCTGAGTGCTCTCCCAAACTGGATATCCACCAGGTGTGGATTTCAAGGTCGATTTTGCAGCTACTTCTATGAACCGAGAATTCTCTTCACAGCAACAAGATCAGAAACCTCTGGATCCAGCTGGTAAGTGACAAGGGAGCATGTGGGAAAACATATACACATCATCTTTGGTCGGTCCATACATGATGTCTTCCACATACTTTTGCACCAGCAAAGGTCTTTCGTCTTTCTCCTTTAGAAGTAGTGCGTGGTTGTTCAATCCACTCCAAGGTATCCGCACACCCGGTTGGTTTGATCAACAAACACATTTTCTTCAATCACACCGAAGAGAAAAGTACCCTACACGTTCATCTTGTGGACTTTGAACTTCTTGTGGAAGAAAAATCCATGAATCTTCGAAAAGCTTCAGACGTGCTACAGGCGCGTACATTTCATTTGAATCTATCTGTGGACCCGATTAAAACCTTAAACAAACAATTTGCTGCTCATGAATTTTCTTGCCGAAGTTATCAACTTCATTCATCATCATTCTTTCTCCATCATTCCATCATCTAACATTTTTGTCTTCTTTTCTTTTTCCCTCTCCCTCAATGGCAACAATATTCTCCTAGATGTAACTGTTAGAGATGGATTTTCTAAACCTAAGGATTATGGATCCTCAAGTGCAGCCAGGATCACGGATCCTCAGTTCAATTTTGAATTAAGGATCCTCAGAAGACGTTGCAGGACTAAGGATCCAGGATCCTCATTATGATCCTTATACTAACAATTGTTTCCATTTTGTTTGAATTTGTTTTGCAGGAATGTACGAGTGGGACTTGGTCTTGCCGAGATTCCAGCGGAATATGCTCCATTATTCTGCAAGTGCATGGCTTGTATGACCGTTATGGAAGTCGTGGGAAGCTAGCATGATTTGCGGATTGTTAGTTAGCTAGATTATTTCCGTTTTTATAAGGGGATAACATGCTTGATTAGACAGAACAATTAGCAAACACACACTACTCGAGAACTCTCTGCAACTTATTGGCGATTTCACATTTTTTTGCACACTAGTGATCCTTGTAACAAGCTTATTATCATCCCGATTTGTAATATCATTTATCTAATATAGTTGGTGATCGGTAGTTTCCATCACCCGAGGTTTTTTGTACCGGAGATCATACATTGATCAAGGGCTTTTTCCTCGTATAAATATTTGTGTCCAACATTCATTTCATTCATATATTGTTCATATATTTGTCCATTTATTCAAGCATCACACCTCACAAAATCGGATTTGGTTGTATTATCCCTGTGTGATTTTTGACCAAAACAGTTTGGCGTCCACCGTGGGGCAATTGGTGCTTCATTTCTGAGAAATTTTGTTCATTTCGATCATTTCGGTTCATTACCTTCAACTACATGGCTTCACCAGCGAAGAACACTTCAAACTCCATGACGGCGATCACTTATTCACAGGGCATTCCACCTTTGCCTCCAGCACCTTTTGGATCCCAGAAGAATGCTGAGAATGCTGTGAAGAAACTAACTCCCGTTTTCCCAAAACCAACTTCTGCTGTTACTTCTGGCCCTACTAACAATGATATTTATTCTTTGATTTTGCAGATGAGGGATTACATGCAGCAGCATGACAAAACTAATGACAGGATCCTTCGAGAGATTTATGACATCAAGAAATTGAAGAGATCGACGGAGGATCACTCTCCATTGGTGCCCAGATCACTGAATTTTGATTCTCCAGCCATAACAGCCCAGCACTCCGCAGCATCAGGCACTCAATACCAGGGTGGATTGTCGAGTATACGTTATGGATCGTTAGCAATGACCCAGGCTCAAGGATCCTACTTTCAGCCTTCAGGATCCTCTTTTCAGCCGCAAGGATCCTCTTCTCAACATCAAGGGTCCTTCTTCAGTTCTGGAGGATATGTGGGAGCACAGACAATTCAAGGATCCTTATTTCAGGGTCAGGGATCTTCCTCTCAGGTTCAGGGATCCTCTCAAGTTCAAGGATCCTCTCAGGTTCAAGGATCCTCTCAGGTTCAGGGATCCTCTCAGGTTTAAGGATCCTCCTCTCAGGTTCAAGGATCCTCATCTCAGGTTTATGGATCCATGGATTATCCTCCAAGACCCCCAGTCTCAGCATACCAAGGATCCAACATCTTTCAGGATCAAGGATCCTTAAGGAGTGTACAACCCGGAAGTTCAGATATTCATTTGGGAGACTTCATCCCTATGCAGACTATTGCTTCGTCTGGCCCCTCGATCATGCCAGAATCTCGCCAATATGGATTCACATCTGGGATTCCAAACTTGAATCCTTCAGGAGGTAACACTTTGAATAATTCTTATAATGCTAACCATGGCTTTGTGCAGGATATAGGTATCAACCAAGCGATGGCTAGGGAATTGCAGAAACTGAAGGATATGATATCCAGCGTTCCAGGAGTGGTTAAGCCCATTCCTGAAATTCCAGATGGAAGCCACAAGATATTTCGTTTTGCACCACCTATTTGTGTTGCAGAGATACGAAAAGGTTTCAAATACCAACCATGAAGCTATATGATGGCTCAACGGATCCAGAAGAGCATAGGGAAAGGATGGAAATCAATCTCATTCCTGAGAGGTTAAAAAAAGCATGTCTATGCAAGGGTTTTGGATCCACATTGACAGGATCAGCTCTTAAATGGCTGCTAAGTCTTCCCCCTTACTCTATTACTTCATTTGCTAATCTAGTTAACTTGTTTAATAGCCAATTCTCGTGCAGTAGAAAATTTGAACGTTTAACTAGTGATCTATATAGGGTAACACAAGGTCAGAATGAATCACATAGAGATTATATCACTAAATTCAGTAAAGAATCCTTAGATATTCCTAATTTTGATATCGTTACGGCTGTAGAAGCCTTCAAAATGGGTTTACTTAAGGATTCATTGTTCTATGATGATCTTGTCATGACCCCTTGCAGGAATCTTGATGAAGTGAGAACCTGGGGCCCTTAGATTCATCCGACTAGAGGATGATAAAAGGATCCAAGAAAGACTGGCAGGATCCTCGAAGCAGGAAAAGCAAGGATCCTACTTCAGGAACAACAAGTCTGATAATCAGAACGTGCATGCAGTAGAACAAGAAGAGGATGATGAGGATTATCCTCCCATTTCTGAATATTGCTTTTCTGTTGATAACAATGAACTAATCCCTGCAATGCAGAACCTAGGTAAAAAAGAAAGATGGCCTAGAAGGAGTGATAAGCCGGCTGCAACAAAAGAAAAATCAAAATGGTGTGCATATCATGAAGACTTTGGTCATCTCACTAAAGAATGCATTGCACTTAGAAAGGAGATTGGTTACTTGTTAAGCAAAGGACACTTGAAGGAGCTTCTTGGAAGAAAAAAGTCAAGGATCCAGGATCCTGAAAAAGTTCCAAAAAGAGCTCCCGCTCCCCCAGCAGATGCACAGAATATTAACTTTATATCTGGTGGATCAGACATATGTGGCACTTCCTTTTCAGCAGCCAAGAGGCATGCCAAAGAGACCAAGATGGATAATGGGGATAGACCCATTCGAACCTCGACCCTTACATAGATTAAAGTTATAACCTTTGATGAGGATGATCGTGTGGATATTCAGGATCCTCATCATGATGGTCTCGTTATTACTTTATTTATATCTAATCATTTTGTTCGCAGGATCCTGATAGATGGAGGGAGCTCAGTGAACATCATTCAACTTGATGTCCTCAAGAAGATGAACATCCCTGAATCAGATATTATCCCAAGATCATCAGTTCTCGTGGGATTCAGTGGAGAAACCAAGAACACATTAGGGGATATTAAGCTTCCCATTTACATAGAGGGGCTTAGTTCTTTTAAAAAAATTTGTGTTATAGATTGCTTATCCTGTTGCAATATTATCCTTGGCAGGCCATGGATACATGACATGAAAGCAGTTCCATCTACATATCACCAATGTGTCAAACTTCCTAGTCCATGGGGTGTAGTGAAGATCGAGAGTGGCCAACAAGAAGCCAAGAATGGCTATACCTCATCGATGAAGCCAGCTTCAAGACCCAGGGAGCAATAGCAATTACAACATCCTCCAAGAGATGTCCTGGAGGCTAGAGAACAAGATGTCAAGGATATCCTGATGGATCCTCAAGATCCTGAATCCAAAGTTTTTATAGGATCCGGGATACTCAACAATATTGAATAGGATCTTGTATCCTTCCTAAAGAGAAGAAAAACTACCTTTGCCTGGAAGCATGAAGACATGACAGGTATCTCTAAAGATATTATTACTCATAAACTTGGCATTAACAGGCCATTCAAACCCATATATCAAAAGAGGAGGAAGTTTGCACCTGAGAGGAATGCGATCATCCAGGAGGAGGTAGATAAGTTGCTCAGAGCAAGTATGATTAGAGAGGTTAAGTATCCAAGGTGGTTAGCCAATGTGTTTGTTGTTCAAAAGAAAAACGGAAAGTGGAGGGTATGTGTCAATTTTACTGATTTAAACAAGGCATGTCCCAAGGATCCTTTCCTATTACCCCACATTGACTCCATGGTGGATGCTACTGTGGGTCATGAGTTGTTGACTTTCATGGATGCTTCATCTGGATTTCAACAAATTCAGATGGAACCATCTGATCAAGAGGATACAGCCTTTATGACCCAAACTGGTATCCATTGCTATATTGCTATGCCATTTGGACTAAGAAATGCAGGTGCTACATACCAAAGGCTAGTCAATATGATGTTTAAAGAACAAATTGGACACACTATGGAAGTCTACATAGATGACATGGTGGTTAAGTCCAAGAGAGCCGAGGATCACCTAAGAGATTTGGAGGAAGCATTTGATATCCTTGATAAATTCAATATGAAATTAAATCCTTCTATGATTCATTTTGGTGTCAAAGCAGGCAAATTCCTAGGTTACATGGTGACTAAAAGAGGCATAGAGGCAAGTCCAGAGCAAATCAAGGAAATTGTGAATATTAAAACTCCTGCCAATGCCAAGGATGTGCAAAGGTTGACAGGAAGGATCGCAGCCTTGAACAGGTTCATCTCAAAGTCATCAGAGAAATGCAAGGAATTCTATGACATCCTGAGAAAGAACAAGAAATTTGAGTGGACTGAAAAGCATGAGTATGCTCTCAAAGCCCTTAAGGATTACCTATCCTCAGCTCCAGCCTTGATGAAACCAGAAAAAGGGGATATATTATCCTTATATTTGGCAGTCTCTTCTAAGGCAGTAAGTCTAGTCCTCGTTAAGGATCACGAAGGTACACAACATCCTGTATATTATGTAAGTAAAAGTTTGCTTGATGCTGAATCCAGGTATTCACATTTAGAAAAACTTATCCTTGCTTTGATTATGACATTTACGTCATTATTTTGAAACACATGCTATTATTGTTAGAACTAACTTTCCAATTAAGAATGTTCTCAGGAAACCTGAGATGTCAGGAAGGATGGCTAAATGGGCAGTGAAGCTTAGCGCTTATGATATAAGATATGAGCCAAGAACTGCCATTAAATGCCAGGCCTTAGCTGATTTTGTGGCAGATTTCAGTAGTGATCTACAAAGGGAAGCTGAGTTGGAAGTTCAACAACTTGAAGAGATTAAGGATCCTTGGATACTCTTCACAGATGGGGCTTCAAACATCAAGGGAACTGGACTAGGAAAACTACTAAAATCGCCACAGGAGGACATAATACTCCACTCAATAGCTTGTGAGTTTCAAACTACTAATAATGAGGCTGAGTATGAAGCCTTGATAGCTGGTTTGCAAATTGCCAAGCACATGAGGATCAGGTATCTTGAGGTACATGTAGATTCATTGTTAATTACTAATCACTTTAATGGATCCTATGTTGTTAAAGGTGAAAGACTAATCAAATATTTGGAGATAGTCAAGAAATTGGCAGACTCTTTTGCTTCTTTTAGTTTGACACAGGTACCCAGAGAGGAAAATGCAGAAGCTGATGCTTTGGCCAACCTAGGATCATCATTGAAGATTCCAGAGGATATCAAAATTCCCATAATCCATATTTTAACTCCTGCTATTGAGGATCACACAACTATGGAAATAGTAGAGGATTCTGCAATCATACCTAGTGACGGTGCACAATCACATTCAGGATCCTGGATCCTCCCAATCATAAGATATATACAACATGGAGAGATTCCTACAGGAGAAAACGCTAGAGCTTTCGAAGTCAAGGTATCTCAATTTACAATATTAAATAACATGTTATATAAACGATCTAAGGTGCATTGAGGATCCTGAAATTCAAGAAGTCCTAAAGGATTTTCACGAAGGAGATTGTGGAAACCACACTGGGGGCAGAGCTCTGTTTTCAAGGATCCTTAGGACAGGATATTATTGGCCTACTATGAAGAAGGATGCTGTGGATTATGCCAAGAAATGTGATGCTTGTCAGAGACATAGTAATATCCTTCATCAACCAGCAGAGCTCCTGCATCCTATATCCTCTTCTTGGCCATTCATGAGATGGGGAATGGATATAGTTGGTAAACTTCCCAAGGGACCAGGAGGAAAAGTGTTCATGCTTGCTATGACTGACTACTTCTCCAAGTGCATAGAAACTGAAGCCTTTGCTCAAGTCAGAGAAAAGGAAGTGATATCCTTTATTAAAAGAAACATTATTACCAGATTTGGTATTCTTTCTGAAATTGTTTGTGATAATGGATCCCAATTTATTGGGAGTAGAACTACTAACTTTTGTGACAGCTGGGAGATCAAGATGATAACATCAACACCAGTCTACCCACAAGCTATTGGTCAAGCAGCATCATCCAACAAGATCATCATAAACAACTTGATGAAGAAACTTAGGATCCAAGAAAGGAAAATGGGCAGAAGAGCTACATAATGTGTTATGGGCTGATAAAACAACTCCCAAGAATGCCATTGGCTAGACTCCATTTTCTCTAGTGCTTAGAGCGTAATCAGTGATCCCTACAGAGATGGTGGTTCCTACTGCTAGAACAAGCATCCGTGATCCTGAATGGAATGTTGAAAACTTGGTTCAATACTTGGATACCATAGAAGAACTCAGGGATTTGGGAAGGATAAGATTGGCTAGCTATCAAAAAAGGATGGCTGGAGCTTACAACAAGAATGTCAGGATCAGAAATGTTTTGGTCGAAAAAATCTGTTGAGGATATTGCAACCAAACTCTATGTTACGGGGTATGATGCTAACAATGTAGAACAATAACAAGGATCGCTTCAATGTAAATTGCTGAAATGACACAAGGATTTATACGGGGAAAAAGCCCTTGATCAAGAGTTGATCTCCGGCACAAAAAAACCCCGGGTGATGGAAACTACCGATCACCAAGCTCAAATAAATGAATAAATGTTTACAACTTCGGATAGTAACGAGCTAGGTACAAGGATCACTAGAATGTAACGTGTAAAAGGTGTATGAAATTGCTAAGTGTTTGGACGAGAGCTGGTATGAGCGTTTGTACGAGTGTGCGGGTATATGAGTGTGTGTGTAGCTGTAAAAATGACTAAGTGTTTTTCTACTAGCTCATTACCCCTTTAAAATAAGAAAATAACTAGCTAACAAACTTTCCGACTTTCGTGCCATGCCTCCACGTTCTCCACAACGTCTATTTTTGGCCAAGCACGTGCAGAATAGTTTGGGAATATTCTCCAGGAATGTCGCCAAGACTTGGTCAAGCTTGTTATACCTGCGAGGTAGTACAAAACATAAACAAACAATCGTCAGTACGAGGATCCTTAAAGTGATCCATGATCCTGATCCTGAAGCTCTTCTGAGGATCACCACCTGTCACAGAAGTAAGGATCACTAATTAGGATAACGAATAAGGATCACTAATTGTTAGAAAATCCTCCCCTAACAATTGCCCCCAAAATATAAGGAGTAATTTGTAAAATAAGCGAGTTATATTTTCTTGATCTTATCCGCAACTAACTAACGGATATATAGCCGTTAATATAGAACTAGCCGTTGCGATCATGACGTCACGGAAGTGACAATCCTGCAGAATCATAATTATAAATAGAGATATAGATAGGATCAATATGCATTCAAATTCGAAGGAAACTCCCTTTATATTCTCAGTCGAAGATCAATCAGGTATCTCTTTCTTCTCTTTTTCCTTTTCTTACTCTGTTTTTCTTTCTTTACCACCATCGCTCTAAGAATGATGCTCCGAAGCTCACCGGGCAAGGATCACAAAAAGGATAGCCCTTTGAAGAGTCAAAAAATCATCAAAGACTCAGCGAATGAGAGGTGTTGTTTTAACGATGCACAAGTAGATAAAATCCGTCACTGTTTTCCGGCGAGTGCCTTCTTCAAACCCTTTGATCCCACTGTTCTTAGCGACTATGTTTCTGAAACATGGGTTGCCTTTCCAGCTACTCCATTCACTATAGGGTACACCTGTCCTTTCCCAGAATTCACACAATCCTTCTTTTCCCTGACCGGCATATCTTACATCCAAGCCATGCCGATGATTTGGAGGGTTTTATATACCCTAGAGAGGATCATCGAGCAGGAACGCGTTGATTTAGGAATGTCGGAATTGGCAGAACTGTATGATCTTACTACCTTTGGTTCCCATCGTTATTTGTTCAAGCGAAAACCCGGTGCAGAACATCCCCTTCTCAAAGTCACTAAGAACGACAAAGATTGGAAACGTCGCTTCTTCTTTGTCAGGAGGAATTCCATTCTAAACGGAGAGGATCTACCAAAGACATGGTCCACCAATGGTAGGCCGGAGGATCATGAGAAGGATCACCAGGTAGTCTTGTTCATGTGATAGGATCACTAACCCCTTTTGTCTTGTGTCATGCAGCTATCTCTGTTTTGCATCTCATCACAACATCCGCAACCAGGGAAAGGCTTGCTGCTTTCTGGAAACTCGATCCTTAAACTAGAACTTTCAAAACTACAACCCAAGACTCTCAGGAGGTATCCTCAGGCTCTGTCACATTGTCAAGTAAGTATCCTTGTTTAAATGAATAGTAAAATGTAAATTAAGAAAAGATACTTATCTTGTTTTGGTTGTGTAGGTGCTGGAAAATCTGCCAAAGCTGCTTCAAGGTTCAGTGTCACCAATCTCACCACTGTCAAATCCTCCAAAAGAAAGGTTCCTGCCAGCCCGACAGCCTCAATCCCCAAGGCACCCCTCAAAGGAAAGGGAATCAAGAGGAGAAAGGCCTCCGAGGCTGAGGATTTGCAGGGTCTGCCTCTAATCCGCCACCAATTCCTCAAGTACTTCAATGAGGTAAGGATCATTGTCTCTGCTCATATATCCTGTCGACATATCCTGCTGATTTGAGGATCACTTAATCCTGACCTTATCCTTTATCCTCTTTGCAGAAATTCTCTGAGATCGAGGATTATGTTGGCCACGTTGAGGATCAGGATAAGAAGATTGCCGACCTCCAGCAGGTTGCCGTGCTCAAGGATCTTGCACTTGCTGATCTTCGGAAGGAACTCCAGGATACCAAACAGGAGATGGCTAAGGTGCTGGTTAATTTTGACTATGAAAGGCAGGAGATCACAGATGATGCCAAAGTCTCTGCCGCCATAGCAATGTACAAAACCAAGCTGGAAATGGCCTTGGAAGCTCAGGATCCTGCCTTCGACAAAAGCAGCTGGGAAATTGAAGAATGGAAAGCAAGGCTGGCTGAATTGGGTGATGAAGAGGAGGCTGAAGAGATCCTGACAATTGAGGTTGGAAGCAAGGATGAAGCTGGTGAAGCAAGTGGAGCCGGAGGTGGTGATGCAGCAAAAGTTTAGGCTGCTTGATTGGGAAATGATGGACATTTCTAGACGTAGCCGGAGCCCAATTTTTTAAATCTGGTGGTAGTTTTTTTGTGGTTGTGATGTTTAAAACAATTTAATGGTTTGTACTTGAACAGTAGGTTTTAGGATTAAGGATCATGTATGATCCTTAGGACAATAGGCAGGATTGCAATTGGTGGAGGGATCCTCTATTTGGGGGATGAAGCCATTGTGATCCTGCCGCCTTTATATTCCTGCACTACCTTTGAACTTATTATCATAGACACCCTTTACCTACCCCAGCGGACGGGCCACGTTTTGCTGGTAGATGCTCGGGTAGGTAATTTTGACAACCTTTTAAGGGTTAGTCTTTTGTTAATAAATAAAAACTTAACCTTTTGTCGCTTATCTTGTGTTGTTATCCTTTTTAATATCTTACTTTCCAACTGTTGTAATGTTCATTCCGTTTATACTTATCAAGCCTTAAAAAGATATCAAAAAGTTTAGGATATGATCAAGGATCACATATCCCATAACCGATAAGTTCTAAAAAGTAATATAGTTTAAGAATCATAAGTTCAGTTGTCAAGTATAAGGGTTATTCAAATAAATAATGAATAGGATTGAAAATAGTTAAGGATCATACCTGAGGGTCCAAGTTAGGATCCTAACCATAAATAAGGATAACTATAAGATAAACCTTAGAAAGAAGTAAGGATCAAGGATCCCTAGTTGCTTATCTTCAAGGACCTGAAATAGATCATAACTTGGGACTAAGCCAACATAAGAAAAGAGTTAGCAACTGGGGACAAGCCCAAGGATAACTGGGGACAAGCCCAAGGATAACTGGGGACAAGCCCAAGGATAACTGGGGACAAGCCCAAGGATCGTATGTAAACTGGAGTATGGCCCTGACTGGCGACTATCCAAACTTAGTGACATGAATATGCCAAAACCTTAGCTAACGTGAAAACGTTAGAAACCTTAGCTAACGTGAAAACGTTAGAACCTT
The DNA here is from genome assembly GCA_030545235.1 of Helianthus tuberosus. Taxonomy (NCBI): domain Eukaryota; kingdom Viridiplantae; phylum Streptophyta; class Magnoliopsida; order Asterales; family Asteraceae; genus Helianthus; species Helianthus tuberosus. The sequence continues at coordinate 1,279,361 of JARYGA010008304.1, forward strand.
ATGAACGGATGTATGGTACGTCTACCATTATACGTAGGATCCTAAGCATAGCCAGTACAATGGAATTATCAGCCCCTAAAACGAGTACTGGTCCCAATGCCTTGAACTATACCAGGATCATCGTGCGCTACAGGCGGAACTGGGGTCAAGCCCAAATAACTGGGGTTAAACCCAAGGAACGGATTGCTTCAGCGGATAACCAATGTCATGCTAAGGATACCTGAACTTTCAAAACTTAAACTCACGTGAGAGATGGATAAAGGATACATGATCCTTATCCTTATATGAGAAAATAAAGAAATGAAATAGTTCAAGTTTAGGATATTACCTAAGTAAGGATCACTGATACTTTGAGGATCCTTTAAGGATATCCCTATCGTGAGGATCATCTATGCCACTAGGATCCTGCTCACATGAAATATTTCTTCAAGTGGACAGCATTCCAAGCTCTTGGTAGCAAATCACCTTCCATGGTTAGCAATCTATATGCCCCCTTTCCTGCTTCAGCTTCAATCAAATAAGGGCCTTCCCATTTTGGAGCCAATTTTCCATCAACAGGATTGGTGGTATTTTGGAATGCTTTCCTTAATACCATATCTCCAACTTGAAACCTCCTGATCCTGACATTTTTGTTGTAAGCACCGGCCATTCTTTGCTGATAACTGGCCATCCTTATCCTAGCCATATCCCTGATTTCTTCAATAGTATCCAGGTCTTGAGCCAAGTTCTCATCATTCTCATCAGGATCACGGGTACTTGTTCTTGCAGTTGGAACCACCATTTCTGTTGGGATCACTGATTCTGCCCCAAATACCAAAGAGAATGGCGTTTGACCAGTAGCATTCTTGGGGGTAGTCCTATCAGCCCAAAGCACATAGGGTAGTTCTTCTGCCCATTTCCCTTTCTTGGATCCAAGCTTTTTCTTCAAATTGTTGATGATGATCTTGTTGGATGATTCTGCCTGACCATTAGCTTGTGGGTGGACTGGTGTTGATGTTATCATCTTAATCCCCCAGCTGTCACAAAAGTTAGTGGTTCTGCCCCCAATAAATTGGGAACCATTATCACATATAATCTCAGAAGGAATTCCAAATCTAGTTATAATATTTCTTTTAATGAAGGATATAACTTCCTTTTCTCTGACTTGGGCAAAAGCTTCAGCCTCTATCCACTTGGAGAAGTAATCAGTCATAGCAAGCATGAATACTTTTCCACCAGGTGCCTTAGGGATCTTACCAACTATATCCATCCCCCATCTCATAAATGGCCAAGAGGAGGATATAGGATGCAATAATTCAGCTGGTTGATGAAGGGTATTGTTGTGTCTCTGACAAGGATCACATCTTTTAGCATACTCCACAGCATCTCTCTTCATGGTTGGCCAGTAGTATCCTGTTCTCAAGATCCTTGAGAATAATGCCCTGCCCCCAGTGTGGTTTCCACAATCTCCTTCATGGAAGTCTTTTAAAACTTCTTGGATTTCAGGATCCTCAATGCATCTCAAGTATGGTCCTGCAAGAGATCGTCTATACAACATATTATTTAAAATTGTGAACTGAGATACCTTAGATTTGAAAGCCCTAGGGTTTTCTCCTGTAGGAATCTCTCCATGTTGTAAGTATCTCATGATTGGTGAGATCCATGACCCTGATCCTGAATGGGATTGAGTATCCTCACTAGGGATCATTGCAGAATCATTTTGCTATCTCCATAGCCACATGATCCTCAATAGCCGGGGTCAGGATATGGATAATAGGGATCTTGATATCCTCCGGGATCTTCAAGGATGATCCTAAATTAGCCAATGCATCAGCTTCTGTATTTTCTTCCCTTGGTACCTGCGTCAAACTCAAGGAAACAAAAGAGAGTGCCAAACTTTTGACTATCTCTAAATATTTGGTTAGCTTTTCACCTTTAACAGCATAGGATCCATTAAAGTGGTTTGTAATTAACAATGAATCTACATGTACCTCAAGATACCTGATCCCCATATGCTTTGCAATTTGCAAACTAGCAATTAAGGCTTCATATTCAGCCTCATTGTTAGTGGTTTGGAACTCACAAGCTATAGAGTGGGGTATTATGTCCCCCTGTGGCGATTTTAGTAGTATTCCAAGCCCTGTGCCTTTGACATTCGAGGATCCATCAGTATAGAGTATCCAAGGATCCTTGGTCTCCTCTAGCTGCTGGACTTCTAACTCAGCTTCTTCTTGTAAATCACTACTGAAATCAGCCACAAAGTCAGCTAATGCTTGGGATTTGATGGCTGTCCTAGGCTCATATCTTATATCATATGCACTTAGCTTCACTGCCCACTTAGCCATCCTTCCTGACATCTCTGGTTTCCTGAGAACATTCTTAATTGGAAAAATAGTTTTAACAATGATAACATGAGTTTCAAAATAATGTCTTAACTTAGTAGATGCCATAATTAATGCAAGAATAAGCTTTTTAAGGTGTGAATACCTGGATTCGGCATCAAGTAAACTTTTACTTACATAATAGACAGGATGTTGTGTACCTTCATGATCCTTAACAAGGACCGCACTTACTGCTTTTGAGGATACTGCAAGATACAAGGATAGCACATCGCCTTTTTCTGGCTTCATCAAGGCCGGGGCTGAGGATAGGTAATCTTTGAGGGCTCCTAAAGCATTTTCATGCTTCTCAGTCCACTCAAATTTCTTGTTCTTCCTTAGGATATCATAGAATTCTTTGCACTTCTCTGAGGATTTGGATATAAATCTGTTCAAAGCTGCTATCCTGCCTGTTAGCCTTTGAACATCCTTAGCATTGGCCGGGGATTTGATGTTCACTATTGCTTTGATCTGTTCCGGGCTAGCTTCAATGCCTCTCTTTTTCACCATATATCCTAAAAATTTACCTGCTTTAACACCAAAGTGACATTTTGAAGGATTAAGTTTCATGTTATATTTGTCAAGGATATCGAATGCTTCCTCCAAGTCTCTTAGGTGATCCTCAGCTTTTAAGGATTTTACCACCATATCATCTATGTAAACCTCCATAGTTTGTCCAATCTGATCCTTGAACATCATATTCACCAGCCTTTGATATGTTGCACCTGCATTTCTTAGTCCGAACGGCATAGCAATATAGCAGTATATACCAGTTGGAGTCATGAAGGCTGTATCCTCTTGGTCGGATGGTTCCATTTGGATTTGTTGGAATCCAGACGAAGCATCCATAAAAGTTAACAGTTCATGACCCGCAGTTGCATCCACCATGGAGTCAATGTGGGGTAATGGGAAAGGATCCTTGGGACATGCCTTATTTAAATCGGTAAAATCGACACATACCCTCCACTTTCCGTTTTTCTTTTGAACAACAACCACATTGGCCAACCATCTTGGATACTTGACCTCTCTAATCATACCTGCCCGGAGCAATTTCTCTACCTCTTCCTGGATTATGGCATTCCTTTCCGGTGCAAACTTCCTTCTCCTTTGATGGATTGGTTTGAAGGATCTGTCAATGCCGAGTTTGTGAGTGATTACATCTTTGGATATACCAGTCATGTCTTCGTGTTTCCATGCAAAGGTAGTCTTTCTCCTTTTGAGGAAGGATACGAGGTCTTCTTTCATTTCGCCAAGGATCCCTGATCCGATATAGATTTTGGATTCAGGATCATCGGGGTTCATGAGGATTTCTACCACATCCTGCTCTCTTGCCTCCAAGACATCCCTTGGAGGATACTTTGATTGCTATTGCTCCCTTGAATTCGAGGCTGGTTTCATCGATGAAGTGTAGCAATTCTTAGCCTCCTGCTGATCACTATCAATCTTCACTACTCCCCAAGGACTAGGGAGCTTCACACATTGATGGTAGGTAGATGGGACTGCTTTCATATCGTGTATCCAAGGCCTGCCAAGGATAATATTACAACAAGATAAACAGTCAATAACACAAAATTTTTTATAAGAGTGTAGGCCTTCAATGTATATTGGGAGTTTAATGTCCCCCAGGGTATTCTTGGTTTCGCCACTAAATCCCACGAGCACGGAGGATCTTGGTATGATATCTGATTCAGGGATACCCATCTTCTTTAGAACATCAAGCTGGATAATGTTCACTGAACTCCCTCCTTCTATAAGGATCCTGCGGACAAAATGGTTAGAAATGAAAAGAGTAATAACTAAACCATCGTGATGAGGATCCTGGATATCAACACGATCCTCTTCATCAAAGGTTATGACTTTTCCTTCGGAGACACTGGATGTTCGAACTGGTCTTTCTCCATTATCCATTTTAGTTTCCTTTGCATGCCTTTTAGCTGCTGAGAAAGATGTGCCACAAATGTCTGATCCTCCAGAAATAAAGTTTATCACTTGTGCATCTGCGGGAGGGGCTGGAGCCTTCTCAGGGATCCTTTCAGGATCCTGAGTCCTTGACTTTTTTCTTCCCAACAATTCCTTTAGATGCCCTTTGCTCAACAAGTATCCAATTTCCTTTCTTAGTGCGATGCATTCTTCTGTGAGATGCCCAAAATCTTCATGATATGCACACCACTTTGATTTATCTTTGGTTACAGCTGGTCTGTCATTTTTCCGGGGCCATCTAGCTTTATCGCCTTGATCCTGCATTGCTAAGATTAGTTCATTGTTATCAACTGAAAAACAATATTCAGACATTGGAGGGTAGTCCTCATCATCCTCCTCTTGTTCAACAGCATGCACATTCTGGTTATCAGATTTATTATAGGATCTGAACTTGTTGTTCCTGAATGAGGATCCTTGCTTATCCTGCTTTGAGGATCCTGCTAACCTCTCCTGGATCCTCTTATCGTCCTCTAGCCGGATGAACCTAAGTGCTCGTGTTCTTACCTCATCTAAGTTCCTGCATGGTGTCATAACAAGATCATCATAGAACAATGAATCCCTAAGCAATCCCATTTTGAAGGCCTCAACAGCCGTGGCTATATCTAAGTTGGGAATGTCTAAGGATTCTTTACTGAATTTGGTAATGTAATCCCTTAATGATTCATTATGACCCTGGGTTATCCTATATAGATCACTAGTTAATCGTTCAAATTTTCTACTACAAGAAAACTGATTATTAAACAAGTTAACTAGGTTAGCAAATGAGGTAATAGAATAGGGAGGAAGACTTAGCAGCCATTTGAGAGCTGATCCAGTAAGAGTTGATCCGAATCCCTTGCACAGGCATGCTTCTTTTAACCTTTCTGGAATTGGATTGATCTCCATCCTCTCCCTGTATTGTGCTATTTGTTCCTCGGGATCTGTCGAACCATCATACAGCTTCATTGTTGGCACATGGAACCTCTTAGGTATCTCAGCATCACAGATTGGTGGTGCAAAACGAGATATCTTGTGGCTCCCATCTGCAATCTCTGGGATAGGTTTGACCACTCCTGGAACACTTGATATCATATCCTTTAACTTTTGCAATTCTCTGGCCATGGCATGATTGATACCTGGATCCTGCATAAGACCATGGTTAGTAGTATAAGAATTATTAAAAGTGTTACCTCCCATCGGATTCAGATTAGGAAGATTGGATGTTAATCCATATTGTTGAGGCTCTGGAATGATCGAGGGACCAGTTGAAGCATTGGTCTGCATTGGAATAAAATCTCCCTGATGGACATCTGAACTTCCTGTTTGCAAACTCCTCAAGGATCCTGGCATCTGGAAGGGTCCCTAAAATTGAGACGATCCTTGAACCTGGGATGATCCTGGAACAAAGGAGGATCTTTGAACCTGAGATGATCCTGGAACAAAGGAGGATCCTTGAACCTGGGATGATCCTGGAACAAAGGAGTATCCTTGAACCTGGGATGATCCTGGAACAAAGGAGGATCCTTGAACCTGGGATGATCCTGGAACAACGGAGGATCCTTGAACCTGGGATGATCCTGGAACAAAGGAGGATCCTTGAATCTGCTGCAATCCTGAATATCCTCCTGAATTCGTGAGGGATCCCATATGCTGAGGATAGGATCCCGCTGGCTGGAAATATGAACCTGATGCCTGGGTCATTGTTGTTGTTCCGTAGTGCACTCCTTTTGCTCCACCCACAAATTGAACGTCTGGAACCACTGATGGCTGAGAAGTAATCACCGGAGTATCAAAATTCAAGGATTTCGGCACTAGTGGGGAATGATCCTCTGCCGTTGTCTTTTGTTTCTTGAGATCTCCGATTTCTTTGAGAATCCTCTCATTGGTCTTATCCTGTTGCCGTATCTGATCCTTCATCTGCAAAATCAAAGTAAACATGTCACTAGTAGTGGGAGTGTAAGAAGCAGAAGAAGTTGGAGGTTTTGAGAAAATGGGAATTGGTTTCTTCGCAGCATTCTCAGCATTCTTCTGGGATCCAGAAGGTGGTGGAGGCAAAGGGAAAGACTAATCAAATATTTGGAGATAGTCAAGAAATTGGCAGACTCTTTTGCTTCTTTTAGTTTGACACAGGTACCCAGAGAAGAAAATGCAGAAGCTGATGCTTTGGCCAACCTAGGATCATCATTGAAGATTCCAGAGGATATCAAAATTCCCATAATCCATATTTTAACTCCTGCTATTGAGGATCACACAACTATGGAAATAGTAGAGGATTCTGCAATCATACCTAGTGACGGTGCAAAATCACATTCAGGATCCTGGATCCTCCCAATCATAAGATATATACAACATGGAGAGATTCCTACAGGAGAAAACGCTAGAGCTTTCGAAGTCAAGGTATCTCAATTTACAATATTAAATAACATGTTATATAAACGATCTAAGGTGCATTGAGGATCCTGAAATTCAAGAAGTCCTAAAGGATTTTCACGAAGGAGATTGTGGAAACCACACTGGGGGCAGAGCTCTGTTTTCAAGGATCCTTAGGACAGGATATTATTGGCCTACTATGAAGAAGGATGCTGTGGATTATGCCAAGAAATGTGATGCTTGTCAGAGACATAGTAATATCCTTCATCAACCAGCAGAGCTCCTGCATCCTATATCCTCTTCTTGGCCATTCATGAGATGGGGAATGGATATAGTTGGTAAACTTCCCAAGGCACCAGGAGGAAAAGTGTTCATGCTTGCTATGACTGACTACTTCTCCAAGTGGATAGAAACTGAAGCCTTTGCTCAAGTCAGAGAAAAGGAAGTGATATCCTTTATTAAAAGAAACATTATTACCAGATTTGGTATTCTTTCTGAAATTGTTTGTGATAATGGATCCCAATTTATTGGGAGTAGAACTACTAACTTTTGTGACAGCTGGGAGATCAAGATGATAACATCAACACCAGTCCACCCACAAGCTATTGGTCAAGCAGCATCATCCAACAAGATCATCATAAACAACTTGATGAAGAAACTTAGGATCCAAGAAAGGAAAATGGGCAGAAGAGCTACATAATGTGTTATGGGCTGATAAAACAACTCCCAAGAATGCCATTGGCTAGACTCCATTTTCTCTAGTGCTTAGAGCGTAATCAGTGATCCCTACAGAGATGGTGGTTCCTATTGCTAGAACAAGCATCCGTGATCCTGAATGGAATGTTGAAAACTTGGTTCAATACTTGGATACCATAGAAGAACTCAGGGATTTGACAAGGATAAGATTGGCTAGCTATCAAAAAAGGATGGCTGGAGCTTACAACAAGAATGTCAGGATCAGAAATGTTTTGGTCGAAAAAATCTGTTGAGGATATTGCAACCAAACTCTATGTTACGGGGTATGATGCTAACAATGTAGAACAATAACAAGGATCACTTCAATGTAAATTGCTGAAATGACACAAGGATTTATACGGGGAAAAAGCCCTTGATCAAAAGTTGATCTCCGGCACAAAAAACCCCGGGTGATGGAAACTACCGATCACCAAGCTCAAATAAATGAATAAATGTTTACAACTTCGGATAGTAACGAGCTAGGTACAAGGATCACTAGAATGTAATGTGTAAAAGGTGTATGAAATTGCTAAGTGTTTGGACGAGAGCTGGTATGAGCGTTTGTACGAGTGTGCGGGTATATGAGTGTGTGTGTAGCTGTAAAAATGACTAAGTGTTTTTCTACTAGCTCGTTACCCCTTTAAAATAAGAAAATAACTAGCTAACAAACTTTCCAACTTTCGTGCCATGCCTCCACGTTCTCCACAACGTCTATTTTTGGCCAAGCACGTGCAGAATAGTTTGGGAATATTCTCCAGGAATGTCGCCAAGACTTGGTCAAGCTTGTTATACCTGCGAGGTAGTACAAAACATAAACAAACAATCGTCAGTACGAGGATCCTTAAAGTGATCCATGATCCTGATCCTGAAGCTCTTCTGAGGATCACCACCTGTCACAGAAGTAAGGATCACTAATTAGGATAACGAATAATGATCCTTTATCCTTTTTTTTCACTAAGTTCTAAGTTTTGCAGAAGATTGATGCATCTTTCACATAGGATCAAGTATCCACAGAAGTCTCCTAAGTTTTATGGGCTTGTCCCCAATTTTATGGGTTTATCCCTAGTTTTTGGGCTCATCCCCAATTTAAGGTATCCACTACCTTCGCCAGTAGCGCACGATTATCCTGGTGCAGTTAAAGGTAATGGGACCAGTACCCTCCTTAGGGGCTGACAATTTCATTGTACTGGCTGTATTCAGGATCCTAAGTATAATGGTAGACATACCATACATCCGTTCCTAAGGTTTCTAACGTTTTCACGTTAGCTAAGGTTTTGGCATTTTCATGTCACTAAGTTTGGATAGTCGCCGGTGAGGGCAATACTTCAGTTTACACAAGATCATTTGGGCTTGTCCCCAGTTTTTTGGGCTTGTCCCTAGTTTTTTGGGCTTGTCCCCAGATTGTTGGGCTTGTCCCTATTTTTTTGGGCTTGTCCCTAGTTTTTTGGGCTTGTCCCCAGATTGTTGGGCTTGTCCCCAGTTAATAACTTCTCCTTTTATAACGACTTAGTCCCAAGTTATGTTATATTTCAGGTTTCCAAAGCTAAACAGTTAAGGATCCTGGATCCTAACCTTTTACTAGGGTTTGTCTTTTGCTTATCAATTGTAAATATCAAGGATTTAGGATCCTAACTTGGATTCTCTGGTATGATTCTTATTTACCTTAATTTTATTCTTGATTTATTTAAGTTACCCTTATTCTTTGACAATAGGATACATGATCCTAAAGTTATACCACTTTTTGAACTTTTCGATTATAGGATATTTCCTTGATCATATCCTAAACTTTTTGACATAATCTAATATACTTTTATTCTTAACTTGTAAATTCAAAGAAATTGTATCATAAGAGTTGAAAGGTAAATTTACACAGAATAAACAACACAGGATAGCCAAAAGATTAAAGTTTTATTTATTTATCAAAAGATTAACCCTTCAAAGGTTGTCAAAATTACCTACCCCAAGCATCTACCAGCAATACGTGGCCCGTCCGCTGGGGTAGGTAAAGGGTGTCCATGTTTATAAGTTCTAAGTAGTGCAGGAATAGAAAGATGGCAGGATAACAATGGCTTCAACCCCCAAACAGAGGATCCCTCCACCAACTGTCATCCGACCAATTGTTTCGAAGGATCAGTGATCCTTAAACCTAAGGCTATTGTTTAAAGTACAGACCAACCGTTGTTTAAAACATCAACAACCAAAAAACATTAAACCATAAAAAATGGGCTCCGACCACGTCTAGAAATTTCCATCATCGCCCATTTCTGCAGCTCACACCTTCACTGCATCACCACCACCAGCTGTTTCCTCCACCTCATCCTTCAGCCCACTGCTGCCAGCCTCGATTACCAGAACCTCCTCAGCCTCCTCTTCATCATCCAGCTCTGCCAGCCTCCTTTTCCATTTGAAGCTTGATCTTGAGCATGGCGATTGTAGCAGAGAGTTTGGCTCCTTCCATCACTTCCTCCTTCTCCTGATGAGCCGTGATTTGGGTCAGGACCAACTCCTTTTTCACCAGAGTGAGATCCTTCTCGAGGGAGGAGATAATCTTATACTTAGCCAGGAAGATCTTCTGGAGGTCCAGGTTCTTTTGCTCAGCCTCTTCAAGATTGTTATCCAGCAGCATTTGGATCTCCAGGATCCTTACCTCGGAGACATACTCCTCGAACTGGTGTTGGATGAGAGGCAGGCCTTCAAGAGCTTCAGCAGCTTTCCTTTTCTTGCAACCTTTGCCTTTTGTGCTGGTACCCCTAGGATTTGGGATGCTGGGACTGGCAGCAAGTTGTTTCTTGATGGACTTGGAAGAAGCAAATGCGTTAAGGTCACTGACGCTGAACCTGGAAGCTGATCTTGAGGATTTTCCAGCACCTACAAGTGCAAAACACAGATAAGTATTCTTATTCTACTTTCATTTAAATATTTATTTATATACAGATATGAATACTTACTTGACATTGTGAAGGAACCAGAGGATGCTTCTTGTGAATCCTTTGCTTTGGCTTGGAATGTTCTACTAGCAGGGTCAAGCCTCCAGAAGGCAGCAAGTCTTTCTTTTGTTGCATGGGTTTCTTGAATGTGAGAGATTGAGATAGCTGCATAACAAAAACAGAAAGAAGGATCAGTTATCCTTAAAAGTAAAATAGTCCGGCAATGATCCTTATCTAAGGATCCCATATCCTACCCTGGGTGATCCACTTTTTAGGGAGATCCTTCTCGTCTGGGATTGAATCCCTCCTTACAAAGAAGAAATGGCTCTTCCAGTGGGTGTCGTTTTTGGTGGGTTTGAGGATTGGGTGAGGCTGACCAGGTTTATGCTTAAACAAGAAACGGTGTGAACCATGGCTAACAAGGTTGTATAGTTGACTCAACTCGGACATCCCTATTTCTACCTCCTCCTACTCGATGATGTTCTCTATGGTATAAAGAACTCTCCACATCATTGGCATGGCCTGTATGTAGCACATGCCCATGAGTGCGAAGAAAGATTGTGTGAAGGCAGGAAAAGGATAAGAAAATCCTATCAAAAAGGGGGTGGCCAGAAAGGTGACCCAAGTTTTAGAAATACAATCACTCTTCATTGAAGAGTCGAAGGATCTGAAGACAGCTTCGGCCGGAAAGCAATGACGAATCCGATCAATTTCAGGATCGGTAAAACGGCAGAGTTCCAGCGAAAGGTTTTTGGTAACGCCTTGGCTTTTCAAAGGACAGTCTTTTTAGGATCCTTAGCAGGTGAGGATAGGAGAACCATTTTTGCCATGGATACTAGAGAAAAGAGGATCGGAATAGAAGGATTTAGAGAGAAGGAAAGACAGAATACCTGTTTGATCTCCGGATGAGGATTTAAAGGGGTGGAATGCTCGAATTTAAATGCCTCTTGACCCTTATCTCTAACTCTGAATTTATAATGATGAATTTGCAGGTAGTCATGTCGCTGACCTCAGGTTTGCAACGGCTAGTTTCGGATATAATGGCTATATTTACGATAATTAGTTCATTGGAGATAAGGCAGAAAATATGACTCATCAAGTTATATTTTATTCCTCATATTTTGGGGGCAATTATTAGGGATGGATTTTCTAAACCTAATGATCACAGATCCTCAAGTGCAGCCAGGATCATGGATCCTCAGTTCAGTTTTGAATTAAGGATCCTCAGTTCAGTTTTGAATTAAGGATCCTCAGAAGACATTGAAGGACTAAGGATACAGGATCCTCATTATGATCCTTATACTAACAATTGTTTCCATTATGTTTGAATTTGTTTTGCAGGAATGTACGAGTGGGACTTGGTCTTGCCGAGATTCCAGGGGAATATGCTCCATTATTCTGCACGTGCATGGCTTGTATGACCGTTATGGAAGTCGTGGGAAGCTAGCATGATTTGCGGATTGTTAGTTAGCTAGATTATTTCCATTTTTATAAGGGGATAACAAGCTTGATTAGATAGAAAAATTAGCAAACACACACTACTCGAGATCTCTTTGCAACTTATTGGCGATTTAACATTTTTTGCACACTAGTGATCCTTGTAACAAGCTTGTTATCATCCCGATTTGTAATATCATTTGTCTAATATAGTTGGTGATCGGTAGTTTCCAACACCCGAGGTTTTTTGTGCCAGAGATCATACATTGATCAAGGGATTTTTCCTCGTATAAATCCTTGTGTCCAACATTCATTTCATTCATATATTGTTCATATATTTGTCCATTTATTCAAGCATCACACCTCACAAAATCGGATTTGGTTGTATTATCCTTGTGTGATTTCTGACCAAAACAGTAACCATGTTTCGGAGCCTTATGTCGCCGATCTTGTGCATGGACGCTCCACTATCAACAATCCTAAGACTATCAATAGTTCCTCCTGGAACATCCTGCAAACTCATTCAGAGATTAGTTGGAGAGGGGGACCCAAACCTTCACAGACTTGGGTCGTCCTTCATCATCGAGAATTATGACATCTATTTCCCGATGATTCAGAATTGATGTAGCTCCCCCTGAAACAGTTACTAGTTTTGGTTTCCAAATCTGTTTTTATTTTTCATTTTTAACTTCTAATTTAATAGTCTGTGTTTGGATAACCTCTGGTTTCAAAGCCTTTTCAACTTGTTTTCTTTGTTTCTTTTTCTGTTTCATTTCCCGATGTTTAACAAGACGAGGGTCCAGTTTTGGTGAAACTGATCTTTTATGGTAATAGTTACCATGGGGGGCATCAACTTTTGCTTTTCCCTTGGTGAGATATGGACAGTTTCTGACAATGTGCCCATACTCACCGCATTCAAAACATGATCTCCGGTCAACAAACCTCGGAGTATCATAACTGTAGGAGCTTGATGATAAACTTCATGATCTTGAAGTACTTGGTCCTACATCACAACAGTTTGTGTGTTGTGTGTTGTGTGTTGTTGTTTTGACTGTTTCTTTTCAAAATTTTCTTTTGCATCACAAAATCTGTGTTGGATTTGTTTTCAAAAGATTCAATTTTATCCGTCCCTCGAGATTTCATGAAGTTCACCTTCTAAACCTTCTTCTTGTTTTTGCTTTGTTTGCCTTTTCCCTTTCCTTGGTGAGCGTGGCTTTGCTTTCGTTGATTGTTTTGAGATTGCAATTTTTGATTCCCGTATTGCTTTCTAACTTCGAATTTTGGGATAGGAGCACACTTAGTTACTACAACTCCTTGGCTCGACTTTCCCAAAAACTTACTAGTAGAATCTTCGAAAACTTTATCAATCAAGGATTGATTGAAATTTTTGATTGGGAAATCCTTGTCTGAATATATTTTATCAGATCCAATCAACGTGTAAAGCAAGTTCACTCTTTCACAACTCTCAGACTCTTGCGTAGACATGGACTCAACCAGAACAGTCTTAGCAGGTTTAGCGGGAGGATCACATAGAATATGACTCTCAAGAGGTATGTCCTCTTCTTTGATAACCGCATCAGACTGTACTGAGTTAGTATCACTGGATTCATCATCTGAAGAATCAGCATCCTCAACAATGACTGGAGGATCCTGATTTTGTTCAGCAGTTGATACTTTCATATCTGCTGACACATCTGAATCTGATGACACTTCCTTTTTGTAACCGAGCCCAGCTGCAAAGTCCTCAACGTCTAATGGAACTGATGGCTCAAAGTGAGGCTTATTCTCCTCATCAGGCATAGCGGTATAATTTTGTCTAATAGGTGGAGGACACTTCTTATATCTAATGCACGTGACATCATTCTTCTTTTTTCTGTATGTCAATGATGTGATCCAGCACATACCTAGAGTTTGAGTAACTATCTAACCTGAGCTGGATCGCCTCATTTTCACACTTGACACAGGCCAACTCCTTTTGTGCTTCCTCGAGCCTAGTGATGTAATTTGTTATCGTAGTTTGTTTTCTTGAAACTATTTTTTATAGCTCGGACTTATCTTCCTTCAATGTGTCAATTATCTTTTTAAATTCATTTTCATGATTTTTGTGAAACATATTGGCCTCTGTGCATTTTGAAAGATCCATGATCAAACTTTGATTTTGGATAAATGTCACGTCGTACTTGCTTTGCAAATCGTCATATTTGCTTTGCAAATCCGACCATTTTCTTAGCAAATCAGACAATTTGCATTTATCTCAACACAATTATCACACCTACCAGAACGTGGTTTATCGACACATAGCTGACTGGATTCGCTCTCAGATATTGACTCATTTGCCTCAGAATCAACAACCTCCCTCAATGATTCATATTTAGATCCATCCTCGCTTGAACTTGAACTTGTAACATCTTCAACTGAACTACTGCCATGTTCAGAACTGTCATCATTTCCCGAGGACTCACCATCGCTAACATTCTTGAAAATTTAAGCATAAAACACCGTTCTTGTTTGACCACTGTTCTCCAACTGAACTGTCGGATCACAATCGACAATAGATTTATCCCGTAGATTGACCTTTGATGGTGGAGGGTTATTTGATGGTGTGGGAGACTGAAGCCAAGATGGCACTGAACCTTTACCCGTATACATATCCGCATTAGGGTCAGGTTTCCAACCCCACAAATCTGAAGTCATGATGTATAGAAAATACCAACTTAAAACCAAATAATCACCTTCACTGTGTACTAACTGTGATAAACCAGCCCAGCTACGAACAATAGATAGATCCAACGAAGAATAATGGTCAAGAAGAGTTAGTGTCACGAAGAGTGATTGTTTACCAAAAGTTGATTCTTCGTCACAATTATAATGGTACACGAACAGTTATTTACTACGAACAATAATGGCCCAATGTTTAAACAACAATTACTATTGTCCACGAAGATTGCTCAAACTCACAAAGAATAAATGAGTTGACTTTAATGGATTGTTATGGGGCCCAGATGCTACAAAAAGGCCCAGTGAACAATTATGAAGATTATGTGTCACGGCCCCGACCCGGTTTGACGCGTTTCAGGAGCCGCGGGACAGAAATTCCCGTGGTATTTATTTAACAGCGGAAGTTTTCTTCAGGATCTTTTTAAAACCGAAATTTCCCGATTATTTTATTTCACCATTCGGGATAAAACCCGGTAATTTACAATCATGAGATTTCACGAAGAAATCTCTTATTTTACAAAACATGTTTCTTTATTTTATTCTGAGCCACTTCATTAACCTTGCAGTGCTTTATGGCACTTTTCCTGGATCACAACAGATCACCTGAAACATGTTTGAAAAAGGTTTTGTCAGCGGGAAATACTGAGTGAATCATTCTTTTTACTAAAACGACTCTTTTGTTATAATTTACAGTATTAAGAGCGATTACAATGTTTCTGATATCAAACCAACTACCCACGGTATTTGTCACTCGACCGGATCTGTGACTATGGTCATATCCCCCATTGGCTGCCCCAATGGTGACGATTATCAAGTAATGTATACAAAACCCCACATACCGGCTGTAATTTGGTGATTACAAAGACTTAATCCCTGTAATTATAACTTTGAAATAAACTTGCTTTTGTAAACAAATTTGATAAAAAGAGAATGACTCACATTGCAGATTTAATTTGAGCAGAGCCTAGCCTACTGATTAGCCTGTTAACCTAAATTTAATAACATGCACACAATTCGGTTAGTAACTTAATACAGCATTTACGATAACTCACGAGATTAAACCCTCACATCGAATGACAAAGTGCGATACTTAAACATCCATTGAATTAACAACGAATGACAAAGCATAAACCCTAATGTGGGCAGCACTTAAACATCCATTGGATAGTTTAATCGATCGGACATTGAATCGTATCAGCGATCGAGTTATTACCCTGATTTGCGACAGCAATTAGTGATCCGTGTGTGTTTTTATAGTAACTCTACGATATTTTGAGTTTTAACATCGTTTCAGTGCCCAAAATCAAGTCCCAAAGTCCACTATTTATACACGAATTTTAGCCCCCCTCGCGTGACGCGAGGGGTACCCCTTGGGGCTTCGCGTGACGCGAAGGGTCACCTAGTTTCATAGGGTAGTCACGTCCCTAACTAGGCTTGCTGAGCTGACGAAATCGTAAAATTCAAAACGGACAACAAGTTATTTAGATAATCGTAACTAGGGTTTTACCCCCCCTAAGTTTTAGGGGCCCTAATCCTGATTCTGAAAATTTTAGGGTTTGTGCAGAATCACTTGGGTGTCTCAATTAGGGTTTCCTATTGGACAATTAAAATAATAATTAGGACTTTTTAATACGAGTTGTTACATTCTCCCCACCTTAATAAAAATCTCTTCCCCGAGATTTACTGGAATAAATGAGGATACTTTCGCTTCATCTCTGATTCCAGCTCCCAAGTGTATTCAGCTCCTCTCTTTGAATCCCACTTGACCTTGACTAGAACTAGTCGTTTGTGTTTGAGAAACTTCACCTTTCTATCTTCTATTTGTAGAGGTTTCTCTACAAATTTCAACTTTTCGTTTACTTCTATATCTCGAAGAGGTACTATCAGTGATTCATCTGATAGGCATTTCTTGAGGTTGGATACATGAAATACATCATGTACTCCAGCTAACTCCTCTGGTAGTTGTAAACGATAAGCAACTGGTCCTATACGTTGGATCACTGGAAATGGTCCTACCGAACCGAACTACTCCTTTCCAAGGAGAAACTTTTAATAGTACTTTGTCTCCTACTTGAAATTCCAGTGGCTTGCATCGATTATCGGCATAACTCTTCTGACGATCTCGAGCTGTCTTCAGTCATTCTTTGATTTGTGAAATCTTATCAGTGGTTTCTTGCACTATTTTAGGACCTGATAATTGGCTCTCTCCTATTCCTCCCCAACAAACTGGAGTTCTGCACTTTCTTCCATACAGTGCCTCAAATGGGGCAGTTTCAATACTTGAATGATAACTATTGTTATAGGAGAATTCAATCAGAGGTAAATGATCGTCCCAATTTCCACCAAAATCTATCACACATGCTCGGAGCATGTCTTCTAGAGTTTGGATCGTCCTTTCACTTTGTCCGTCTGTCTGAGGATGATATGCCGTGCTTAAATTTAGTCGAGTTCCCATAGCTTCTTGGAAACTTTTCCAGAAATGGGAAGTGAAACGACTATCCCTATCTGATACAATGGAGAGTGGAACTCCATGTAGGGATACTACTTCGTCTACATACAACTTGGCTAACCTTTCCATACTAAAGGTTTCTTTCATAGGTAAAAAGTGAGCTGATTTGGTTAATCGATCCACAATTACCCAAATCGCATCATTACCTTTTCTGGTTTTGGGGAACTTAGTAACAAAATCCATTGTTATAAACTCCCATTTCCATACCGGCATCTCTAATTGTTGTAGTAGACCTGAAGGTTTCTGATGTTCTGCCTTAACTTGTGAACAAGTAAGACATTTAGAAACATATCGAGCTATATCCTTTTTCATTCCTATCCACCAAAAGTTATTTCTTAAATCTTGGTACATCTTATTGTTTCCCGGGTGCATAGTATACCTAGATTTATGAGCTTCTTCTAAAATCTTATTTCTTAATTCTCCTTGCTTAGGTACCCAAATTCTTCTTTTGTGGAATCTCCAAATTCCATCAGCTCCTTGTTCTAATTCTTTTATTTGTCCCTTCATTCCTTCAGCATCATCCTTGATTGCTATTTCCTGACTATTCCTTAATTGTTCCATTAAATCTATTTGTAGATTTAACCTGAGAGTACGAACTCCTCGTTGTTTCTCATGATACTTATGACTTAAGGCGTCTGCAACTACATTGGCCTTTCCTTCATGATACTGAATATCACAGTCGTAGTCACTTAGGATTTCCATCCATCTCCTTTGCCTCATGTTTAACTCTTTTTGCCCAAATATATATCTTAAACTTTTATGATCCGTATAAACAGTAAATTTACTTCCATACAGATAATGTCTCCAAATCTTAAGGGAAAAAATTACGAATCCTAATTCTAAATCATGAGTCGTATAATTTTCTTCGTGCTTTTTCAATTGTCTTGAGGCATACGAAATTACCTTTTTGCGTTGCATAAGCACACATCCAAATCCTAATTTTGAAGCGTCACAGTATACTTCAAAATCTTCCGTTCCCTCCGGTAAGGCTAGGATTGGAGCATTGGTTAATTTCTGTTTTAATATTCTAAAGGCTTCTTCTTGTTTAGGTCCCCATTCAAACTTAGTTGCTTTACAGGTTAGCTTAGTTAATGGTACAGCTATCTTGGAAAAATCCTTAATAAACTGTCTATAATATCCAGCTAAACCTATAAAACTTCTAATTTCCATTGCGGATTGTGGAACCTTCCATTTGGTAATGCCTCTATCTTAGCAGGATCTACATGAATACATTCATGATTTACCATGTGACCTAAGAATTGCACTTCCTGTAACCAAAATTCACACTTTGAGAATTTGGCGTACAGCTTTTCCTTTCTTAACAAAGTTAAGAGTGCATGCAAGTGTTGACAATGTTCGTCTTCATTTTTGGAATAATTAAGTATATCGTCGATAAAAACAATTACAAATTTATCCAAATACGGTTTACAGATTCGATTCATCATGTCCATGAATGCGGCAGGTGCATTCGTTAACCCAAAGGGCATGACTGTAAACTCGTAATGACCATACCTAGTTCTGAAAGCAGTTTTAGGTATGTCTTCTTCTTGTACCTTCAATTGATGATATCCGGAGCGTAAATCTATCTTAGAAAAGTATCTAGCTCCTTGAAGTTGATTAAATAGATCATCAATCCTAGGTAATGGGTATCGATTCTTAATTGTAACCTTATTCAATTCTCTATAATCAATACACATTCTCATTGAACCATCCTTCTTCTTTACAAATAATACTGGTGCTCCCCACGGGGATGAACTAGGTTGTATGAAACCTTTACTTAGTAATTCATCTAATTGCTTTTTCAGTTCTAACATTTCTGTGGGTGCTAACCGATAAGGTGCCTTAGCTATCGGTGTAGTCCCTGGAATTAGATGAATTCTAAATTCTACTTCCCTATCTGGTGGTAACCCTGGCAATTCTTCTGGGAATACATCTGGGTATTCTGAGACTACAGAAATCTCCTTAAGTTCTTTACCCTTAGTACTAATGATTACTGATATCATATAGACTATTCCTTGTTTTCGTTCATAACTAGCAACTTTCATTACTGATATGAATTTCATAGGTTTACGTGGTTTATCTCCTGTAATCATAATTACTTCTCTAGTGGGTGCCTGAATTTCTATGGAATTCTTATCACAAAGAATTCGAGCATGGTTGGCTACTAACCAATCCATTCCTAACACAACATCAAATTCAACTAATTTCATAGGCAATAGGTTTGTAGAGAATTTATGACCTAAGAGTTCTATGTTTTCTTGTTGCAAAACCTTATCTATTTTAACTGAATTTCCATCTGCCGTTTCTACTGTAAACATTTGCCTAATACTGGTTAAAGGTAAGTTAAGAGCTTGGCAGAATGAAGTATTAATAAAACTTTGGTTTGCACCAGAGTCAAATAATACTTTGGCGTAAGTGTTGTGAACTAAGAACGTACCAGCTATCACGTCAGGAATCATCTCGGCTTCCTGAGTAGTTAACTGAAAGGCTCGAACAATCTTCTTGGTAGCTCCATCAGCTGTCTTCGCTTTGTTGTCTGCTGGTTTAACCAATTTAGGACATTCTGTTTTGAAATGTCCTGCTTCTCCACAATTGTAACAAATTATGGATTTCTTCCTGCAAGTTTCTTCACGATGTCCTACAACTTTGCAAATATTGCAGGTTATATCGCATCTTCCATAATGTTTCTTTTTGCATTTTCTGCAGAATGGCGGAGTTGAAGATTGCCCTGTTCCTCTTCTCTTGAAGTTACTATTATTACCCACACGAAATCCTTGGGTAATTTTCTGAGCCAGTTCCTTCTTCCTGTTTTCATCTCTAGTGCGTACTAGTTCATCTGTTAGGGTGTTAGCTAATTCCACAGCATCGTCAATAGTACGAGGTCTCACAGCTTTAACGATGTTACGGATTTCATTAATCAGCCCCCAAATATAGCGAGAAATGAGTACCGGTTCTGGCGAAGCCAGTGTTGGTACCAGCCTAGCATATTCAAAGAATGTCGAAGTATAACCGCGACAATCTACATCCACCATCCGGTGGTTCAAAAACTTATTTGCCATTTGATCTTTTTCATATTCGGGACAGAATTTTCTTTCGATAAGATTCTTAAATTCGTCCCAGTTCATGGCATACGCCCTATTTCTTCCTTTAGCTTGTAACACCGTGTTCCACCATTCTAGCGCCCCTTCTTTGAAAAGATTTGATGCA
Source organism: Helianthus tuberosus (assembly GCA_030545235.1). NCBI lineage: Eukaryota > Viridiplantae > Streptophyta > Magnoliopsida > Asterales > Asteraceae > Helianthus > Helianthus tuberosus. The sequence goes on from JARYGA010008304.1 coordinate 1,299,580, forward strand.
TACATGACCTGATCATCCTTGTCACATTTACTTATAGTAATCACTGCCTCGGTTTTCTCCAACCAACGCAGTGCTGCAGTTGCTCCTTCGTTACCTGCAAATTCAGCGGGTTTGCAAGCAAGAAATTCTTTGTAAGTGCAACCAGGTGTTGCAGCTTTCATTTTCTAAGGGGGCGAAGCCTGTCGTGGATTATTATCGTGATTATGATTACTGCCTCCATTTACGCTATTACTGAAGTTATCTTCAGAAATACGTTTGATAGGAATGATTTGTTGAGGTTCGATTGGATTTCTAACAGCAGCAACTATTGCTGGAATAGCGTTGGCTATCCCCTGAGCAACAATATTTTCTATATCCTGCCTATTTAGAAATTGATCCTCCTGGTGTTGCTCGGATTGATTAACCTCATTAACTGGTTCGTTATTAGCGTTTTCCATCTGATAATATATTTAATTTTATTAGTATCAATTAAATAACAATTAACCATAAAATAATCATCCAAATTTCATATACACACATATGGCCAAAACTTATCAATTTCTCGATTTTTTTCCTTTTTATATATTTTATGCATCATTACACACTGATTATTTTACAAAGTTTTATTTTAAGTTATTTCACAAGATTAGATTATTATTGCTAATTTACAACCACAGTCTCATAACCCTCTTATCCTTCATCAGCTAATATTTTAATAACGGCGCTCCCTCTCATCATACTTCCAGGAGATCTGTTCTCCTACTTCCCGGATCCTATTTCCCGCATCCATTAACTCCTCGCCAAAGTGACGGAGTTTAGCTAAATTCTCATTGCTTATAGGTGGATTAGGTATAGGTTCAGGGTTACATTGAGGAAGAAAGGAATAAGGACTGTTGAGCAGGTTTTGGAACTGCCAATCATTCGTCCACCATTCGTCCATTCCCAGAGGTTGAGTGTGGATTATAGGTTCTGGGATTGCTGGTTCTAAGTTTATAGGGAGTTGAGTTTCAATAGGACGAGTAAAAACATTTGTATTGACAGGCTGAATAGTATTATAGCTTGCCAATATAAAATCTAGCTCTTCCTGCAATGTCATCTCCTGAGTTTGTTTAGAACTTTCTCCAACTTCTACCTGAGAACCTCCTCCAATCTCCATTTCTATTTGCTTAGAATATTCATCAAACTGTAATCCCATCTGCCTAGACTCTTCCCCGATTTCATTTCCCTTCCCTTTATCTAAAGGATTTTCAATTTTAGGAATCTTTCTAGGGACAGGTTTCCTCCTACGCACACGTCTCCATCCCACGAATCTTCTCTTTTTCTTGGGCTTGGGTTTCTCTGGAGGTGGAGCATTGAATTCAATAGGTTCTTCTATATCTGGTATATACCTATTAAAATCTCTGGAAACCTCTATTTTTAATGGATAGAGATTTAAATTCTGAAGGGCGTCAGACTAGTCACTCATGCTGTTATGCAAAATACACACAATTACTAAGTTTATAAATTATAACAAAATTTCATAGAAAACCTTTAAATATTATTTAAAACTGTGTAACTATAAAACAAATGAAAATTAAAACATACGAGGTTTTATTGTAAATTTATTTATCTACTGAATAAGGTTTCTGGACTATAGATGATAAGGGTGCTAAGACTTGAGTCAGATCATTTAAAGATTTGCATTAACTGCTACAGTGGCTAGCATATAAAGATCTGCCCATTTTTCATCTAACTTGTCTTCCCAACGTGTTTTACTGGTTAATTCCTGGGTTTCCTGTTTAATCTTCTTTTCTAGGGATTTCTTTATTTTCTCTTTACTTTTCTTAATAATCGCACTTCTTTTACTAGGAGAAAGTGGTTCCTCATATTGTGCCTTTCGCACAAATATTCCTTCATCAGGAATTACAGACTGATTTGAGGAATTTGTTTGGGATGAACTTCCCTTCTCGTTGGATGACCTATCTAATTTAAGATAGATGTTTGAAAGCTTTTGCTTACCCATACTGTAACTAACAAATAATCAGTTAATAAAACACATAATCACATAATGGAAATTAGGAAAATTAAGTATTTCCAAATACTTAATAGGCTTAAATCAGTGGCTCTGATACCACCTTTTTCTGTCACGGCCCCGACCAGAGTGAGATCCTTCTCGAGGGAGGAGATAATCTTATCCTTTGCCACGAAGATCTTCTGGAGGTCCAGGTTCTTTTGCTCAGCCTCTTCAAGATTGTTATCCAGCAGCATTTGGATCTCTGCGAATTTCTGCGTAAAACAAGCACATTATCAGGATCCGTTATCCTCAGAAAGGGAAGATCATATTTAAGGATCCAGGATCCTTACCTCGGAGACATACTCCTCGAACTGGTGTTGGATGAGAGGCAGGCCTTCAAGAGCTTCAGCAGCTTTCCTTTTCTTGCAACCTTTGCCCTTTGTGCTGGTACCCCTAGGATTTGGGATGCTGGGACTGGCAGCAAGTTGTTTCTTGATGGACTTGGAGGAAGCAAATGCATCAAGGTCACTGACGCTGAACCTGGAAGCTGATCTTGAGGATTTTCCAGCACCTACAAGTGCAAAACACAGATAAGTATTCTAATTCTACTTTCATTTAAATATTTATTTATATACAGATATGAATACTTACTTGACATTGTGAAGGAACCAGAGGATGCTTCTTGTGAATCCTTTGCTTTGGCTTGGAATGTTCTACTAGCAGGGTCAAGCCTCCAGAAGGCAGCAAGTCTTTCTTTTGTTGCATGGGTTTCTTGAATGTGAGAGATTGAGATAGCTGCATAACAAAAACAGAAAGAAGGATCAGTTATCCTTAAAAGTAAAAGAGTCCTGCAATGATCCTTATCTAAGGATCCTATATCCTACCCTGGTGATCCACTTTTTATGGAGATCCTTCTCGTCTGGGATTGAATCCCTCCTTACAAAGAAGAAATGGCTCTTCCAGTGGGTGTCGTTCTTGGTGGGTTTGAGGATTGGGTGAGGCTGACCAGGTTTATGCCTAAACAAGAAACGGTGTGAACCATGGCTAACAAGGTTGTATAGTTGACTCAACTCGGATATCCCTATTTCTACATCCTCCTGCTCGATGATGTTCTCTATGGTATAAAGAACTCTCCACATCATTGGCATGGCCTGTATGTAGCACATGCCCATGAGTGCGAAGAAAGATTGTGTGAAGGCAGGAAAAGGATAAGAAAATCCTATCAAAAAGGGGGTGGCCAGAAAGGTGACCCAAGTTTTAGAAATACAATCACTCTTCATTGAAGAGTCGAAGGATCTGAAGACAGCTTCGGCCGGAAATCAATGACGAATCCGATCAATTTCAGGATCGGTAAAACGGCAGAGTTCCAGCGAAGGGTTTTTGGTAACGCCTTGGCTTTTCAAAGGATTGTCTTTTTAGGATCCTTAGCAGGTGAGGATAGGAGAACCATTTTTGCCATGGATACTCAAGAAAAGAGGATCGGAATAGAAGGATTTTGAGAGAAGGAAAGACAGAATACCTGTTTGATCTCCGGATGAGGATTTAAAGGGGTGGAATGCTCGAATTTAAATGCCTCTTGACCCTTATCTCTAACTCTGAATTTATAATGATGAATTTGCAGGTAGTCATGTCGCTGACTTTAGGTTTGCAACGGCTAGTTTCGGATATAACGGCTATATTTACGATAATTAGTTCATTGGAGATAAGGCAGAAAATATGACTCATCAAGTTATATTTTATTCCTCATATTTTGGGGGCAATTATTAGGGATGGATTTTCTAAACTTAAGGATCACGGATCCTCAAGTGCAGCCAGGATCACGGATCCTCAGTTCAGTTTTGAATTAAGGATCCTCAGAAGACATTGCAGGACTAAGGATACAGGATCCTCATTATGATCCTTATACTAACAATTGTTTCCATTATGTTTGATTTTGTTTTGCAGGAATGTACGAGTGGGACTTGGTCTTGCCGAGATTCCAGGGGAATATGCTCCATTATTATGCACGTGCATGGCTTGTATGACCGTTATGGAAGTCGTGGGAAGCTAGCATGATTTGCGGATTGTTAGTTAGCTAGATTACTTCCATTTTTATAAGGGGATTACAAGCTTGATTAGATAGAAAAATTAGCAAACACACACTACTCGAGAACTCTTTGCAACTTATTGGCGATTTCACATTTTTTGCACACTAGTGATCCTTGTAACAAGCTTGTTATCATCCCGATTTGTAATATCATTTGTCTAATATAGTTGGTGATCGGTAGTTTCCATCACCCGAGGTTTTTTGTGCCAGAGATCATACATTGATCAAGGGCTTTTTCCTCGTATAAATCCTTGTGTCCAACATTCATTTCATTCATATATTGTTCATATGTTTGTCCATTTATTCAAGCATCACACCTCACAAAATCGGATTTGGTTGTATTATCCTTGTGTGATTTTTGACCAAAACAGTAACCATGTTTCGGAGCCTTATGTCGCCGATCTTGTGCATGGACGCTCCACTATCAACAATCCTAAGACTATCAATAGTTCCTCCTGGAACATCCTGCAAACTCATTCAGAGATTAGTTGGAGAGGGGGACCCAAACCTTCACAGACTTGGGTCGTCCGTCATCATCGAGAATTATGACATCTATTTCCCGATGATTCAGAATTGATGTAGCTCCCCTGAAACAGTTACTAGTTTTGGTTTCCAAATCTGTTTTTATTTTTCATTTTTAACTTCTAATTTAATAGACTGTGTTTGGATAACCTCTGGTTTCAAAGCCTTTTCAACTTGTTTTCTTTGTGTCTTTTTCTGTTTCATTTCCTGATGTTTAGCAAGACGAGGGTCCAGTTTTGGTGAAACTGATCTTTTATGGTAACAGTTACCATGGGGGGCATCAACTTTTGCTTTTCCCTTGGTGAGATATGGACAGTTTCTGACAATGTGCCCATACTCACCGCATTCAAAACATGATCTCCGGTCAACAAACCTCGGAGTATCATAACTGTAGGAGCTTGATGATAAACTTCATGATCTTGAAGTACTTGGTCCTACATCACAACAGTTTGTGTGTTGTGTGTAGTTGTTTTGACTGTTTCTTTTCAAAATTTTCTTTTGCATAACAAAATCTGTGTTGGATTTGTTTTCAAAAGATTCAATTTTATCCGTCCCTCGAGATTTCACGAAGTTCACCTTCTGAACCTTCTTCTTGTTTTTGCTTTGTTTGTGTTTTCCCTTTCCTTGGTGAGCGTGGCTTTGCTTTCGTTGAATGTTTTGAGATTGCAATTTTTGATTCCCGTATTGCTTTCTAACTTCGGATTTTGGGATAGGAGCACACTTAGTTACTACAACTCCTGGGCTCGACTTTCCCAAAAACTTACTAGTAGAATCTTTGAAAACTTTATCAATCAAGGATTGATTGACATTTTTTATTGGGAAATCCTTGTCTGAATATATTTTATCAGATCCAATCAACGTGTAAAGCAAGTTCACGCTTTCACAACTCTCAGACTCTTGCGTAGACATGGACTCAACCAGAACAGTCTTAGCAGGTTTAGCGGGAGGATCACATAGAATATGACTCTCAAGAGGTATGTCCTCTTCTTTGATAACCGCATCAGACTGTACTGAGTTAGTATCATCGGATTCATCATCTGAAAAATCAGCATCCTCAACAATGACTGGAGGATCATGATTTTGTTCAGCAGTTGATACTTTCATATCTGCTGACACATCTGAATCTGATAATACTTCCTTTTTGTAACCGAGCCTAGCTGCAAAGTCCTCAACGTCTAATGGAACTGATGGCTCAAAGTGAGGCTTATTCTCCTCATCAGGCATTGCGGTATAATTGTGTCTAATAGGTGGAGGACACTTCTTATATCTAATGCACGTGACATCATTCTTCTTTTTCTGTATGTCAATGATGTGATCCAGCACATACCTAGAGTTTGAGTAACTATCTAACCTGAGCTGGATCGCCTCATTTTCACACTTGACACAGGCCAACTCCTTTTGTGCTTCCTCGAGCCTAGTGATGTAATTTGTTATCGTAGTTTGTTTTCTTGAAACTATTTTTGATAACTCGGACTTATCTTCCTTCAATGTGTCAATTATCTTATTAAATTCATTTTCATGATTTTTGTGAAACATATTGGCCTCTGTGCATTTTGAAAGATCCATGATCAAACTTTGATTTTGGATAAATGTCACGTCGCACTTGCTTTGCAAATCGTCATATTTGCTTTGCAAATCCGACAATTTTCTTTGCAAATCAGACAATTTGCATTTATCTCAACACAATTATCACACCTACCAGAACGTGGTTTATCGACACATAGCTGACTGGATTCGCTCTCAAATATTGACTCATTTGCCTCAGAATCAACAACCTCCCTCAATGATTCATATTTAGATCCATCCTCGCTTGAACTTGAACTTGTAACATCTTCAACTGAACTACTGCCATGTTCAGAACTGTCATCATTTCCCGAGGACTCACCGTCGCTAACATTCTTGACAATTTCAGCATAAAACACCGATCTTGTTTGACCACTGTTCTCCAACTGAACTATCGGATCACAATCGACAATAGATTTATCCCGTAGATTAACCTTTGATGGTGGAGGGTTATTTGATGGTGTGGGAGACTGAAGCCAAGATGGCCCTGAACCTTTACCCGTATACATATCTGCATTAGGGTCAGGTTTCCAACCCCACCAATCTGAAGTCATGATGTATAGAAAATACCAACTTAAAACCAAATAATCACCTTCACTGTGAACTAACTGTGATAAAACAGACCAGCTACGAACAATAGATAGATCCAACGAAGAATAATGGTCAAGAAGAGTTAGTGTCACGAAGAGTGATTGTTTACCAAAAGTTGATTCTTCGTCACAATTATAATGGTCCACGAACAGTTATTTACTACGAACAATAATGGCCCAATGTTTAAACAACAATTACTATTGTCCACGAAGATTGCTCAAACTCACAAAGAATAAATGAGTTGACTTTAATGGATTGTTATGGGGCCCAGATGCTACAAAAAGGCCCAGTGAACAATTATGAAGATTATGTGTCACGGCCCCGACCCGGTTTGACCCGTTTCAGGAGCCGTGGGACAGAAATTCCCGTGGTATTTATTTAACAGCGGAAGTTTTCTTCAGGATCTTTTTAAAACCGAAATTTCCCGATTATTTTATTTCACCATTCGGGATAAAACCCGGTAATTTACAATCATGAGATTTCACGAAGAAATCTCTTATTTTACAAAACATGTTTCTTTATTTTATTCTGAGCCACTTCATTAACCTTGCAGTGCTTTATGGCACTTTTCCTGGATCACAACAGATCACCTGAAACATGTTTGAAAAAGGTTTTGTCAGCGGGAAATACTGAGTGAATCATTCTTTTTACTAAAACGACTCTTTTGTTATAATTTACAGTATTAAGAGCGATTACAATGTTTCTGATATCAAACCAACTACCCACGGTATTTGTCACTCGACCGGATCTGTGACTATGGTCATATCCCCCATTGGCTGCCCCAATGGTGACGATTATCAAGTAATGTATACAAAACCCCACATACCGGCTGTAATTTGGTGATTACAAAGACTTAATCCTTGTAATTATAACTTTGAAATAAACTTGCTTTTGTAAACAAATTTGATAAAAAGAGAATGACTCACATTGCAGATTTAATTTGAGCAGAGCCTAGCCTACTGATTAGCCTTTTAACCTAAATTTAATAACATGCACACAATTCGGTTAGTAACTTAATACAGCATTTACGATAACTCACGAGATTAAACCCTCACATCGAATGACAAAGTGCGATACTTAAACATCCATTGAATTAACAACGAATGACAAAGCATAAACCCTAATGTGGGCAGCACTTAAACATCCATTGGATACTTTAATCGATCGGACATTGAATAGTATCAGCGATCGAGTTATTACCCTGATTTGCGGCAGCAATTAGTGATCCGTGTGTGTTTTTATAGTAATTCTACGATAACTCAGCGTATATTTTGAGTTTTAACATCGTTTCAGTGCCCAAAATCAAGTCCCAAAGTCCACTATTTATACACGAATTTTGACCCCCCTCGCGTGACGCGAGGGGTACCCCTTGGGGCTTCGCGTGACGCGAAGGGTCACCTAGTTTCATAGGGTAGTCACGTCCCTAACTAGGCTTGCTGAGTTGACGAAATCGTAAAATTCAAAACGGACAACAAGTTATTTAGATAACCGTAACTAGGGTTTTACCCCCCTGAGTTTAGGGGCCCTAATCCTGATTCTGAAAATTCTGAAAATTTTAGGGTTTGTGCAGAATCACTTGGGTGTCTCAATTAGGGTTTCCTATTGGACAATTAAAATAATAATTAGGACTTTTTAATACGAGTTGTTACATTCTCCCCACCTTAATAAAAATCTCGTCCTCGAAATTTACTGGAATAAATGAGGATACTTTCGCTTCATCTCTGATTCCAGCTCCCAAGTGTATTCAGCTCCTCTCTTTGAATCCCACTTGACCTTGACTAGAACTAGTCATTTGTGTTTGAGAAACTTCACCTTTCTATCTTCTATTTGTAGAGGTTTCTCTACAAATTTCAACTTTTCGTTTACTTCTATATCTCGAAGAGGTACTATCAGTGATTCATCTGATAGGCATTTCTTGAGGTTGGATACATGAAATACATCATGTACTCCAGCTAACTCCTCTGCTAGTTGTAAACGATAAGCAACTGGTCCTATACGTTGGATCCCTGGAAATGGTCCTACGTATCGTGGACTTAACTTTCCTTTCTTACCGAACCGAACTACTCCTTTCCAAGGAGAAACTTTTAATAGTACTTTGTCTCCTACTTGAAATTCCAGTGGCTTGCATCGATTATCGGCATAACTCTTCTGACGATCTCGAGCTGTCTTCAGTCTTTCTTTGATTTGTGAAATCTTATCAGTGGTTTCTTGCACTATTTCAGGACCTGATAATTGGCTCTCTCCTATTCCTGCCCAACAAACTGGAGTTCTGCACTTTCTTCCATACAGTGCCTCAAATGGGGCAGTTTCAATACTTGAATGATAACTATTGTTATAGGAGAATTCAATCAGAGGTAAATGATCGTCCCAATTTCCACCAAAATCTATCACACATGCTCGGAGCATGTCTTCTAGAGTTTGGATCGTCCTTTCACTTTGTCCGTCTGTCTGAGGATGATATGCCGTGCTTAAATTTAGTCGAGTTCCCATAGCTTCTTGGAAACTTTTCCAGAAATGGGAAGTGAAACGACTATCCCTATCTGATACAATGGAGAGTGGAACTCCATGTAGGGATACTACTTCGTCTACATACAACTTGGCTAACCTTTCCATACTAAAGGTTTCTTTCACAGGTAAAAAGTGAGCTGATTTGGTTAATCGATCCACAATTACCCAAATCGCATCATTACCTTTTCTGGTTTTGGGGAACTTAGTAACAAAATCCATTGTTATAAGCTCCCATTTCCATACCGGCATCTCTAATTGTTGTAGTAGACCTGAAGGTTTCTGATGTTCTGCCTTAACTTGTGAACAAGTAAGACATTTAGAAACATATCGAGCTATATCCTTTTTCATTCCTATCCATCAAAAGTTATTTCTTAAATCTTGGTACATCTTATTGTTTCCCGGGTGCATAGTATACCTAGATTTATGAGCTTCTTCTAAAATCTTATTTCTTTTTTCTCCTTGCTTAGGTACCCAAATTCTTCTTTTGTGGAATCTCCAAATTCCATCAGCTCCTTGTTCTAATTCTTTTATTTGTCCCTTCATTCCTTCAGCATCATCCTTGATTTCTATTTCCTGACTATTCCTTAATTGTTCCATTAAATCTATTTGTAGATTTAACCTAAGAGTACGAACTCGTCATTGTTTCTCATGATACTTATGACTTAAGGCGTCTGCAACTACATTGGCCTTTCCTTCATGATACTGAATATCACAGTCGTAGTCACTTAGGATTTCCATCCATCTCCTTTGCCTCATGTTTAACTCTTTTTGCCCAAATATATATCTTAAACTTTTATGATCCGTATAAACAGTAAATTTACTTCCATACAGATAATTTCTCCAAATCTTAAGGGCAAAAATTACGGCTCCTAATTCTAAATCATGAGTCGTATAAATTTCTTCGTGCTTTTTCAATTGTCTTGAGGCATACGCAATTACCTTTTTGCGTTGCATAAGCACACATCCAAATCCTAATTTTGAAGCATCACAGTATACTTCAAAATCTTTCGTTCCTTCCGGTAAGGCTAGGATTGGAGCATTGGTTAATTTCTGTTTTAATATTCTAAAGGCTTCTTCTTGTTTAGGTCCCCATTCAAACTTAGTTGCTTTACAGCTTAGCTTAGTTAATGGTACAACTATCTTGGAAAAATCCTTAATAAACCGTCTATAATATCCAGCTAAACCTATAAAACTTCTAATTTCCATTGCGGATTGTGGAACCTTCCATTTGGTAATTGCCTCTATCTTAGCAGGATCTACATGAATACATTCATGATTTACCATGTGACCTAAGAATTGCACTTCCTGTAACCAAAATTCACACTTTGAGAATTTGGCGTACAGCTTTTCCTTTCTTAACAAAGTTAAGAGTGCATGCAAGTGTTGACAATGTTCGTCTTGATTTTTGGAATAAATAAGTATATCATCGATAAAAACAATTACAAATTTATCCAAATACGGTTTACAGATTCGATTCATCATGTCCATGAATGCGGCAGGTGCATTCGTTAACCCAAAGGGCATGACTGTAAACTCGTAATGACCATACCTAGTTCTGAAAGCAGTTTTAGGTATGTCTTCTTCTTGTACCTTCAATTGATGATATCCGGAGCGTAAATCTATCTTAGAAAAGTATCTAGCTCCTTGAAGTTTATTAAATAGATCATCAATCCTAGGTAATGGGTATCGATTCTTAATTGTAACTTTATTCAATTCTCTATAATCAATAGACATTCTCATTGAACCATCCTTCTTCTTTACAAATAATACTGGTGCTCCCCATGGGGATGAACTAGGTTGTATGAAACCTTTACTTAGTAATTCATCTAATTGCTTTTTCAGTTCTAACATTTATGTGGGTGCTAACCGATAAGGTGCCTTAGCTATCGGTGTAGTCCCTGGAATTAGATGAATTCTAAATTCTACTTCCCTATCTGGTGGTAACCCTGGTAATTCTTCTGGGAATACATCTGGGTATTCTGAAACTACAGAAATCTCCTTAAGTTCTTTACCCTTAGTACTAATGATTACTGAAATCATATAGACTATTCCTTGTTTTCGTTCATAACTATCAACTTTCATTACTGATATGAATTTCATAGGTTTACGTGGTTTATCTCCTGTAATCATAATTACTTCTCCAGTGGGAGCCTGAATTTCTTTGGAATTCTTATCACAAAGAATTCGAACATGGTTGGCTACTAACCAACCCATTCCTAACACAACATCGAATTCAGCTAATTTCATAGGCAATAGGTTTGCAGAGAATTTATGACCTAAGAGTTCTATGTTTTCTTGTTGCAAAACCTTATCTATTTTAACTGAATTTCCATTTGCCGTTTCTACTGTAAAAATTTGCCTAATACTGGTTAAAGGTAAGTTAAGAGCTTGGCAGAATGAAGTATTAATAAAACTTTGGTTTGCACCAGAGTCAAATAATACTTTGGCGTAAATGCTGTGAACTAAGAACGTACCAGCTATCATGTCAGGAATCATCTCGGCTTCTTGAGTAGTTAAGTGAAAGGCTCGAACATTCTTCTTGGTAGCTCCATCAGCTGTCTTCGCTTTGTTGTCTGCTGGTTTAACCAATTTAGGACATTCTGTTTTGAAATGTCCTGCTTCTCCACAATTGTAACAAATTATGGATTTCTTCCTGCAAGTTTCTTCACGACGTCCTACAACTTTGCAAAAATTGCAGGTTATATCGCATCTTCCATAATGTTTCTTTTTGCATTTTCTGCAGAATGGCGGAGTTGAAGATTGCCCTGTTCCTCTTCTCTTGAAGTTACTATTATTACCCACACGAAATCCTTGGGTAATTTTCTGAGCCAGTTCCTTCTTCTTGTTTTCATCTCTAGTGCGTACTAGTTCATCTGTTAGGGTGTTAGCTAATTCCACAGCATCGTCAATAGTACGAGGTCTCGCAGCTTTAACGATGTTACGGATTTCATTAATCAGCCCCCAAATGTAGCGAGAAATGAGTACCGGTTCTAGCGAAGCCAGTGTTGGTACCACCCTAGCATATTCATAGAATGTCGAAGTATAACCGCGACAATCTGCATCCACCATCCAGTGGTTCAAAAACTTATTTGCCATTTGATCTTTTTCATATTCGGGACAGAATTTTCTTTCTACAAGATTCTTAAATTCTTCCCAGTTCATGGCATAGACCCTATTTCTTCCTTTAGCTTGTAACACCGTGTTCCACCATTCTAGCGCCCCTTCTTTGAAAAGATTTGATGCATACATGACCTGATCATCCTTGTCACATTTACTTATAGTAATCACTGCCTCGGTTTGCTCCAACCAACGCAGTGCTACAGTTGCTCCTTCGTTATCTGCAAATTCAGCGGGTTTGCAAGCAAGAAATTCTTTGTAAGTGCAACCAGGTGTTGCAGCTTTCATTTTCTTAGGGGGCGGAGCCTGTCGTGGATTATTATCGTGATTATGATTACTGCCTCCATTTACGCTATTACTGAAGTTATCTTCAGAAATACGTTTGATAGGAATGATTTGTTGAGGTTCGATTGGATTTCTAACAGCAGCAACTATTGCTGGAATAGCGTTGGCTATCCCCTGAGCAACAATATTTTCTATATCCTGCCTATTTAGAAATTGATCCTCCTGGTGTTGCTCGGATTGATTAACCTCATTAACTGGTTCGTTATTAGCATTTTCCATCTGATAATATATTTAATTTTATTAGTATAAATTAAATAACAATTAACCATAAAATAATCATGCAAATTTCATATACACACATATGGCCAAAACTTATCAATTTCTCAATTTTTTTCCTTTTTATATATTTTATGCATCATTACACACTGATTATTTTACAAAGTTTTATTTTAAGTTATTTCACAAGATTATATTATTATTGCTAATTTACAACCACAGTCTCATAACCCTCTTATCCCTCATCAGCTAATATTTTAATAACGGCGCTCCCTCTCATCATACTTCCAGGAGATCTGTTCTCCTACTTCCCGGATCCTATTTCCCGCATCCATTAACTCCTCGCCAAAGTGACGGAGTTCAGCTAAATTCTCATTGCTTATAGGTGGATTAGGTATAGGTTCAAGGTCAAATTGAGGAAGAAAGGAATAAGGACTGTTGAGCAGGTTTTGGAACTGCCAATCATTCGTCCACCATTCGTCCATTCCCAGAGGTTGAGTGTGGATTATAGGTTCTGGGATTGCTGGTTCTAAGTTTATAGGGAGTTGAGTTTCAATAGGACGAGTAAAAACATTTGTATTGACAGGCTGAATAGTATCATAGCCTGCCAATATAAAATCTAGCTCTTCCTGCAATGTCACCTCCTCCAATCTCCATTTCTATTTGCTTAGAATATTCATCAAACTGTAATCCCATCTGCCTAGACTCTTCCCCGATTTCATTTCCCTTCCCTTTATCTAAAGGATTTTCAATTTTAGGAATCTTTCTAGGGACAGGTTTCCTCCTACGCACACGTCTCCATCCCACGAATCTTCTCTTTTTCTTGGGCTTGGGTTTCTCTGGAGGTGGAGCATTGAATTCAATAGGTTCTTCTATATCTGGTATATACCTATTGAAATCTCTGGAAACCTCTATTTTTAACGGATAGAGATTTAAATTCTGAAGGGCGTCAGACAAGTCACTCATGCTGTTATGCAAAATACACACAATTACTAAGTTTACAAATTATAACAAAATTTCATAGAAAACCTTTAAATATTATTTAAAACTGGGTAACTATAAAACAAATGAAAATTAAAACATACGAGGTTTTATTGTAAATTTATTTATCTACTGAATAAGGTTTCTGGACTATAGATGATAAGGGTGCTAAGACTTGAGTCAGATCATTTAAAGATTTGCATTAACTGCTACAGTGGCTAGCATATAAAGATCTGCCCATTTTTCATCTAACTTGTCTTCCCAAGGTGTTTTACTGGTTAATTCCTGGGTTTCCTGTTTAATCTTCTTTTCTAGGGATTTCTTTATTTTCTCATTACTTTTCTTAATAATCACACTTCTTTTACTAGGAGAAAGTGGTTCCTCATATTGTGCCTTTCGCACAAATATTCCTTCATCGGGAATTACAGACTGATTTGAGGAATTTGTTTGGGATGAACTTCCCTTCTCGTTGGATGACCTATCTAATTTAAGATAGATGTTTGAAAGCTTTTGCTTACCCATAATGTAACTAACAAATAATCAGTTAATAAAACACATAAGCACATAATGGAAATTAGGAAAATTAAGTATTTCTAAATACTTAATAGGCTTAAATCAGTGGCTCTGATACCACCTTTTTCTGTCACGGCCCCAACCCGGTTTGACCCGTTTCAGGAGCCGCGGGACAGAAATTCCCGTGGTATTTATTTAACAGCGGAAGTTTTCTTCAGGATCTTTTTAAAACTGAAATTTCCCGATTATTTTAATTCACCATTCGGGATAAAACCCGGTAATTTACAATCATGAGAGTTCACGAAGAAATCTCTTATTTTACAAAACATGTTTCTTTATTTTATTCTGAGCCACTTCATTAAGCTTGCAGTGCTTTATGGCACTTTTCCTGGATCACAACAGATCACCTGAAACATGTTTGAAAAAGGTTTTGTCAGCGGGAAATACTGAGTGAATCATTCTTTTTACTAAAACGACTCTTTTGTTATAATTTACAGTATTAAGAGCGATTACAATGTTTCTGATATCAAACCAACTACCCACGGTATTTGTCACTTGACTGGATCTGTGACTATGGTCATATCCCCCATTGGCTGCCCCAATGGAGACGATTATCAAGTAATGTATACAAAACCCCACATACCGGCTGTAATTTGGTGATTACAAAGACTTAATCCCTGTAATTATAACTTTGAAATAAACTTGCTTTTGTAAACAAATTTGCTAAAAAGAGAATGACTCACATTGCAGATTTAATTTGAGCAGAGCCTAGCCTACTGATTAGCCTTTTAACCTAAATTTAATAACATGCACACAATTCGGTTAGTAACTTAATACATCATTTACGATAACTCACGAGATTAAACCCTCACATCGAATGACAAAGTGCGATACTTAAACATCCATTGAATTAACAACGAATGAGAAAGCATAAACCCTAATGTGGGCAGCACTTAAACATCCATTGGATAGTTTAATCGACCGGACATTGAATCGTATCAGCGGTCGAGTTATTACCCTGATTTGCGGCAGCAATTAGTGATCCGTGTGTGTTTTGATAGTAATTCTACGATAACTCAGCGTATATTTTGAGTTTTAACGTCGTTTCAGTGCCCAAAATCAAGTCCCAAAGTCCACTATTTATACACGAATTTTGACCCCCCTCGCGTGACGCGAGGGGTACCCCTTGGGGCTTCGCGTGATGCGAAGGGTCACCTAGTTTCATAAGGTAGCCACGTCCCTAACTAGGCTTGCTGAGTTGACGAAATCGTAAAATTCAAAACGGACAACAAGTTATTTAGATAATCGTAACTAGGGTTTTACCCCCCCTGAGTTTTAGGGGCCCTAATCCTGATTCTGAAAATTCTGAAAATTTTAGGGTTTGTGCAGAATCACTTGGGTGTCTCAATTAGGGTTTCCTATTGGACAAATAAAATAATAATTAGGACTTTTTAATACGAGTTGTTACATTATGGTCCACGTAGATTGTTTGTTAATAATGGCCCACGAACATAGAAATTGGTCCACGAAGATTAGAGTCAACGAAGAATGGATCCTAGTCAACCAAGAGTGATTCTTCGTTGAACAATAAAGAGCCACGAAGACTTGATTCTTCGTGAGGCTTGTCACCCACGAAGAATGAATTCTCCGTCCAGTCAATTCTTCGCTAAACTATTGTTCGTGTACACAAATCTTCATGCAGTGGTAGGTGAACTTTTTCTTAAAAAGAGAGAATCTTGTTTCCTGAATTTGAAAAGTGGTTTAGTGGGTATCCAGATTTAGGAAAGTTACCGAGACACGCAAATCAACTTTTCTAAAAACTTTTTGAATCTTATCTTCTCATAAATGAATTCCGGTCACTTTTACAGTTAACAACACTTCGCCGGAAAAAATTTCGAACAAGATTTCTTGCAAAAATTTTAAGAAAACCCCGTTTTTAACATATCTCCATGTGTTTTAATTAGGTTTTTAAGAAAATTTTTGCAAAACAACAATTTTCTAAATTTTTAACCCATTTTTATATCAAAAACTTGAATACTCTGTTTTAAACACAATAAACTTTAAAAAAACTTCAAAAGCTAGTTCAAAACACAACACACTAAGCTTGGTTTTAACAAGGAAGAGAGCCAAGGCTCTGATACCACTTGTAGGTCCACTAGCGGAGGATCTAGTAACCTTATCCTTGTTATACAAACAAACCGGGTTGTGCGGAATCCAACCGGTAAGTAAAACCGAGCAAAGAACACGAGATACAAGAACAAGTTTCAATGATTAAAAGATCAAGAGTGTATATCAGAAGAGTTTGGTTACAATAAGGATACAAGAAATACTCTCAAACTCTCGGTATACTTTCACTATGCTCTCTCTGTCTGTGTCTCACTGTGTGCTCTCACTTCTGTGTCTTCTGTGTTCTCTCTGTGTGTTGTTTTCTCTCAGATCTTCAAGCTGCCTTTTATAACCAAACTAATCCACAGGACCAACGAAGAATGAGATTTGGCTGACGAACATTCATCAGGCCAACGAAGAATCCATTCTTCGTGGACCTTTATGACGAACCATCAAACAGGGACGAACCCTTCAATCTTCGTGAGTATATAAACGTGGACGAACCTTTGATTCTTCGTCGCCTGGAGTCTTCGTCACAAGAAGTCTTCTTCACAAGGAGTCTTCGAGGGGTGTGTAGGATGAAACACCAGATCTTTCGTCAATTCCAAGCATGCCTGGTTCTTCCCAAAGCCATGAAACATATTGTTATACATGGACCCTTGCATGTGTTTAAGACATGCATGTAATTAGTGGCTTCCAAAATGATGTATGCATGTGGCTTCCATCATTTGCATTGTTCTTCGTGAGTTTAGCAAATGCATGTGCCTTTCATTATTTCATACACATCACAAAAGCACATGCTAAAGTCATATCTTTATCATGATGTCTTTGTGACATCATGATGTGTCATTGTGACGTCATCAGCCTACAAATAAATTGCTCGCGGCTCTTCGTGCTTCGTGTGTCGTTCTCTGGGGCTCACGATGGAGGAATGTTGCGACGTCGGTCTTGAACTGAACCGAACCGAGCCACATCCACACATAACTGTATGAACAAACTCCCCCTTGGATGTTGCTGGTGAAGGTTCGCTCTTCAAGTTGTAGGATCTTCAAAGTCTTCACGTGTCACAAACAGGGAGTGTATCAACAAACTCTCCCTTAAATGATGCTCGTGAATCTTTTGATCTTCAATACTTCAGATCCTTTTCGTGTTGATGAGTGGTCAGCTGCAACTCGATCATCTTGATCCTCTAATTGCATCAATGTCGTGTCTTCATTCCACAACTTGTCATCTAACACGTTCTCTTTGCCTTTAGCTAGTTTGAATGCTGAATCTGCACACACAACAGAGCTAAACCCGTAATGAGAACAACCGCTTGGAATATAGTCAAACAACACATGACACACATGAGACCGACACTCAATCAAACACCGATCGACAACAGTTTGAAAGATTAAAAATTTATCAATTTTAGTCTTTAACTTTCAAAACCTGTTAACTTCGACCGCTTATGAAGATGCAATTGTTTTCCGGCTTACAATCAGGATTTTAGGTAGGATAGACTCGAGTTCCAACATCGGGTAATCAAAAATAAAATAGAGATAAAATCTTTTTGGTTTTTATAAAGTTTATATCAAAACACACCTAAAATCTTTTTGGAATTTTTGCATATTTCAAATATAAAGACGGAAAGCAGTAAATAAATATATACAGAGATGCAGAAATTGAAAGCAGTAAATAAATATTTACAGACATTCTTTTTGTGAGTTTCGAGGGTAAGAGAATCATATCAGTGTATGGTCATGTCATAACGCTCTTGTGGTTCAATTAGTTAATATTAAGATAAGCATCCTATAACGATTATCGGTATTTTTGTCCACTTAAACTTAACTCATCAGATGTACTCGCGGTTAAGGGATTCGACTAAGGTATGATTTATAATTACCGACCGGTGTTCATCCACACATGACACATTCCCGAATCAAGGTATGCACGAGAGTTTATCTTACTGGTGAGTATACCATTTATCATCTATTTTCAACGTATATGATGTGAGATACTCATTTATTTTTGGATGAATACAAGCCCTATGTGATAAAATCACTTATTAATGAGGAACTTGATATTAGATGCATGCAGGGCACAAGAGCAAGTCCGTTAACAAGTTAGTACCATCGTGCCGACAAAGAGACGAAGTTGACTCCCGGATAAACTGTGATATTTAATCACTTATTGATTGGGACATGTGATTGTTTATCACTTATTGAGGTCGGATGCATCATGTATTATATACATGTTTGAATGATATGTACACGTATGTATGGTATCATGGAAGCTCTAGACTTGCGTCTCCGTTGTTTTCGGTAAAAGAAACAACCATGATACCCAGATGATAAACAACATAAAGACCACGTATCTCAAAATCTCGGCAATCTATCAAACGGAATTTCGGTACTAAGACCATATGCCAATGAGCGGTTCCCACACAGTCTTCAGTCGATTTAGGTTTATATCCCCTGCACACTTTAAAATGATTGTGAGCCTACTGATACATCTTATATAGAGCTGCTTATCGTTTTTCATTTTAGGTTCAAAGAGGTTTCGACAGACCACTGATGTACTATCATATTCTCTTTTTCTCGCCAGGAAACTCATTTTTGTTTTTCTCTTGTTTTTGTGTTATTGAAATTTTTTGATGTTTTTGTATTTTTGAAAATTTTCAATGTTTTTGTATTTTTTTAAATTACTCCCCCTAAAATAAAAAAAATTACAAGAAATTAAGAAAACAAAAATAAATATTTAAAAAAATGATTTTCCGATGTTGATTAACTCATGTTTTACCTCGATGCCGTTTACCAAAATTAATTTAATCAGAAATGATTTGTCGAAATTTTGGAAAAAAATCAGTTGGCATGTCGGTAATCGGTGTGGACCAAAACAACATTAACGAGTTTCATATTGAAACGATCACAGGTGAGGTGATATTCGAGATTAATGTGTTTGGTCAAGGAGTGTTGTACGAGATGTTAGTAATTCATAAAGCAGCTTAAATATCGACAAGGATAGGAGAGATTAGAAATTCAAAACCATAATCCTACAACTGTTTCGTGCATTGCCAGGAATCTGAGTGCTCTCCCAAACTAGATATCCACCAGGTGTGGATTTCAAGGTCGATTTTGCAGCTACTTCTATGAACCGAGAATTCTCTTCACAGCAACAAGATCAAAAACCTCCGGATCCGGCTGGTAAGTGACAAGGGAGCATGTGGGAAAAATTATACACAACATCTTTGGTCGGTCCATACATGATGTCTTCCACATACTTTGGCACCAACAAAGGTCTTTCGTCTTTCTCCTTTAGAAGTAGTGCGTGGTTGTTCAATCCACTCCAAGGTATCCGCACACCCGGTTGGTTTGATCAACAAACACATTTTATTATATCATACCGAAGAGAAAAGTTCCCTACACGTTTATCTTGTGGACTTTGAACTTCTTGTGGAAGAAAAATCCATGAATCTTTGAAAAGCTTCAGACGTGCTACAGGCACGTACATTTCATTTGAATCTATCATGTGGACCCGATCAAAACCTTAAACGAACAATTTGATGCTCATGAATTTTCTTGCCGAAGTTATCAGCTTCATTCATCATCATTCTTTCTCCATCATTCCATCATCTAACACTTTTGTCTTCTTTTCTTTTTCCCTCTCCATCAATGGCAACAATATTCTCCTAAACGAATCATCTTTTCTTTTTCCCTCTCCATCATGAATTTGATGCTCATGATCTTGTGCATGGACGCTCCACTATCAACAATCCTAAGACTATCAATAGTTCCTCGTGGAACATCCTGCACACTCATTCAGAGATTAGATGGAGAGGGGGACCCAAGCCTTCACAGACTTGGGTCGTCCGTCATCATCGAGAATTGTGACATCCATTTCCCGATGATTCGGAATTGATGTAGCTCCCCCTGAAACAGTTGCTGGTTTTGGTTTCCAAATCTGTTTTTGTTTTTCATTTTTAACTTCTAATTTAATAGACTATGTTTGGATAACCTCTGGTTTCAAAGCCTTTTCAACTTCTTTTCTTTGTTTCTTTTTCTGTTTCATTTCCCGTTGTTTAACAAGATGAGGGTCCTGTTTTGGTGAAACTGGTCGTTTATGGTAACAGTTACCACAGGGGGGCATCAACTTTTGCTTTTCCCTTGGTGAGATATAGACAGTTTCTGACAATGTGCCCATACTCACTGTTATGGGTGAAATTCTGAGCTCATATCCTGGGTAATATCTTAAATTATATCTTGCTTGTATGATATATGTTTATGCCCGGGATGCTGATTCAGGATATTGGTAACATCCTGAATGGTATCCTGAGGATTACTAATGGATTATGTGCAGGAATACGAGTCCAAGCTTGTAACGTTCATGAGGACCCATTCCCCGGAAGACTCGGTCTAAGTCATTCAAAGGAAGACGTTGAAGCCGCTTTACTCGGTCCATAACGTTAACTATGGAATATTCGGAGGCATCCCCCGTTTATAGGAATTTTTGTTTGTATTTCTTAGCTATAAATAGTTGGATAAATCAGATCGAATATGACACAACAACACTCACTGCTCTCTAACACTTTACTCTCTCGCAATTCTCACTTTCACTAAAAGCATTGTAACACTTAGCGATCTGATCAATATCCTGCACTGTATCCTGACGTTTGAAGTAATAAGAAGAACAAGGCAGCTGCGATTTTCAGCTCCCGAGGTTTTGTGCCGGTGATCTAGATTGATCAATGGCTTTCCTCGTATATCTCGTGTCACCCCCATTACTTTTTGCTCATTGTTTAATCGCAGATACAACTCAATATCCTGAGCCGTATCCTGAAAACTGTCTTTGCAAACAACTTAATTAGCATATTTTCAACACATCTTCTTAGCACACTACCTCACTTAACTAATTTTATCACTTAATTGCTTCGGTAGTTTTTGACCAAAACAATTTG
The DNA here is from genome assembly GCA_030545235.1 of Helianthus tuberosus. Taxonomy (NCBI): domain Eukaryota; kingdom Viridiplantae; phylum Streptophyta; class Magnoliopsida; order Asterales; family Asteraceae; genus Helianthus; species Helianthus tuberosus. Next base: position 1,321,036 of record JARYGA010008304.1, read on the forward strand.
ACGCCCACTGTGGGGCAAGTGGTGCTATTTCTACTAAAAACTTTTGCGAAATCGTTACTTGGTTTTCTACTTTCAAAACTTTTTGCCACACTATTTACAATGGCCTCGAGATCAAACATGAGCTCCTCCACCGTGTCTGCTACAACCTCTGCTACTACTGGTTCGGCACTTCCACCACCTCCTCCAAGGATGCAAGCTTCTTCACAACCTCAGGATATTATCCCTACTCGGAACACTCAGGGATCTGGTCCTGTTTTGGCTTCTAATGATGAAATTCTAACCTTATTTGGTAGTGTACAGGAACAGATGAGGCAACAGCAGGAAACCAACCAAATGCTGATGAGAGAAATACAACTCTTGAAGTCCAGCTCGAGCAGGCCCACTGAGGATATTGTCACTCCTTTACTGCCCAGAGCTTTGAACTTCAGCTCGGCCGTATATACTGAGGATAACAGGGGAGATATTGTGCCTAGCTGTTTTGGTCAAAAATCAAGAAATGACAATGTAACCAAACTTTCTGTTGTGAGGTATGATGCTTGAATTGATGAACAACAATAAGGATCACTATGAAGTGTAATGAACAAGTGACACGAAGATTTATACGAGGAAAAAGCCCTTGATCAATGAATGATCTCCGGCATAAAAAACCTCGGGTGATGGAAACTACCGATCACCAACTCAAATTAAACAAGAAATGTATTACAACTTCGGATGATAGCGAGCTAAGTACAAGGATCACTATAGTGTATCGTGTAGAAATGTATGAAAAATGCTAAGTGTTTTGCCGAGAGCTGGTGAGTGCAGTTGTACGAGTGTGTGTAGCCAAAAAATAGCCCCGTGTTCTAAATGATAGCTCGCTACCCCCTTTAAATTAGAAAATATCTAGCCTAACTAACTATCTGCAAATGGTTCAAGTCCTCCACGACTCCACAACGTCCATTTCTGGCCAAGCACGTGCGGAATAGACTTAGAATATTATCCAGGAATATCGCCAAGACCAAGTCCAAGTTGATACTCATGTAAAACAATTACGAATTCACAGTAGAAAATCGTTAGTACAGGTATCCTTATAGTGATCCATGATCCTGAACCTGCAACACTTCTGAGGATCACTACTTCAGACAGAATTGAGGATCACTAAACCCAACAGTAAATAAGGATCACTGATCATTTAGAAATCCACCCCTAACAATTGCCCCCAAAATATAAGGAGTAATTATGTAAATAAATGAGTTATATTTTGTTCTTATCCGTAACGAATTAATTAGATAACTAGCCGTTAGAGTCGGACTAGCCGTTACGATCATGACGTCAGTGAGGTGACTATCCTGCAGAATCATCATTATAAATAGGCGTTAGAGATAGGGATCATTTCGCATTTAAGTTCAAGAGAACTCCCTTTATATTCTCATCCGACGATCAAGCAGGTAACTCTTTTCCTTTTCTTCCTTCTCTTACTCTACTTTTCTTTCTTTACCATCATCTCGTCAAAAATGATGCTCTGAAACTCACCGGGCAAGGATCACAAGAAGAACAGCCCTCTTAAAAGCCAAGGGATCATCAAAGATTCACCGAAAGAAAGATGTTGTTTCAATGATGCACAAATAGACAGAATTCGCCACTGTTTTCCAGCGAATACCGTTATCAAGCCATTTGACCCCACCCCGCTTTGAGTGACTATATCTCTGAAACTTGGATTGCCTTTCCTGCTACCCCATTCACCATAGGATACACCTATCCTTTTCCAGCCTTTACCCAATCCTTTTTCTCCCTTACCGGCATCTCCTACATCCAGGCTATGCCGATGATCTGGAGGGTCTTATATACCCTTGAAAGGATCATCGAGCAGGAAGGGATTGACCTAGGAATGTCGGAGTTGGCTGAGATGTATGATCTCACAACGTTTGGATCCCACCGATATTTGTTTAAACGAAAACCTGGTGAAGAACACCCCATTTTTAAAGCCACCAAGAACGATACAAACTGGAAACGATGCTTTTTCTTTGTCAGAAGAGACTCTATCCCAAATGGAAAGGATCTACCCAGGAAGTGGTCCACCCATGGTAGGACAGAGGGTCCTGAGTAGGATCACCAGATAATCTTGCTCTTGTGATAGGATCACTAACCCCCTTTTGTTTTATGTTATGCAGCTGTCACTGTTTCACACCTCATACCGTCTCCTGCTACCAAGGAAAGGCTTGCTGTTTTTAGAAGACTCGATCCTGAAACAAGATCATTCAAGACAATCACCCAGGATTCTCAAGAGGTATCCTCAGGCTCTGTCACCATGTCAAGTAAGTATCCTGTTCTTTTTATATTCAAATGTTTAAATAAATTGTTATATATGAATAGAATAAGGACACTTATCTGTTTTGGGTGTGTAGGCGCTGGAAAGTCATCAAGATCTGCTTCCAAATTTAGTGTCACTGAGCTTGACACTATACGATCCAAGAAAAAATCTGCTGCTAGCCCCTTCGTTGTAATCCCCAAAGCTACCACTTCAAAGGGAAGAGGTGGAAAGAAGAGAAAGACTTTCGAAGCCGACAACCTACAAGGCCTGCCTCTAATCCGCCATCAATTCCTCGAGTACTTCAATGATGTAAGGATCACTGACTCAGCTTAATTACCATATCCACTTGAGGATCACTTAATTCTAATATTTGCCTTGTCTTCTTTGTAGAAATTTGCTGAGATAGAGGACTATGTTGGGAATGTTGAGGAGCTTGAGGAGAAGCATTCTGACCTTCAAAAGGTTGCGGTGCTCAAGGATCACAAAATTGCTTCCCTTGAAAAGGATCTCCTTGATGTCAAAGCTCAAACAGCTGCTATTCTGATCAACTTCGATTATGAAAAGCACGAGATCACGCAGGATGCTAAAGTCTCTGCTGCCATAGCGATGTACAAGACCAAATTGCAGATGACCTCGGAAGCTCAGGATCCTGCTTTCGACAGGACCAACTGGGATGTGGAAGGCTGGAAGGCAAGGCTGGCAGAGCTGGATGACGAGGAGGAGGCTGATGAGGTTCTGGCGATTGAGGCTAGTGGTAGTGGCAAGGATCATGCAAAGGATACTGGAGCTGGAGGGGATGATGATGCAGCGAAGGTGTAGGCTGCTTGAATGGGCGATGAAGGACATTTCTAGACGTAGCCAGAGCCCATTTTTTTTTAGTTTGGTTATGGTTTTTTGTTTTGATGATGTTTTGATAAACAATGGTTGGTCTGTACTTGAACAATAGTAATTAGGGTTGAGGATCATGGATGATCCTTTGAACAATAGGTAGGATTACAAATGGTGGAGGGATCCTCTGTTTGGGGGATGAAGCCATTGTGATCCTGCCGTCTTTAATTTCCTGCACTTGTTAGACCAATGAACAATGGACACCCTTTGCCAACCCATGTGGACGGGCCACGTTTTGCTGGTAGAAACGTGGGTTGGCAATTTTGACAACCTTAAAAGGGTTTAAGCTTTTGTGAATAAAATGACTTTAACTTCTTGGCTATATCCTGTGTTGATATCCTTATGGTTATTTTATTTTTCAATCTATTGTGATGTTCATGTTGTTTAAACTTATCAAGTAAGGAAAAATTTAAAAAATATCCCTTAAGAGTTAAGGATATGATCAAGGATCACATAAAAATAGTTTAAGGATAATAAGTTTAGTTGTCAAAGGATAAGTGTCACTTAAATACATAATGAATAAAATCAAAACAGTTAAGGATCATACCTGAGAATCCAAGTTAGGACCCCATCCTTTAACACTTAAAATTAGGATAACCCAAGATACAAACCTTAGTTGAAAGTAAGGATCAAGAATCCTTGGTCATTTATCTTTACAAACCTGAAATAAGATATTACTTGGGACTGAGCCAATATAAGATGAATGTTAGTAACTGGGGACAAGCCCAACAATTCTGGGGACAAGCCCAATATACTGGGGACAAGCCCAAAGGATAACTGGGACAAGCCCAAAGGATAACTGGGGACAAGCCCAAAGGATCGTATGTAAACTGGAGTATGGCCCTCACTGGCGAATATCTAAACTTAGTGACATGAAAATGCCAAAACCTTAGCTAACGTGAAAACGTTAGAAACCTTAGGAACGGATGTATGGTACGTCTACCATTATACGTAGGATCCTGAATATAGCCAGTACAATGAAATTGTCAGCCCCTAAAACGGGTACTGGTCCCATTGCCATGAACTATACCAGGATCATCGTGCGCTACTCGCGAAACTGGGGACAGGCCCAAACTGGGGACTAGCCCAAAGAACTGGGGTCAAGCCCAAATAACTGGGGTCAAGCCCAAATAACTGGATACTTCTGTGGATACTCAACTCTTAGTTAAGGATACCTAAACCTTCAAAACTCAGTGATACGTGTGAAGTGTTATACACATTAGGTGTATATTTTAAGCCCCTTTAACACTTATTTTAGCCAAGTTTTAAATTTATAAAACATGATATTTTACTAACACTAAACACACATATGGGCAAGTGCACCCATCGTGAGCGTAGTATAGTGTTGGCAAGATACCGAGGTCGTCCAAGGACACAAGAGCTTTTAGTACCGGTTTATCCTCAACGTCTAATCAAAATAAAAAGTTTAGGATAAAGGTTTTTAACCTAAGAAAAATAAAAACTAACTTAAATGCTGAAAAGTAAAATAAAAAAAACAGATAGACAAGATGAATCACTTGGTTCCGACTCGTATCTAGTATAACCTTTGATTATTTCCGCATTTTTTCACATAATTAAGAGATTATCTTAGTTATTGTACTAGGCCCCTCTTTTGAAGGTGACGTTACCCTCACCCCAGTAGTTTGAGTCAGCAAGGATACAATCCTAAAAGGGTGGATTATTGGAAGATAATGAATTAAGTTATTAATGCAATATTATGGTAGGCCCCGCTTTTGGCGGTGACGTTACCCTCGGCTAAGTAGTCTGAGTCAGCAGGGATACAGTCCTAAATAGCCGGGTTATAGTATTAATAGTAGTTAACTTATGAGGGGATCAAAGAGTTTGGACCCCCGCCATCCAATACCGTGAAGTATTGAAGGAGGTCCTACTAAATTTGACCCAGGTCCATTGCAGGACCTCTAAACGCTGAACAATGGCAAGACCTTTACCAAACCGTTCCCTTAACCCCTGACCAGGTAGCCAACATACCTCCATATAGACCGTGGAGATATGAATGGTGAAAATCTTTTATTTTATATAGACAGTAAAATAATGCCAAGACACCACGGACAAACGATAAGGAAAGATCACCTTCAACATAAGTAACTAGTTATTAAAGTCATTAATACAAAACCAAATAAAAAGTGCAAAAGATTAGAAATAAAAAGTATTATACTAGACACTTTGTCTTCACCAAGTGATGTAAGAGACTTAGGCAAACATGGCCTTGATTGTCAAGAACTCTTACGATCAATCTTGGATCCCGAGACGACTCACACACTCTATGATGGACGGATGATGGTGGTGGATGATGGTGTTATGGTGGTGGTGGGTGAAGTGTGAGAGAGGTGGTGTGCCAAGGGATGAGTTGAAATGAAACCAAGCACTCCTATTTATAGGCTGAACAGAAGGCTGGGCACGGCCCCGTGTCCGCTGGACACGCCCCTGTGCCTGTCTGACACTCTCTCTCTTCATTAATTGTAATTCGCAATTACAATTAATGCGCCTGCTGTACTTTCGCCACGCCCCCGTGTTCGCTGGACACGGCCCGTGGTGGGCAATAGAAGCTTCTATAGGTTTGTCTTTTCTGCTGCTTCTTTGGCACAGCCCCGTGCTGGCTGAGCACGGGGCGTGTTCAGTCTTCTGCCTTCTCTATTTTGCTTTGGAAGATGCCGTTGAGGGGTTTGGCAGTCCACTTATGCTCCTTTTCTTGTATTTATGTTAGATTTAGCTGTCTTTTTGCTTCTTTTGTGAATTTGAGCTCATTTAATCCTGAAAATACAAAAGGAAGACAAAAACACTCTTTTTCCAACATTAGTACTTAAAAAGGGTTAGTTTTATGCCTCATTTGATGTAATTTATATGTTGCATTTTACACACATCACTCAGAATCAAGTAAAAGGAGGATAAAGGACGCAGGATCCTTATCCTTGTAAGAGAATAAAAAGAATGAAATAGTTTGAGATTGGAATGTTACCAGAAAGAGGATCATCTGTCAGTAGGGATCCTTCAAGGATACTCGTCCGGTAAGGATCATGGACCATGATCACATGAAATATTTCTTCAAATGGACAGCATTCCAAGCTCTAGGTAGCAAATCACCTTCCATTGTTAGCAATCGATATGCCCCCTTTCCTGCTTCAGCTTCAATCAAATAGGGGCCTTCCCACTTTGGTGCTAGCTTTCCATCAGCAGGATTGGTGGTGTTTTGAAATGCTTTCCTTAATACCATATCCCCAACTTGGAATTTCCTGAGCCTGACAATTTTGTTGTAAGCTCCAGCCATCCTTTGTTGATAACTGGCCATCCTTATCCTTGCTAAATCCCTGATTTCTTCTATAGTATCCAAGTCTTGAATCAAGTTTTCAGCATTTTCTTCAGGATCACGAATGCTTGTTCTTGCAGTTGGAACCACCATCTCTGTTGGGATCACTGATTCTGCCCCAAATACCAAAGAAAATGGAGTTTGGCCTGTAGCATTCTTGGGAGTTGTCCTATCAGCCCAAAGCACATAAGGTAGTTCTTCTGCCCATTTTCCTTTCTTGGATCCAAGCTTCTTCTTCAAATTGTTGATGATGATCTTGTTGGATGACTCTGCCTGACCATTAGCTTATGGATGGACTGGTGTTGATGTTATCATCTTAATCCCCCAACTGTCACAAAAGTTAGTGGTTCTATTCCCAATAAATTGGGATCCATTATCACAAATAATCTCAGAAGGGATACCAAATCTAGTAATAATGTTTCTTTTAATAAAGGATATAACTTCCTTTTCTCTGACTTGAGAAAAGGCTTCAGCCTCTATCCACTTAGAGAAGTAATCAGTCATAGCAAGCATGAATACTTTTCCACCAGGTGCCTTAGGAAGCTTTCCAACTATATCCATTCCCCATCTCATGAATGACCAAGAAGAGGATATAGGATGCAAGAGCTCTGCTGGTTGGTGAAGGATATTACTATGCCTCTGATAAGGATCACACTTCTTGGCATACTCCACAGCATCCTTCTTCATAGTGGGCCAATAGTATCCTGTCCTCAGGATCCTTGAGAATAATGCCCTGCCCCCAGTGTGGTTTCCGCAATCTCCTTCATGGAAATCCTTTAAGACTTCTTGAATTTCAGGATTCTCAATGCATCTTAAATATGGTCCTGCAAGAGATCGTTTATACAACATATTATTTAATATTGTAAATTGAGATACCTTAATTTTGAAAGCCCTTGGGTTTTCTCCTGTAGGGATTTCTCCATGTTGTATGTATCTCATGATTGGGAGTATCCAAGATCCTGAATGAGATTGGGTATCATCACTAGGGATGATTGCAGAGTCTTCTCCTATCTCCATAGCTACATGATCCTTGATAGCAGGGGTCAGGATATGGATAATAGGGATCTTGATATCCTCAGGAATCTTCAAAGATGATCCTAGATTGGCTAATGCATCAGCTTCTGCATTCTCTTCCCTTGGTACCTGTGTCAAACTAAAGGATACAAAAGAGAGTGCCAATTCTTTGACTATCTCCAAATATTTGATTAGCTTTTCACCTTTAACAGCATAAGATCCATTAAAGTGATTAGTGATCAGTAAAGAATCTACATGTAACTCAAGATACCTGACCCTCATATACTTTGCAATTTGCAAACCAGCTATCAAGGCTTCATATTCAGCCTCATTGTTGGTAGTTTGAAATTCACAAGCTATGGAGTGGGGTATTATGTCCCCCCTGTGGCGATTTTAGTAGTATTCCAAGCCCTGTTCCATTTACATTGGAGGATCCATCAGTGAACAGTATCCAAGGATCCTTGGTTTCTTCAAGCTGTTGGACTTCTAGTTCAGCCTCCTTTTGCAAATCACTACTAAAATCTGCCACAAAGTCAGCTAAGGCTTGGGATTTAATGGCAGTCCTTGGTTCATATCTTATATCATAAGAACTCAACTTCACTGCCCACTTAGCCATCCTTCCTGACATTTCAGGTTTCTTGAGAACATTCTTAATTGGGAAATTAGTTTTAACAACAATGGCATGAGTCTCAAAATAATGTCTTAATTTAGTAGATGCCATAATTAATGCAAGGATAAGTTTTTCTAAATGTGAATACCTGGATTCAGCATCAAGTAAGCTCTTACTTACATAATAAACAGGATGTTGTGTACCTTGGTGATCCTTAACAAGGACCGCACTTACTGCTTTTGAGGATACCGCCAAGTATAAGGATAACACCTCTCCCTTTTCTGGTTTCATCAAGGCTGGGGCTGAGGATAGGTAATCCTTAAGAGCTTTAAGGGCACTTTCATGCTTCTCAGTCCATTCAAATTTCTTGTTCTTCCTCAGGATGTCATAGAACTCCTTGAACTTTTCTGAGGATTTAGATATGAATCTGTTCAAGGCTGCGATCCTCCCAGTCAACCTTTGCATATCCTTAGCATTGGCAGGAGATTTGATATTCACAATAGCCTTAATTTGCTCTGGACTTGCTTCAATGCCCCTCTTTGTCATCATATATCCTAAGAATTTACCTGCCTTTACACCAAAATGACACTTAGAAGGATTAAGTTTCATATTATATTTATCAAGGATGTTGAATGCTTCCTCCAAGTGTTTAAGGTGATCCTCAGCTTTCTTGGACTTAACCACTATGTCATCAATATAGACTTCCATAGTGTGTCCAATTTGCTCCTTGAACATCATATTGACTAGCCTTTGATAAGTAGCACCTGCATTCCTTAATCCATATGGCATAGCAATATAACAGTATATACCAGTTGGGGTCATAAAGGCTGTATCCTCTTGGTCGGATGGTTCCATCTGAATTTGTTGAAATCCAGATGAAGCATCCATAAAGGTTAACAACTCATGACCCGCGGTAGCATCCACCATGGAGTCAATGTGCGGTAATGGGAAAGGATCCTTGGGACATGCCTTGTTTAAATCTGTAAAATCGACACATACCCTCCACTTTCCATTTTTCTTTTGAACAACAACCACATTGGCTAACCATCTTGGATACTTAACCTCTCTAATCATACCTGCTCGAAGTAGCTTATCTACCTCTTCCTGGATAATAGCATTTCTTTCAGGTGCAAACTTCCTCCTCTTTTGATGAATCGGCTTGAATGACCTGTCAATGCCAAGTTTGTGAGTAATTATATCTTTAGATATACCTGTCATGTCTTCATGTTTCCAGGCAAAGGTGGTTTTCCTTCTTTTTAGAAAGGATACTAGCTCCCGTTCAATATCGCTAAGGATCCCTGACCCTATGAAGATCTTGGATTCAGGATCATCAGGATCCATGAGGATTTCTTTCAAATCATGTTCTCTTGCCTCCAAGACATCTCTTGAAGGATACTTTAATTACTATTGCTCCCTTGGTCTTGAGGCTGTTTTCATTGATGAGGTATAGCAATTCTTAGCCTCCTGTTGATCACTCTCAATTTTCACCACTCCCCATGGACTTGGAAGCTTTACACACTGATGATAGTTGGATGGGACTGCCTTCATATCATGTATCCATGGCCTGCCAAGGATAACATTACAACACGACAAGCAATCAATAACACAAAACTTTTGATAAGAATGCAATCCTTCAATATAGATTGGGATTTTGATGTCCCCCAATGTATTCTTTGTTTCCCCACTGAATCCCACAAGTACTGAGGATCTTGGGATAATATCAGACTCTGGGATATTCATTTTCTTGAGAACATCCAGCTGAATGATATTCACAGAGCTTCCTCCATCTATAAGGATCTTACGAACAAAGTGGTTAGAAATAAACAATGTAATTACAAGACCGTCATGATGAGGATCCTGGATGTCAACACGATCATCCTCATCAAAAGTAATGACTTTATCCTGGGTGACAACGAAGGTCCGGACGGGTTTGTCTCCATTATCCATCTTGGTTTCCTTAGCGTGTCTTTTTGCTGCTGAGAAGGATGTACCACAGATGTCTGATCCACCGGATATGAAATTTATGACTTGTGCATCTGCTGGAGGAGCAGGAGCCCTTTCCGGGATCCTTTCAGGATCCTGGGTCCTTGACTTCTTTCGTCCCAAGAGTTCCTTTAAATGCCCCTTGCTCAACAAGTAACCAATTTCCTTTCTAAGTGCAATACACTCTTCAGTGAGATGCCCAAAATCCTCATGATATGCACACCACTTGGTTTATCCTTTGTAGCAGCTGGTTTATCACTTTTCCTTGGCCACCTAGCTTTCTCTCCTAGATTCTGCATTGCAAGGATTAGTTCATTGTTATCAACAGAAAAACAATATTCAAAAATAGGAGGATAATCCTCATCATCCTCTTCTTGTTCCACTGCGTGCACATTCTGGTTATCAGATCTGTTGTAGGACTTGGATTTGTTGTTCCTGAAGTAGGATCCTTGTTTATCCTGTTTTGAGGATCCTGTCAATCTGTCCTGGATCCTTTTGTCATCCTCTAGGCGGATGAACCTAAGGGCCCTAGTCCTTACTTCATCAAGATTCCTGCAAGGTGTCATAACAAGATCATCATAGAATAATGAATCCCTAAGCAATCCCATTTTAAAGGCTTCTACAGCCGTAGCAATATCCAAATTAGGAATATCTAAGGATTCTTTACTAAACTTGGTGATATAATCTCTAAGCGATTCATTTTGACCTTGTGTTACCCTATATAAATCACTAGTTAATCGTTCAAACTTTCTACTACAAGAGAATTGACTATTGAACAAGTTAACTAAATTAGCAAATGAAGTAATAGAGTAAGGGGGAAGACTTAACAGCCATTTAAGAGCAGATCCTGTAAGTGTGGATCAAAATCCCTTGCATAGACATGCTTCTTTCAACCTTTCAGGAATTGGATTGATCTCCATCCTCTCCCTGTACTGAGCCACATGCTCTTCTAGATCCGTTGAACCATCATATAACTTCATTGATGGTATCTGGAATCTTTTAGGTATCTCAGCATCACATAAAGGTGGTGCAAAACGAGATATCCTATGGCTACCATCCGCAATCTCAGGAATGGGTTTAACCACTCCTGGTACACTAGATATCATATCCTTAAGCTTCTGTAGCTCCCTAGCCATGGCCTGATTGATACCTGTATCCTGCATAAAGCCATGGTTAGTGTTATATAAATTATTAAAAGTGTTACCTCCCACAGGATTCGAGTTTGGAATTGCGGATGTGAATCCATCTTGTCGAGACTCTGGCATGATTGAGGGACCAAAGGAGGCAATGGTCTGCATTGGTATGAAGTCTCCTTGATGAACGTCCGAGTTCTAAGGCTGCATACTTCTCAAGGATCCTTGATTTTGAAGGAGGTTGGATCCTTGGAATTGAGATGATCCTTGAACCTGAAAGGATCCTGGGACCAGGGAGGATCCTTGAACAAGGGGGAATCCTGGGACCAAAGAGGATCCTGGGACCAAAGAGGATCCTAGAATCTGGGAGGATCCTTGGACTCGGGACGATCCTTGGATCTGGGAGGATCCTTGTACTTGGGAGGATCCTTGGACCTGGGAGGATCCTTGTACTGTATGCATTCCCACATATCCTCCTGATGTGAAGTATCCCTGGTGCTGAGAGGAGGATCCTGATGGCTGAGAAGAGGATTCTTGCGGCTGGAAGTAAGAGCCAAATGCCTGACTCATTGTTGTTGTTCCATAACGCCTTCCTGGTAGTTCACCCAAGTATTGGACGTCCAAAACTGCTTAGTGTTGGGAAGTTATGACCGGAGTGTCGAAGTTCAGCGACCTTGGCATCAGAGGGGAGTGATCCTCCACTGATTTCTTCTGTTTCTTGATTTCATCGATCTCCCGGAGGATCCTTTCGCTGGTTTTATCCTGCTCTTGTGCATGATTCCTCATCTGCAAAATCAGGGCATAAAGATCATTAGTAGTAGGATTAGTTGAAACAGAAGAAGTAGGTGGTTTTTGGAAAATAGGAGTTGGTTTCTTCGCAGCATTCTCAGCATTCTTCTGGGATCCAGAAGGTGGTGGAGGCAAAGGAGGAACGCCTTGTGAAGAACTGAATGAGGGCATCAAAGTTGAAGTATTCTTCACTGAGGAAGCCATCTGTTTGGTTGTAGCGAACCGAAATGACCATGAAAATACTAATCTTTCTAGGAATGAAGCACCAATTGCCCCACGGTGGGCGCCAAACTGTTTTGGTCAAAAATCAAGCAATGACAATGTAACCAAACTTTCTGTTGTGAGGTATGATGCTTGAATTGATGAACAACAATAAGGATCACTATGAAGTGTAATGAACAAGTGACACGAAGATTTATACGAGGAAAAATCCCTTGATCAACGAATGATCTCCGGCATAAAAAACCTCGGGTGATGGAAACTACCGATCACCAACTCAAATTAAACAAGAAATGTATTACAACTTCGGATGATAGCGAGCTAAGTACAAGGATCACTATAGTGTATCGTGTAGAAATGTATGAAAAATGCTAAGTGTTTTGGCGAGAGCTGGTGAGTGCAGTTGTACGAGTGTGTGTAGCCAAAAAATAGCCCCGTGTTCTAAAAGATAGCTCGCTACCCCCTTTAAATTAGAAAATATCTAGCCTAACTAACTATCCGCAAATGGTGCAAGTCCTCCACGACTCCACAACGTCCATTTCTGGCCAAGCACGTGCGGAATAGACTTAGAATATTCTCCAGGAATATCGCCAAGTCCAAGTCCAAGTTGATACTCCTGCAAAACAATTACGAATTCACAGTAGACAATCGTTAGTACAGGTATCCTTATAGTGATCCATGATCCTGATCTTGCGACACTTCTGAGGATCACTACTTCAGATAGAATTGAGGATCACTAAACCTAACAGTAAATAAGGATCACTGATCATTTAGAAATCCACCCCTAACACTAGCCATTCTCAGAATCATACTCCTGAAATACCCTCCTCGGTCAGGATGTCAACTGCGAGGAGCTCAGGATATGGCCAGAATCCTCACACTGGTAACGTGTCAAATAATAATAATATTCTTGCTACTAATAGTGGATCTTTGCAGGATGCAGGTATGACGTCAGCATTTTCTAGGGAGCTTCAGAAATTGAAGGACATGATATCCAGTGTACCTGGGGTGGTCCAGCCAATTCCGGAAGTGTCCCAAGACAGCCACAGGATATCCCGGTTTGCATATCCTATTTGTGATGCTGAAATCCCAAAAATATTTCAAACCCCCAACATGAAGCTCTATGACGGAACTACGGATCCTAAAGAGCATATTACCGTATAGGGAAAGAATGGAGATCAACCCTATCCCTCTGAACCTCAAAGAAGCATGCCTATGCAAGGGATTTGGTTCTACCTTAACAGGATCAGCCTTAAAGTGGCTCCTAAACGTTCCTCCTCACTCGATTACATCATTTGCTCACCTAGTGAATTTATTTAATAGTCAATTTTCTTGCAGTCGATGTTTTGAAAAACTAACAAGTGATCTCTACAGGATAACTCAAGGACCTCAGGAATCCTTAAGATATTATGTGAACAAGTTTAGCCGAGAATCCTTAGATATTCCACATCTTAATGTTGCAACAACTGTGCAGGCTTTCAAGATGGGGTTGCAAAAAGATTCTCAGTTTTACCAAGATCATGTAATGAACCCATGCAGGAACTTGGATGAAGCTCTAAAGGGGGCTTTAAGATATATTAGACTGGAGGATGACAAAAAGATGCAAGAGAGGATGAATTCGTCTACCACTTATGAATCAACCAATAGGAAATCAGAATCCTCATTTAAACCATATCGCTCTAAGTCGTATGGCAGAAATGACAACAAGAAAGTGAATGCTGTTGAAGACGAGGATCCTGAGGAGTATCCTGAATTATCTGAATATTGCTTTTCTGTTAACATACCTGAACTGATGTATGCCATGCAGGGTTTAGGAGACAAAGCCAGGTGGCCTCGGAAGAATCAGCAAAAAGCTGATTGGAAGGATAAGTCCAAATGGTGTGCCTTCCATGAAGATTTCGGACATGTAACTGAGGATTGCATCGCTCTAAGAAAAGAAATAAGCTATGTCCTAAGCAAGGGGTATCTAAAGGATCTCCTAGGAAGAAAGAAGGATAAGGGTCAGGATACTGAGAAGGATCCTGAACGAGCGGCATCACCTCCTGCGGATGCCAAGATAATCAACTTTATTTCAGGAGGATCCGACATTTGTGGGACTTCGTATTCTACAGCTAAGAGACATGCGAAGGAGGCTAAGGCCGAAAGAGGAGTTAAACCAGCTAGGATGACTACCCTCACAACTGATAAAGTGATCACTTTCGACAGTGATGACACGGATACTGTCCAGGATCCTCACCATGATGCTCTGGTAATAACATTATATGTGGCTAACCATTTTGTACGCAGGATATTGGTGGATAATGGCTGCTCCGTTAACATAATCCAACTAGAGACTTTAAAGAGAATGAATGTATCTCCAATGGATATCACTTCGAAATCCACCGTGCTTGTTGGGTTCAGTGGAGAGGCTAGGAACACAGTGGGAGAGATAAAGTTACTAGTGTATGTTGAAGGGGTTAACTCAATACAACGCTTCTGTGTGATGGACTCCCTATCCTGATACTGGGTAGGCCATGGATCCATGATATGAAGGCCGTGCCATCAACTTATCATCAATGCATCAAGATCCCTACCCCTTGGGGGGTTGTCAAGGTTGATAGTGATCAGCAGGAGGCGAAGGAATGTTACTCATCCTCAATGAAATCCTCAACCAAGCCTAATGCAGCATAGCAATTAAAGATGCGGGCCCAGGATATCGTGGAGGCTTTAGAGCAGGATGTAAAGAAAATTATCCTGGATCAGGATAATCCAGATACTTCGGTGCTCGTAGGAACCAATATCCCTCAGGATATTGAGGAACAATTAACCAACTTTTTGAAGTGCAGGATGTCAACATTCGCGTGGAAGCACGAGGATATGACAGGCATTTCCAAAGATATTATAACACATAAGCTCGGTATTGACAGATCATTCAAACCTGTCCAACAAAAGAGAAGGAAGTTTGCTCCGGAGCAAAATATGATTATTCAGGAAGAAGTAGAGAGGCTATTGAAATCTAAAATGATCAGAGAAGTCAAGTTTCCAAGATGGCTAGCAAATGTAGTCGTGGTACAGAAGAAAAATGGGAAATGGAGAGTTTGTGTAGATTACACAGACTTGAATAAAGCTTGTCCCAAAGACCCATTTCCTCTTCCTCATATTGATGCAATGGTGGATGCTACTGCCGGCCGTGAGATGTTAACCTTCATGGATGCATCCTCAGGATTTCAGCAGATCCAAATGGAACCTTCGGACCAGGAGGATACTGCCTTCATGACACCAACAGGTATTTATTGTTATACTGCTATGCCTTTTGGTTTGAAAAATGCAGGTGCAACGTACCAGAGATTGGTGAACATGATGTTTAAAGACAAGCTGGGGGACACCATGGAGGTGTACATTGATGATATGGTGGTAAAATCTAAGAAGGTTGAGGATCACCTCCATGATATTAAGGGAGCATTTGATATCCTGGATCAATATAATATGAAGCTGAATCCTGCCAAGTGCCATTTTGGAGTTGGAGCAGGAGAGTTTTTAGGATATATGGTAACCAAAAGAGGGATAGAAGCTAGCCCAGAACCGATCAAAGCCATCTTAGGTATCAAGTCACCTACCAATATGAAGGATGTTCAAAGACTAACGGGACGAGTAGCGGCATTGAATAGATTTATCTCAAGATCCTCGGAAAAATGTAAGGAATTTTATGATATCCTGAAGAAAAACAAGAAGTCCGAATGGAAAGAGAAGCATGAAGCAGCCTTGCAGGATTTGAAGCAGTATCTTTCAACTACACCTCTGTTAATGAAGCCTGAAAATGGTGAACCACTATCCCTATACCTCGCAGTATCGGGGAATGCTGTAAGTGTCGTCCTTGTAAAGGATCATGAAGGTCAGCAGTATCCTGTCTATTATGTTAGTAAAAGTTTATTAGATGCTGAAACTAGATATTCTCATTTAGAAAAATTAATATTGGCTCTAGTTATGGCATCTACAAAGCTTAGACATTACTTCGAGACACATAGGATTCATGTTAAAACCAATTATCCTGTTAAAAATGTGCTTAGGAAACCTGAGATGTTAGGCAGAATGGCTAAGTGGTCAGTGAAGTTAAGTGCTTATGACTTAGTATATGAACCTAGAAATGCCATAAAATCACAGGCTCTAGCTGACTTTATGGCTGATTTCAGTAGTGATATTCAGGATGAAGTTGACCAAGAAGTCCAACAATTAGGAGAAACCTCAGAATCCTAGACATTATATACTGATGGTGCATCTAATGTTAGAGGAGTAGGATTGGGAATACTACTAAAATCGCCACAGGGGGACATATTACCCCAGGCTATGAGGTGTGAATTTCCTGCCACTAATAATGAAGCAGAATATGTGGCTTTAATTGCAGGATTAGAGTTGGCTAAAAATATGAATATTAAGAATTTGCAAGTATATGTTGACTCCTTGTTAATCACTAATCATTTTAATGGATCCTATGCATTTAAAGGTGAGAAGTTAATCGAGTACCTCGATATTCTCAAAAAATCAGCAGGATATTTCGATGTTTTTACAACTGAACAGGTACCAAGAGAAGATAATGCTGAAGCGGATGCCTTGGCAAACCTAGGATCATCAATCAGGATACCAGAAGGAACCCAAATACCGATACTTCATATCCTGTATCCTGCTGTGGATCTCTTTAAAGCTCAGGATAAGGAGGTAACAAGCATCCAGGATCCTGGTCATGATCCTGATGAGGATACTGAATCCTGGATGACACCAATCATAAGATATCTCAAGGAAGGACACATCCCTAAAGACAAAAACCCTAAGGCATTTAGGATGAAGGTATGGTGATTCACCATTATAAATAATGTTTTGTACAAGAAATCTATTGCAGGACCATACCTGAGATGCTTGAAGGATCCTGAAACTAAGGAAGTGCTTCAGGATATACATGAAGGAGATTGTGGTAACCACACTGGGGGTAGGTCATTATTCTCAAAAGTATTAACAACAGGATACTACTGGCCGACAATGAAAAAAGATGCTACAGAATGTGCTCGAAGATGTGATGCATGTCAAAGGCACAGTAACATATTACATCAACTAGCTGAACCACTATATCCTATAACTTCCGCTTAGCCATTCATGAAATGGGGGATGGACATAGTAGGAAAATTGCCAAAAGCTCCAGGAGGAAAAGTCTTTATGCTGGCAATGACTGATTTTTTTTCCAAATGGGTTGAAGGTGAAGCATTCGTTCAAGTTAGAGACCAAGAAGTAGTATCCTTCATAAAAAGGAATATCCTGACCAGGTTTGGAGTACCAGCTGAAATCATTTGTGACAATGGATCTCAGTTTATAAGTAAGAGGACTACTGAGTTCTGCAAGAGTTGTGGAATTAAAATGATCACATCTACTCTAGTACATCCTCAAGCAAATGGACAAGTTGAATCCTCGAACAAGATAATTGTCAACAACTTGAAGAAGAGACTAGGAGCTAAGAAAGGAAGATGGGTAGAAGAACTACCCGTTGTTTTGTGGGCTGATAGAACGACAGTAAAGAATGCAACTGGTCAAACCCCGTTTTCCATGGTATTTGGAGCAGAAGCAGTAATCTCAACAGAAATGGTGATACCTACGGCAAGATCTATCCTCCGGGATCCTGAGAAGAATCCTGAAGCTTTGTGCCAAGATTTGGACACTGTAGACGAAACAAGAGATGCAGCAAGGCTAAGGATGGCAGCATATCAACAGAGGATAGCCAGAGCATATAACAAAAATATAAGGACTAGAAGATTTCAAGTTGGAGATTGGGTATTAAGAAAGGCATTTCAAAATACTACTAATCCTGCCGATGGAAAGTTGGCTCCAAAGTGGGAAGGACCATATGAGGTTGAATCGGAATCAGGGAAAGGAGCATACCGACTCAAGAGTATAGAGGGGGATATGCTACCAAGATCCTGGAATGCTATACACTTAAAGCTCTATTTCAAGTAAGATTAGAATTTAATTTCTATCTCAGAATGGTATATATTCTACCTCTTTTAAATATATTTGAACTTGTTTATTATCTCGAACCCAATACTGACTTAAGCATCGGAGGGGTGTTAGCCAAGCTAACACCCACCTTAGTTTAAGATTATTTTTGCAGAATATGCCTCAGGATATAGCTCCAAGATACATGCTCAAGATATTACGAAGGATTAGAGGATTGGCCCCCTCTCTCACGTATAAGGGATTCTAATCCCTTCAAAGGTTTAAAGGTATTCACCTTTCTTATGAATTGGGTTTAAACACCCCGCCTGGAGCGCAAATTATCTAGGGATAGTTCAAGGTAGCGGGACCAGTTCATGTAAAAGTGGCTGACAATTTCGTTACTATTGGCTATATCCTGGATCCTAAAGGTATATGAGGATTGATCACCCTCTCTCACGAAAGGGTATTTTCATACTCTCTAAGGTTTAAAGGTTTTCACCTTTCTAAGTCTTGGAGTTTATACACTCCCGCCTGTAGCGCATGAAAATCAGGGTTTATCCCCAGGATATTAAGGGTTTATCCCCAGTATATTAAGGGTCCATCCCTAGGATATTGAGGGTTTATCCCCAGGATATTCAGGATTTATCTACAAAAAAGCTAAAGTATGACTATGCTTGTATTCCTAAGTCTTCAAATATGCTGAACACAGGGGACATATATCATACAATTCAAAGGATGGATTCAAACTTGTGAATGTGCATTGGGGACATTCCTATGATGGAAGACTGAAATGGACTCTCTAGGAATCTTTGGTATGGTCTCTCCTTTTTATTTGGATAACTTAAGTTTTATAAGTTATGTGGCAGTATCCTGAGCAGGATATTTCTCAGGATACTCTTACAATATGTTCCCAAGAATGTTCAATTAAAACTATTTTCATAAACAAAATTTATATAGTAAAGTTGTAACAAAAGAAACAAAGCCAAAAGAAGGTTATATTATTAACATGTTAAAAGTTGTGCTTTTGGTTTCACCTCAAACCAAGGTCCATCCACCAAAAGCACGATTAGTTCCTTACCATTTCTACTTAACAGTTGAAGGTTTCATCTCAAACCGAGACCCATCCACCTCCAACTGTTATATTGTCTAAAAGTAAAGCATACTAACGTTGATGACCAAGGGCTTCGTCCTAAAACTCAGGATCCCTCCACCTTTGGCCATCATATTGTTCAAATGCAGGAAAAATAAAATGCAGGAAAAATAAAATGCAGGAAAAGTAAATTGTTTTTGGGTTACACACCAACATTCAAATTTAAAAAAGTGGGCTCCGGCCTAGGCATCAACATCCATCATTGCCCACTTGAATGCCCTCACACAGCGGCATCTTCTCCAGCCTTCTCCGTCTTCTCAGCCTCAGCATCCTGAGCAGCATCCTCGCCAGCATCCATTCCAGCATCCTTCTTTTCTCTAGCCTTGTCCACCGGCTCTGCTGACTTAGAGGATTCGCCAGTCTCGGCAGGAAGTGGCACAACTTTGCCACCAAGTTCCATCAGCTTCGCCACCCAGGAATCAACCGGCCAGGCTGGGCATTCAAGACCTGTCCCCTTGGCCTCATAAGCCATCTTGATGCAAGCTTGTAGCAGAGAGACGATAGATGAGTTCTTGATCCCTTCCCGAAAAGAGAGCATGGCCTGTTCGTCCTCCACTTGAACGACAGCCAGCTTTATTTCAGCATCCTGAGTGACCTTCTTCAACTTGTCCTCATAATGTCGGGTCTTGACTTCAGCAATGGCGCCTTGGTCGGAAACAGTAGTCTCAAGCTGTTTGATCCTGGCTTCCTGGAACTTGTTTGTGCTGCAAGCATCGGTGTAAAGTTGAAGCAGATGCTGGAGGCCCTGTACGTCAAAATTCAGGTATAAGTCAAAATATATTAACCAGGATATCCTGTCAGGATATTCTATCAGGATATGTGTGCAGGATATAGTATCAGGATATTACCTTGTTGAGGAAGGATGTTATCGGCTCTAAGGAATCAGTGAAGCTGAGTTCTTCGTATGAGAACCCTTCAGGACCTGGGGTGCTGACCTTAGAACCTTTCCTCTTCTTGGAAGTGGAAGCATGGGTTCTTGGAGTAGGCTTGGGAGCCTGGAGCGGCTTGGAGCTGGTAATGGTGGGAGTTTCTTTCTTGACATCGACTGGAGTGGGGTATCTATCAAGCTCATCAAGGTCCAGGAAGATTGGAACTTTGCTGGAGTCTGCATACAGGGAGTAAAACTCTTTCCTAAACATATCAAATAAGAACATGTATGTAGGATATTTTGTAGGATCCTTACCAGACATGTTTGAACTAGAGAGTGGACTTGGAGATGCTGGAAACGGGTTGAAACTTCTTTCAGCCTCTGGGAGGAGTCTGATGGTGTCGATTCTCTTCTGTGAGTCAGTTAGGGGAGGTGCAAGCTTCCTGAAATCGGCTGTGTACAAGAAAATAAAAAAATTAGTACAAGATATGAAACAGGATATAAGACAGGATTATCCTTAAACCCTAAATCCTACCCTTTCTCAACCACTTCAACGGATATTCCGTTCCACCAGGGATTGAGTCTCTTTTTACAAAGAAGAATTTGGATTGCCATTTCTCCTCATTCCTGGTGGCACGAAGTATCAGTGGATCGCCGGAGGTAGAATAGAACAAAAATCTACAGGAACCATGGCATCTAAGCCGATATGCTAAGGGGAGGTCATGAACGGAAAGGTCAGGAATATGGTTCCTCTTGATTTGATCAAGAACAGACAAGACACGCAAGAGCATCGGCATTGTTTGACTAAAGCAGATTTTCGTGATATTAAAGAATTCAGTGATGAAATCTGGAAAGGGAAACTACAATCCTAAGGTAAAGGGAAAGGCATTAAAACACAACCACTCGTCGGAAACCATGTCCGACCGGATTTCCCGGTCAAACGGCCGGAACACCGTCCCTTTCGGGAAGATGCCGAAGGATTTGAGAGTCGACAAGTGGGCACTATCGAAGGAGCATATCTCTTTCTCCGGTTCTTGGAGAAGATTCTGGCGGAAGAATGTGGGAGCGGAGTCACCGGAGCTGGATCTTGTCTGCCTTGCCATATGGTCGCCTGAATTTTTGATCGAAATGGGAGGATGAAGATGAAGATGAGAGAGAAAGTATTTACCTTTTTTCTCTTCGATAATGGTTAAAAGAGGATGAGCAGGAGAAGTTATAGGGAGGTAATGAGTAATTATAGACTAAGCGGTTACAAGCTATCACAACAAGGTCTAATCTCTTAATTGCCTCGTTATTCGTAAAAAATATAACTGTTACTGCCAGGATACTAAACGGTAACATTTTTTGGGGACAATTGTTATGGGTGAAATTCTGAGCTCATATCCTGGGTAATATCTTAAATTATATCTTGCTTGTATGATATATGTTTATGCCCGGGATGCTGATTCAGGATATTGGTAACATCCTGAATGGTATCCTAAGGATTACTAATGGAGTATGTGCAGGAATACGAGTCCAAGCATGTAACGTTCATGAGGACCCATTCCCCGGAAGACTCGGTCTAAGTCGTTCAAAGGAAGACGTTGAAGCCGCTTTACTCGGTCCATAACGTTAACTATGGAATATTCGGAGGCATCCCCCATTTATAGGAATTTTTGTTTGTATTTCTTAGCTATAAATAGTTGGATAATTCAGATCGAATAGGAGACAACAACACTCACTGCTCTCTAACACTTTACTCTCTCGCAATTCACACTTTCACTAAAAGCATGGTAACACTTAGCGATCTGATCAATATCCTGCACTGTATCCTGACGTTTGAAGTAATAAGAAGAACAAGGCAGCTACGATTGTCAGCTCTCGAGGTTTTGTGCCGGCGATCTAGATTGATCAAGGGCTTTCCTCGTATATCTCGTGTCACCCCCATTGCTTTTTGCTCATTGTTTGATCGCAGATACAGCTCAGTATCCTGAGCCGTATCCTGAAAATTGTCTTTGCAAACAACTTAATTAGCATATTTTCAACACATCTTCTTAGCACACTACCTCACTTAACTAATTTGATCACTTAATTGCTTCGGTAATTTTTGACCAAAACACTCACCGCATTCAAAACATGATCTCCGGTCAACAAACCTATGAGTATCATAACTATAGGAGCTTGATGATGAACATCGTGATCTTGAAGTACTTGGTCCTACATCATAACTGTTTGTGTGTTGTGTGTAGTTGTTTTGATTGTTTCTTTTCAAAATTTTATTTTGCATAACAAAATCTGTGTTGGATTTGTTTTCAAAAGATTCAATTTTATCCGTCCCTCGGGATTTCACGAAGTTCACCTTCTGAACCTTCTTCATGTTTTTGCTTTGTTTGCCTTTTCCCTTTCCCTGGTGAGCGTGGCTTTGCTTTCGTTGATTGTTTTGAGATTGAAATTTTTGATTCCCGTATTGCTTTCTAACTTCGGATTTTGGGATAGGAGCACACTTAGTTACTACAACTCCTGGGCTCGACTTTCCTAAAAACTTACTAGTAGAATCTTCGAAAACTTTATCAATCAAGGATTGATTTACATTTTTGATTAGGAAATCCTTTTCTGAATATATTTTATCAGATCCAATTAACGTGTAAAGCAAGTTCACGCTTTCACAACTCTCAGACTCTTGCGCAGACGTGGACTCAACCAGAACAGTCTTAGCAGGTTTAGCGGGAGGATCACATAGAATATGACTCTCAAGAGGTATGTCCTCTTCTTTGATAACCACATCAGACTGTATTGAGTTAGTATCATCGGATTCATCATCTGAAGAATTAGCATCCTCAACAATGACTGGAGGATCCTGATTTTGTTCAGCAGTTGACACTTTCGTGTGACACCTTTGTCACCGCAACCATCATACGAATACCAACCAATGAAATATTGTATTTCATACCTGGGATTTGTATAAATATGTGTATCATTTGCACATATCAATTCTTGTTCGATTTCGAGCTCTGAATCGCTTTCTGGAAAGTCATACGCAAATTGGTGCGTAAACGTAATCAGTTTAATGCAAAAAACACTCCGGAATAGTGACATTGTCTTAACATACCTTAAATAACCTTTACATAAATTAGAAATAAGTTTTGGAAGGTTTGGTGTGTCAAAATCAAGTTTATTCGCTTACAGAGACTAATTTCGACAAACTGCGAAAGTATGCCGATTCGTACTGTAACGAACATTCCGGAACTTGATCATAAGTTAAATATGCCCTAAATATCCTTTACATAGCTTAGAAATAGGCTTTGAGGTGTTTGGTGCACAAAAATAAACTTTTTGATCAATAGGGACTAAAAGCGTCAAAAAGTGCATAAGTTTGCATTTTCGCGCATATCTTACATTTTGAATATATCCAGACATCCAAAAATTTATGTAATCATTAAAATATTTTATTTTAGTGATTAGCATGATAAAATTTCATTCGTCGCTTAATTTGGATCGTTTTTGCGTTCGTTACGATTTCCGTCGTAATTAACTGAATAACGCAACCGTACGACCAAACGAACCGACATCCAAGATGTTTTTGAGAATATTTTAACTCCCCTATACTTTTACTTCATTTTAGAGCCTTGAAATGGGGTTAACAGGGCTTAAACGTGTCAAAAATGCATCGAAAACCAAGTTTTGGGTTTGCAGGGGCTAAAACTGTAATTCTGTCAAAGTTCTTAGGCCTGGGGTGTAAGCCTAAGCCAAATCTTACGCGGCCAGCATCAGACTTACATGTCAAAAACATTGTATCTGGTCTGTTTCAGCTGTGTTGATGGTTTTGAACCCTTGTTTTCAATACCATTTGATGGTTTTTATGTTCCCATTGTATTCTAATACCTTGGGCCCAAGTGTAAGGTCTTGATCAAAGCACGGTTTACGAGGAACGATCCTAATGGTTATGGGTTTTCTATAAATACCTAACACCCTCATTCTCATTCCTCACAATCGGATTCAAATAGCTCTAAGTTGGGGTTTAACACCTCATACCTGAGCAATTTGGATCAAGATTTCCTTGCTTGGACCCTTTCTAAGTATTCCTTCATGCTTTTATGCGTTTTTAAGCACGAAAGTCAAACAGTGTTTGACTTTCTGTTTTGACCAGTATTTGGTCAACACGAAGTTCGTTTAAACTTCGCCATGTGAGCGTAATCACGATGGTTATAGTCCCTAGTGACTATACCTACTGATTAATTACCACGTTGATTAGGTGTAGTGACGGTCAAAATACGCGTTTATGCGTATTTTGCAACCAAACTATTTTTGGGTATCAAGACCCTTTGTTTTGATATCAAACTAGTTTTCAAACTTCGTTAAACATGTTTCAACATGTTTAACTCGTCACTTTTAGATTAGTGCTTGTATAGGGTCGTAAGATAAGCGGTCTAAACAACTGCTTAGACTTTCGAACCCGACCCGTTTGGTCGATCTTTAGGATCCGACCAAGCATGTTTAGTGACCATAGTTGTATAGGGAATAACCTTTTGAGGTTATACCTTATGGTCACTACGTTCAGTTAGTTGTATGATAGGTAATTTATATGCCTTAGGAAAATGACCAAAATGCCCTTTTTACACATAAATTCATTTTAAGCATATGTAACATAAATTTTGGCATCTAAACTGATTAGGCAATATTATTAGACATGTTAAGGCATATAATGCTTGTCATAGGACTAGATAGGCGATCTGAACGCGTTTTACGCGAACGACGCGTTAAAGTGGCGTAAGCTACCTAAACGGGTCGTAATGGGTCGTAAGCACTTAGGCTAGGTTTCGATTTAGTATGAAGGCTTTGTTAAACCATATCACATGAGTTCCAACACTCATTTAGTTTACGAAACCTCATCCTATCCGATCTTCCGATTTAGGTCCGGTTTATTTACTTAGTTACCTATATTAGGTGCCGTTTGATTCCGTGATCCCTCTAGCTTTGCTTGGTTGTTATTCAAGACTTCTAAGCATCCTCAAGTGAGTACATAGTCCCCTATTTTACTATTTTCAATGTTTTGGGGTGAAACATGTGTACTTATTTGTTATGTTCATGATTTCAAAGTATAAATTAATTATACATGTTAGTACTTATCTTTTGACAAACTGCATGATTATTTATGGTCTAAACACTAATTTTTCAAAGATTATAAAATTAAATGTTTGATTGTACTTATTTTATACATTCACCAGGCCGATTGGTAGTATGATATAGCGCTATAGGATTAGACACCCCATTCCTGTTGAATGGAATGTCAGAAACCAATTTTTATCCAAATAGAGATTGACTTTGTGGTATTTCTATAGTCTCTAAGGTGTAGTTTGATACTCTAAGGTCTGAATGAATTCTAAATCACATTTTTTGTATATTTTGTTATACTCCCAAAAGTATAGTTTGATATGCTCTCATGTGTGATATTATTTACCAAGGTATATTTGGATATACTATGTACAAAACCAACATATATTTTGTTAATTACTAAAACATAGTTTAATATGTTATTTACAAAACCAATGCATAGCTTAATATGTTATTTATAAAACCAAAGTATACTTTTAATATACTACTGAAAACTATTATTTTGACAACTAAAGTATATTTAATATACTATCTGTTTAATTATTTTGGAACTAAAATATATTTTTAATATATTACTTATCGACTTTCTTAAAACCAAGGTATATTTTTATATATACTACAAACCTTTTTATCAAAACATTGTTTTACAAACAACATATTTCCTACAAACTCATTTTACTTAGTTATTTATTTATGCATCTTTCTTTTATATCATCTGATTTCTTATCACTTGTTATATGATTTATAAAAGAAAATATTTTTAAGTTCATGACTACTTTTTGTTAAACATTCTTTTAAACTTATAAGTCATGAATTCTTGCATTAATAAAACCTATGTATCTCACATGCATTTTTATGCTAATGTACCTATTTTTACACATGTTTCAGGTGATGCTGTGTGATAATGTTGATACATATTATACATAGGATGGACTCGTGCCTTAGCGACTTTAAAACTTGAAAGACAATATTTGTATTTATCTGATTTGTAATAGAACAATGAGTTCAATAATGCAATAAAACAAAATTATTTAATCCATGGTTGTGAAACAATGATTCTGTTACGACACTCTCCGACGTTTCCGCCACGATTTGTTATTTTTCGTGGTCGGGGTGTGACAGAAAAGTTGGTATCAGAGCCAATGGTTATAGGGAATTAGGTTATTAGTAATGCTTTGACCTAGACTATAACCTTCCTAGGACCCTAACACAAGTTATCTTGTGTTTAGTTTTAAAACAATACCGTCGCCTATCTTTAGGTGACAACCAAAATAAGAACACAAATTTCGAATCCCCTTTGAAAACCAATCATCTGTTCTAGGATGATTTATTATAAGGTTTTGAACCTTTAAAGTTTTCATAATCCCGTCAAAATTGGGTCTTATAATGTGAACACGTGCAATCTGGAATGGTGGATGCATGTACTCTGAGCTTTCTGTCTAAGGCTAGAGTGTTCGTACAAATCCACATAATCGGACCAGTCACTCTTACCTAGGAACTCTTGGGGTGAGTGTCCACTTATAGGCTAAAGAATGTCTTCGCGATACATTAATATGACCCGCTTACTTTGATTAGTCACCATCTTATTTGTTTGCCTTAGGTAACAAACAAATGATCGCAATTTCTATGCATTGACATTCTGTTTTGATTATCCGATATCATTTCACTTGTTGCCTCCCATATCTTTCGTTATCTTCATGATGCCTCTTCATCGCAACAACAATGTCTGAACTAGATGCTACAATCGCTCAACAGACAGGCGTCGTACTCTAGAGGACAGTTGATTTAGCTATCACCATGACTCGCCTCAGGGATGAAGCCATACAAAGGAACCGCTTCTTGGTGCAATCAATGTAACCGTCATCATCCAAATAAAATACCCTGTTGCAAATGTACCCACCGTAGACGATGGGGACATTTGGTTGACCTGTGCCGCTTTGCTATCCAAAACAAAGCTGTTGCAAATCCTGCTGCTGCTCAACCTCCTGCAAGGAAACCTTATGCTGGTACTGCGCTGATGTGCAACAAATGTAATGCACCTCACCGAGGTTACCTACAGTGTCGTCTGTGTGCATCATGTGGACGACTCGGTCACCTGGCAAATGCTTGTCAATTCAACCCAAGCCAAGGTGGTCCAAACCAACCCCAAGTCAACCCTGCTCGTATGATCAACCTAACATACGTAGTACCTAATGTCACGACCCCCGACCCACCCTGGACGGAATCGGGAGCCGCGAACAGCCCAGTGGTACCGGTGATTATTTTTTTTTTAAATATTGCAGCGGAAATTTCATCAGGACCGTGAGTTAGGAAAAATATCAGAGTTTAGAAAACACCGGATTTTATTTATTAAATAGATGGGATAAACCCATGTTTTTCAAAGGTAGCTTTAATAAAGATAAATTTTGTTACATAAAACAATATTTCTTAATTTGATTTAATTAATAAAATAAGCCACTTCTTGAAGCCTTTCAGTGCCGTATCCATCTCTTACTCCAATCTACTGTAATTACCTGAAACGCGTTTTAAAAAGGTTTTGTCAGCAGGAAATACTGGTGAATCATTCTTTTTATGAAAACGACTCGTTTGTTATAATTTACAGTATTAAGAGAGATTACAATGTTTCTATATCAACCAACTACCCTCGGTACTTGTCACTCGACTCGTTTTTGTGACTATGGTCATATCACCCATTGGCTAACTCGTTGTCCAATGGTGAAGATTATCAAGTAATGTATACAAAACCCCACATACCGGCTGTAATATGGTGATTACGTAAACTTAATCACTGTAATTATAACTTTGAAAATATTTAAGAATTTATAAAGCACTTTGATAAAAAGAGAATGACTCACAGTATAAGCATGATTTAGCAAGCTTCTTGATTTTATTCCTTTTGATAATTAAGCGTATACTTTAGTGTTCTGAATCTTCTGATGATTTAACAGCTTGTTTGATTGTAAGTGTGTAGTTGGGAGTATTCTGGTAGTTAAACATATAGTTTAACAGAGTGGAATACGTATTTGTGTAAAACCCAAATCAAACCTAACGGTTGTCACGAGATTCGAACCTTAGCAAAATTCACAAAGTATAACACTTTGGATTCCGTTTAACGAAAGTCACAAAGTACAGCACTTTGGTATTTGTTAGTTGGTTCCTGAATCGATCGGACAGAACATCGTATCGGTGATTATTGGTTAGAACACTAACGTATAGAAAGAAGAATAGAAGAAATGAACAAAGGAAATGAATTCCTAAGCTTCCTATTTATAGGTAAGAAGTAGGAAATTTCTAGGAAGTTTCCTATAGCTTTTCTAGGAAGTTACCTATACATCTTCTAGGAAGCTTCCTACCCACATATATATCTTCTTACACCTTCCTAGCACCTTCCTTTGATATTATCTATTTCATATATATTTATTTTCATGTATATCTATCTAGGTGTTTAATAAATCTTACTTAGCTTAATTAATCTTGCTTAGCTTAATTAATCATACTTAACTTAATTAATCTTGCTTAGCTTAATTAATCATACTTAAGTTAATTAATCTTGCTTAATTGATTAATTAATCTTACTTAATCTTTCTTAACTTAATTAATTAGTTAACTACTTAATTAATTAATTTTGCTTAATCGATTACTTAACTTAATTAGCAGATTTAGTTAATATACTCAACTAGATTAACTGCTAAGTTTCCTTAACACTAAGTGAACATAATTAGTAAGTTTACTAAGTTTAATTTATTACTAAGTTTACATAGTTGCTAAGTATTCTAACAGCTCCCTGATTACGAGTTCTACTTTCTAGACACAATGGAACTTGTATGAGTGTATTAACTCAATTCAACTTTAACGACAACTCACGAGACCAAAACCCTCACAACGAATGACAAAGGCATAGCCCAATTACGGGCAGCACTTAAACATCCATCGGATAGTTTCAATCGATCGGACATTGAATCGTACCAGTGACTAGAGTTATTACCCTAATACGGGCAGAGTTTCGGAATTTAGAATATAATACCCGAGCTATTACTTTGCTATAATAGAAGCTAAAAGAAGAAAAGAATTGAACGAATTTCTACTGAAACTATCGATCTCTATTTATAGGCTGAAACTGGAGTGCCTCGCGGCCCGCGTAAAACCAAAGGAATACCTACGCGGCCCGCGTGGGAGTGTGGATCAGATCGTCGTTGGCTGAGTCATCGGTGGTTGTGACACGTGTAACGACACGTGGCCTTCATGCTTATCCGGTGATCATCGATCTGTCGCGCCCGCGTAGACTAACCTTAAGTCTTACACGGCCCGCATGAAGTCAAAAGACTATATCTTTTCTTTTAAGTTGACACGGCCCGCGTCAACTAAGCTTATGCTTTACGCGGCCTGTGTGAAGACCAGATTTCATGTTTTCTTGGTTTTTTTTATGTACATTAGGGTTTCAGGGGTCCGGGTTTTCACTTATGGGTCGTTTTAGGATTTTTTTCGTGCGAGTCGTTACATCCTCCCCACCTTGTTTTAAATCTCGTCCTCGAGATTTGAGCTACGATATCTCTTTTAGAGTTATGTCACGTCTTAGTCAGTAAGAACAGTATTAAGGTAAATGACACAGAATCGAGACATATTCAAATTTTGTGAATACGAGTTTTACAATAAATTGGACTTAATGGTTCAACTGAATTAGTTCAAGAGATCAATGTTAAATGAATGAGATGAAATGATATAATTTTCAAAGTGACTAGGTTCAAACCAAAAGATATATGATCAATAGATATTTTTTAAAATGAATGTGAAGGACTTTTAGAATCAATAAAATTCTTTGTCAAAAGAAAGCTTACTTTGATTGGTAACTGAGGAAGACTTAGAATTGACAGGTTCAAAATGAAATAAAAAGCATGAAAATGATTTGTCAAATATTAAATTATGATATGAGAAAATCAATGTGCTGAGATGAGTGAATTGCAAGGATACACGAAAAGACAATAGAGTTAGTGTATTATTGTCTTAATACATAATTGCATTAAGATGATTTTAATCAAAATGTTCGATTAAAGATAGGTGATATTTTAATTTATTAAATACCTTTTCCTTTTACGTTATCATAAAATAAAATAAATTAATATAGATAGTTTTAAAATATCAAAACCCGTGGTAATTTTGACAAAATAATGATATATGTTTTATTAATATGTTGATCCAAATATTCTAGAACTTACGAATATCATTTTTAAAATCAAGTATGTTTAACTATAAGATTTTTCAATAAGATATTTTAAATCATAAAAGTAAAATAGTAAATATTTATTTTAATATCAAACATACTTAAATATTGGTTTGAGTAAATAACATTTGATATTTTAATATATTAAAATACATATATTATAAAATAATATTTCTATAAGTATTTAATAGTTGTAGAATAATAAACAAGATAAACAAGTACTTATAAGTATAAAATGTCTTGTCCATGACTACTTAGACAGTTATTTAGATAATTTTATTCGTCCCTCAAATTCTTGTATTGTTTTATGAAAATATGTCTTCTCCTTACAATACAAAGTATATATATTTTTATATATAAAAATAGAGAAAGTATAATGTACAAAACTGCTTATCATACATTATCGTACGCGACAGACTATATAACGTGCGTTATTATTTTTTTTTGCCAGTATAACGTGCGTTATTTGTATCCCATGCGTGATTATAGGCTCCCATGCGTGATTTTGTACCTCCATGCGTGATTATCACAAAAACTAGGGTTCCATGCGTGATTTTTCCCTGATCCGACGGTTGGCGCTGTCGCGTACATGATGTACGATAAGGGGTTTTGTATGATAACCTTTCCCTATAAAAATATATATATATATTACATATAATTAAAATTTATCAAATAAGCATGATAATTTAATTTATATATATTAACTAGTCATTATCATTGTTGGATATTGGTTAGTGCTGCCTTGTTTAAGCATGGGTGATCAGTCCATGCCTAACTAAGGCTAGGCTATCCAATATCTGCCCCTGACAATAACCCTAGTACTTAAAAATAATACTAACACTACTACTATTAATATATTATTACTAAAAATAAAACTAATATTAATTAATACTAAATAACTAAACATAACTTTAAATGAGAGTATACTTCAAACATAATTTTATATATATATATATAAAAATATAAATTCTTTACCTCAATGGTTTAACAAAAAAAATTTAAATATAGGAATACTATATTGTAATTTAAGTAATTACTTATGTAAGTTTCCATATATAATCAAGTAAATTTATTTTATATTTATATAATGTTTTTCGATCAACGATGATAAAGCAATAAATATCCCGAAAGGCTCGATTGATGCTATAAGAATTATTATGAGATACACTGAAATATGAAATGAATTTGCGTATCATTATCTTAGCACATGATTGTGTTAAGATTGCTTGTATAGAATAAATTAACAAAGCGGATTCAATATAAATAAACAAATAATTAAATCCAAGATTAGCGCAAGCTTCAGATTTTGTGAAAACGTCACCACAAGGTGATCGTGAAAATAATTCAGTGAAGTCGAAGGCCAAGCAAGCATGTTATGTTTCAAGAGAAATGAAGTGATTGTTGGGATTATTTTGAATATGATGGCTTCAATTCATCATATGGGACTTTGAATTGATTACGTAAAACAATTTGAACTTGATTTAAACAAAACAAGTTTAATAAGAAAGTTCGAACATGGTCACAACGAAAACCATGTATGCCATTTAAAAGAAAATCGAGTTTTTCAAGAAATTCATTGATTTGATATCAAAGAGTCATTGTTTTGCAATAATGCGGTTCATAGTGCCAAAATCAAGTATAGCGAAATAATAATTGAGTTTGGATAAAACGACAAATTAGAATGAAGCCCTCATGTGGTCTTCATAAATTAAATGAACCACATGCGCAACAAACAGTGCATGTGTAACGTGTGGATTTACCAAGAAATAAAATAGATCAATATTCGCTACTATGAAATAAATCCTCATGGTATGATGACCGTTAGGAAAAGTAGAAACGCGAAAGTTAACTTATTATATGTAGAAGTCAGAATTTCAACAAAAGAAATATAGGAACTTTATCTGGAATTTCGTGTGATAACCGTTGCTAAGTGACATTACTAGGGAATGTCGAATAAAATGAAATAGGGAAGTTACAAAGGTATGTGACTCCTTTTGCAGTGATAATAATTATAACTCTGATTAGATTATGCACCGATGGTGGTGAAATCTTGTTACAACGTACCTCAGCGAGATTCATGTCGTTTGTAGGATCGCGTAGCAAAGTGCCGCTTTTTGGATCAGTAGTTCTCCCACTGCTGGGATGAGCATTGTTGTTGTTGTTGTTGTTGTGTCCAATAATATTTTCGAAAGGTCTTGCCTTGGAAGTCGTGTGTGATATACTTTGACGTCTATGGTCGTATGATTTTTAAGTTTCATGTGTTTTCTTGTGCACTAGCACAACTTTACTTACTTCGTACTTGCGTATTGTAAATTCTTATATTTTTGATGGCGTATCAACTTAAAGGGTTTCCATTTGTTTATATTTTTACACGAGTTTCGAGGTAGATGATCAAACGAAATAATGTTTGATTTTGGAATTATAGATATATGCAAGAGATTCTTTGATAAAGAATTCTAGAATTATGATGGACACATATGCTTGTGTTTTATTCTTAATTGACTTTTGGAATTCCTTATAAATATATATATCTATATAATCATATAATTCACATGCTGTAATATACATACCCTTTATAAGGTTAATGTATTTAACAGATTCATATTTCCATAAACAAGTCAGATATCAGGTCATGATACTATTTAGGGAAATCTTGTCACCTGTTTGACATATTATATACCTCGTCTTATCCGGTTCGCGCCGGAGAGGTAACCTCAGTATATCCGGACAAGCTGGAGAGTCTGCTACACCATACCCAGTCTTGCCGGAGAAAATTTTCTATTTCCCGTAAATAGTATCTTTTCAAGATTTTAAAAGTGCCTCTTTTATTTAGGCTTTTATCCAGAATTAGGGAAATTTGTATTCCCGTAACATATCTTATTCTAGACCAATTAATATCAATAAGCAAGAATAAATAGTAATTAAGTGTTATTGCTTATTTATCATATCTTGCAATATTCTAATTACCATTCTTATGGCATACCAAAACCCATCATACAAGTTTTTAGCTTGTCTCGAAGCTTATACTAAGGCATCTTTTCTTAAGTTCAAGTCTAAATACTATCCTGAGTGCTACCTGTTAATAGCAATCTCCTAACTCTTTTATATAAGCTTAGGTATTATTATCATAACACCTATAGGCTTAAATCAGTGGCTCTGATACCTCCTTCTGTCACGACCCCCGACCCACCCTGGACGGAATCGGGAGCCGCGAACAGCCCAGTGGTACCGGTGATTATTTTTTTTTTAAATATTGCAGCGGAAATTTCACCAGGACCGTGAGTTAGGAAAAATATCAGAGTTTAGAAAACACTGGATTTTATTTATTAAATAGATGGGATAAACCCATGTTTTTCAAAGGTAGCTTTAATAAAGATAAATTTTATTACATAAAACAATATTTCTTAATTTGATTTAATTAATAAAATAAGCCACTTCTTGAAGCCTTTCAGTGCCGTATCCATCTCTTACTCCAATCTACTGTAATTACCTGAAACGCGTTTTAAAAAGGTTTTGTCAGCAGGAAATACTGGTGAATCATTCTTTTTATGAAAACGACTCGTTTGTTATAATTTACAGTATTAAGAGAGATTACAATGTTTCTATATCAACCAACTACCCTCGGTACTTGTCACTCGACTCGTTTCTGTGACTATGGTCATACCACCCATTGGCTAACTGGTTGTCCAATGGTGAAGATTATCAAGTAATGTATACAAAACCCCACATACCGGCTGTAATATGGTGATTACATAAACTTAATCACTGTAATTATAACTTTGAAAATATTTAAGAATTTATAAAGCACTTTGATAAAAAGAGAATGACTCACAGTATAAGCATGATTTAGCAAGCTTCTTGATTTTATTCCTTTTGATAATTAAGCGTATACTTTAGTGTTCTGAATCTTCTGATGATTTAACAGCTTGTTTGATTGTAAGTGTGTAGTTGGGAGTATTCTGGTAGTTAAACATATAGTTTAACAGAGTGGAATAAGTATTTGTGTAAAACCCAAATCAAACCTAACGGTAGTCACGAGATTCGAACCTTAGCAAAATTCACAAAGTATAGCACTTTGGATTCCGTTTAACGATATTCACAAAGTACAGCACTTTGGCATTTGTTAGTTGGTTCCTGAATCGATCGGACGGAACATCGTATCGGTGATTATTGGTTAGAACACTAACGTATAGAAAGAATAATAGAAGAAATGAACAAAGGAAATGATTTCCTAAGCTTCCTATTTATAGGTAAGAAGTAGGAAATTTCTAGGAAGTTTCCTATAGCTTTTCTAGGAAGTTACCTATACATCTTCTAGGAAGCTTCCTACCCACATATATATCTTCTTACACCTTCCTAGCACCTTCCTTTGATATTATCTATTTCATATATATTTATTTTCATGTATATCTATCTAGGTGTTTAATAAATCTTACTTAGCTTAATTAATCTTGCTTAGCTTAATTAATCATACTTAACTTAATTAATCTTACTTAGCTTAATTAATCATACTTAACTTAATTAATCTTGCTTAATTGATTAATTAATCTTACTTAATCTTTCTTAACTTAATTAATTAATTAACTACTTAGTTAATTAATTTTGCTTAATCGCTTACTTAACTTAATTAGCAGATTTAGTTAATATACTCAACTAGATTAACTGCTAAGTTTCCTTAACACTAAGTGGACATAATTAGTAAGTTTACTAAGTTTACTTAGTTGCTAATTATTCTAGCAGCTCCCTGATTACGAGTTCTACTTTCTAGACACAATGGAACTTGTATGAGTGTATTAACTCAATTCAACTTTAACGACAACTCACGAGACCAAAACCCTCACAACGAATGACAAAGGCATAGTCCAATTACGGGCAGCACTTAAACATCCATCGGATAATTTCAATCGATCGGACATTGAATCGTACCAGTGACTAGAGTTATTACCCTAATACGGGCAGAGTTTCGGGATTTAGAATATAATACCCGAGCTATTACTTTGCTATAATAGAAGCTAAAAGAAGAAAAGAGTTGAACGAATTTCTACTGAAACTATCGATCTCTATTTATAGGCTGAAACTGGAGTGCCTCGCGGCCCGCGTAAAACCAAAGGAATACTTACGCGGCCCGCGTGGGAGTGTGGATCAGATCGTCGTTGGCTGAGTCATCGGTGGTTGTGACACGTGTAACGACACGTGGCCTTCATGCTTATCCGGTGATCATCGATCTGTCGCGGCCCGCGTAGACTAACCTTAAGTCTTACACGGCCCGCATGAAGTCAAAAGACTATATCTTTTCTTTTAAGTTGACACGGCCCGCGTCAACTAAGCTTATGCTTTACGCGGCCCGTGTGAAGACCAGATTTCATGTTTTCTTGGTTTTTTTGTTATGTACATTAGGGTTTCAGGGGTCCGGGTTTTCACTTATGGGTCGTTTTAGGATTTTTTTCTTGCGAGTCGTTACACCTAACCTCCAAACTCTGCTTCATATGTCGCCTTGGCATATCTAGCACCTCAACCTCATGAACATTTTACCTCGTGTATCGATTTAAGCACGTCTAGTGGAAGATTTCGAAACATCTCCCGTTATTTAAATTCCAAAAATCCAAATAGGATCTTCTTATCTTCATAATTAGATCTTTGTGGATGGTTATCGTTCAAATCGGAGCCCTTAATCGAATTATTCGTATACCTTAATACGTACATTACAATTCAATAAGGACAAAGCCGAATTCCTATTAAGATCTTCCTATCTTCATAGTTAGATTCTTATGTTTAAAGTGCCAAATGAAATCCACGGATTGGATTCCTGGTGTGCTTTAAATACCCGTGTCCCAAAGATAACAAGTTAAAAGATCAAAGATAAACAATTATGTGATTATGTGCTTATGTGTTTTCTTTTATGTTTTTGTGTGATCCGAATTTTCGTTATCCAAATCCTCATAGAATCTTCCATATCTCCATATGAGGGATTCATAGTAGGATATCCAAAGGTACTACCTTAAATCCTTAATGTGCTTCTATGTAATAGTTAAAACCCTTGGATTATAAAGTACTATTCTATAATTGGACCCCTTGAGTGGTCTAGTTAAAAAGATTGATTCAAAATCTGATTAGGAATATCATGTGATGATATAATTGAAAAGATCCCTTAAGTGGTCTTTCTAAAGAGATCGTACGACGGTCTAGTTAAGGAAATCATGTGTTGATCTAGTTAAAAAGATCGTTCGTTGATCTAGTTAAAAAAGATCCTTTGGTGGTCTAGCCAAGTCACTTCATGTTTATTCAATTGATTTTTCCCCTACGCATTATGAAATGAACTGTGCGGGTTGTGCAATGAATTACGTAATTATGGATGCATACATAATTATGGAATTCAGTGCGCAGAAACCACAGCAAGTTTTGTCATGTGTTAAGACCTATAGTGATGAGAATAACGAAACGAGAATAATGTAGAAAGGAGCACGGTGGATACGCCGCTGGTACTTCCTATATAGAAGTGTTCCTTATTACATTGCGAACGTAGCGTTATTTAAGTTACTAGAATTCCTGGACCTTGACCAATGTTATTTTACACTCTCCGACTCTGTTTTCCAGCACACACAAGTTTCCTATGATAGTCTTCATAAGAAACGTTCTTCTGTCTGTAGTTCGAAACTCCATGTTTTGATTACTACAAGGACTTCGCTTTGACGGTTGACAAATTCACTAAGAATCCAAACGTGGCCCAGAGTTTTACTTAGGGTTCGAAGGATTCTTTCAAAAGCGAAACAATCACAGTTGTCTTCACAGGTTTTCCCAAAAATTAAATTTCGGGACGAAATTTACTAAAGTAGGGAAGACTGTGACACCTGTGTCACCGCAACCATCATACACATACCAGACCAATGAAATATTGTATTTCATACTTGGGATTTGTATAAATATGTGTATCGTTTGCACATATCAATTCTTGTTCGATTTCGAGCTCTGAATCGCTTTCTGGAAAGTTATACGCAAACTTGTGTGTAAACGTAATTAGTTTAATGAAACAAACACTCCGGAATAGTGACATGGGCTTAGCATACCTTAAATAACCTTTACATAACTTAGAAATAAGTTTTGGAATGTTTGGTGTGTCGAAATCAAGTTTATTCGCTTACAGAGACTAATTTCGACAAACTGCGAAAGTATGCCGATTCGTACTGTAACGAACATTCTGGAACTTGATCTTAAGTTAAATATGACCTAAATATCCTTTACATAGCTTAGAAATAGGCTTTGAGGTGTTTGGTGCACAAAAATAAACTTTTTTGATCAATAGGGACTAAAAGCGTCAAAAAGTGCATAAGTTTGCATTTTCGCGCATATCTTACGTTCTGAA
Source organism: Helianthus tuberosus (assembly GCA_030545235.1). Lineage (NCBI taxonomy): Eukaryota > Viridiplantae > Streptophyta > Magnoliopsida > Asterales > Asteraceae > Helianthus > Helianthus tuberosus. The sequence goes on from JARYGA010008304.1 coordinate 1,358,929, forward strand.
TATATCTGGCCATCCAAAATTTTATGTAATCATTAAAATATTTTATTTTAGTGATTAGCATGATAAAATTCCATTCGTCGCTTAATTTGGATCGTTTTTGCGTTCGTTACGATTTCTGTCGTAATTAACCGAATAACGCAACCGTACGACCAAACGAACCGACATCCGAGATTTTTTTGAGCATATTTTAAGTCCCCTATACTTTCACTTCAATTTAGAGCCTTGAAATGGGGTTAACAGGGCTTAAACGTGTCAAAAATGCATCGAAAATCAAGTTTTGGGCTTGCAGGGGCTAAAACTGTAATTCTGTCAAAGTTCTTAGGCCTGGGGCGTAACCCTAAGCCAAATTACGAGGCCAGCGTCAGACTTATAGGTCAGAAACATTGTATCTGGTCTGTTTCAGCTATTTTGATGGTTTTGAACCCTTGTTTTCAATACCATTTGATGGTTTTTATGTTCCCATTGTATTCTAAAACCTTGGGCCTAAGTGTAAGGTCTTGATCGAAGCACGGTTAACGAGGAACGATCCAAACGGTTATGGGTTTTCTATAAATACCCAACACCCTCATTCTCATTCCTCACAATCGGATTCAAATAGCTCTAAGTTGGGGTTTAACACTTCATACCTGAGCAATTTGGATCAAGATTTCCTTGCTTGGACCCTTTGTAAGTATTCCTTCGTGCTTTTATGCGTTTTTAAGCACGAAAGTCAAATAGTGTTTGACTTTCTGCTTTGACCAGTCTTTGGTCAACACGAAGTTCGTTTGTACTTTGCCACGTGAGCGTAATCACGATGGTTATAGTCCCTAGTGACTACTGATTACCACATTGATTAGGTGTAGTGACGAGTCATAGTTTCGGTCAAAATATGCGTTTATGCGTATTTTGCAACCAAACTATTTTTGGGTATCAAGACCCTTTGTTTTGATATCAAACTTGTTTTCAAACTTCGTTAAACATGTTTCAACATGTTTAACTCGTCACTTTTAGATTAGTGCTTGTATAGGGTCGTAAGATAAGCGGTCTAAATAACCGCTTAGACTTTCGAACCCGACCTGTTTGGACGATCTTTAGGATCCAACCAAGCATGTTTAGTGACCATAGTTGTATAGGGAATAACCTTTCGAGGTTATACCTTATGGTCACTACGTTTAGTTAGTTGTATGATAGGTAATTTATATGCCTTAGGAAAATAACCAAAATGCCCTTTTTACACATAAATTCATTTTAAGCATATGTAACATAAATTTTGGCATCTAAACTGAATAGGCAACATTATTAGACATGTTAAGGCATATAATGCTTGTCATAGGACTAGATAGGCGGTCCGAACGCGTTTTACGCGAACGACGCGTTAAAGTGGCGTAATGTCACGGAGTTATTCTTGAACTCTCGTGCGGCACTTAGAATACTTCTAAGTTCAGCCTTATGGATGGGTTAGGTTATGTATAGCAGCGGAAGTCTTTGTTTGTGAGGATCACAATTATGATTTTGTAGTGCAATACTACAACAAAGATGGTTATGTATTACTTGAACAAGGTTACAAGTACAAAGTGTTTACAAGAAGTTGGGTTATGAATGAGTTATGAGGGGTTACGTGGGGTGAGTGCAAATGATGCCCAACACTCCTATTTATACTACTTGGACATGATCTAGATAGTTCCAAATCTAGATCATTCCTTTACAATTATCTAGCCTTAATACCTAGATATTTCCTACATAAATATCATGATATTTGTTGGGATTCTAGAATGTTCCTTGGCTGATTTTTATGGCAGTATTATGTAGCCCATTCTAGACCCTTCCGAGCTCCTTTAAGGCTGGTCTAGGACCTTCTAAGGGTGCCAAAACGTTCCAGTATTGTCTAGGTTGTTCCGGAGACTTCCGGGCAGCCCTAGACGCTTCCTTAGTGTTCCGGAAACTTCCGGAATGCTGAAATTTTGAGTTGAATTTTTGCAGGGCGTGACATCCTCCCGCACCTAAACTCGCAACGTCCTCGTTGCGACTTCGGGTTATGTCTCGTTGTGATGAATGTGTGGTTGATCTTGTCTTTGAACCAACCTCCATTTGTATTGATGTAATTGACATACCTTGACGGCAAGTGTCTGTCTCTGTTTTCATTTTGTGAACTTGGTTTCCGTCTGTGATGCAAAATTTGTTTGCAAACGGAATAAGAAAGGCCGATTCTTTTGAGAAGAAATCTTGGCCAAGCACGAAGTTGTGTTCTTTCATTGGCACTACCGAAAGGTCGATCTTACCTTTCCATTTGCCAATTATGATTTTGACGCCGTATGAAATCCCAAATATTGGTTGGACGGGTCCATTCGTGGTCTTTATAATTGCGTCTTGTTTTGTGACTCGAACACCGAGTCTTATTGCTTCATCTATTGAGACGAAGTTATGGCTTGCTCCTGTGTCAACTAGTGCTTTAACAGGTCTCCCGTTTACCACCATGTTGACGAGTTGAAGTCCTTCTTCCGACTTCTTTTCTTGTTTTGCGGTTGTGGATCTTTTCTTGTTTTGCGGTTGTGGATCTTTTCTTTCCCTTGTTCGGGATCTTTTTGATGTTATGTTTTTCCTGTGTTTTGGGAGTTTCTTGTGTGTTTAATGTATTGAGATGCCTTACTTGCATGGACCCCGGACATGCTTCTGGTTGTGCCTTGTTGGTGTCGTTCATTTTTGTTTCCAACTTAGCAAAGTTTTTGTGAAGGTTTTGGATCTTGTCGTCTACCTCTCTCCTCAGCATTGCGATCTCCTCTTGGATCATGGCTTGCATATCGAGGCGTATGACATCGATAACGGTTTTGAGATCTTTTTTGAGTCCTTTTAACTCATCTCGCAATGTTCCCAAAGCGTCTAGCTTTTCCAATGAACGATTGACAAGAATTCTAAGTTGTGTGACCGAAGGTTCGACATTAGTCTTCATTTTGTCTAAGGATCCGGCCAAATCCATAGACATGCCTTCAACTTCTTGCTGATTCTGGTTATGATTCTGTGTCTCTTCTTTTCTAGAGACAATTTTCTTTCTCGTAGCTCCTTTCTTGCTTTTCTTGTTTGCCATCCCGATGAACCGACGCGGCTATGATACCACTTGTCACGGAGTTATTCTTGAACTCTCGTGCGGCACTTAGAATACTTCTAAGTTCAGCCTTATGGATGGGTTAGGTTATGTATAGCAGCGGAAGTCTTTGTTTGTGAGGATCACAATTATGATTTTGTAGTGCAATGCTACAACAAAGATGGTTATGTATTACTTGAACAAGGTTACAAGTAAAAAGTGTTTACAAGAAGTTGGGTTATGAATGAGTTATGAGGGGTTACGTGGGGTGAGTGCAAATGATGCCCAACACTCCTATTTATACTACTTGGACATGATCTAGATAGTTCCAAATCTAGATCATTCCTTTACAATTATCTAGCCTTAATACCTAGATATTTCCTACATAAATATCATGATATTTGTTGGGATTCTAGAATGTTCCTTGGCTGATTTTTATGGCAGTATTATGTAGCCCATTCTAGACCCTTCCGAGCTCCTTTAAGGCTGGTCTAGGACCTCCTAAGGGTGCCAAAACGTTCCAGTATTGTCTAGGTTGTTCCGGAGACTTCCGGGCAGCCCTAGACGCTTCCTTAGTGTTCCGGAAACTTCCGGAATGCTGAAATTTTGAGTTGAATTTTTGCAGGGCGTGACAGTAAGCTACCTAAACGGGTCGTAATGGGTCGTAAGCACTTAGGCTAGGTTTCAATTTAGTATGAAGGCTTTGTTAAACCATATCATATGATTTCCAACACTCATTTGGTTTACGAAACCTCATCCTATCCGATCTTCCGATTTTGGTCCGGTTTATTTACTTAGTTACCTATATTAGATGCCGTTTGATTCCGTGATCCCTCTAGCTTTGCTTGGTTGTTATTCAATACTTCAAAGCATCCTCAAGTGAGTACATAGTCCCCTCTTTTACTGTTTTCAATGTTTTGGGGTGAAACATGTGTACTTATTTGTTATGTTCATGATTTCAAAGTATAAATTAATTATACATGTTATTTACTACGAACAATAATGGCCCATTGTTTAAACAACAATTACTATTGTCCACGAAGATTGCTCAAACTCGCAAATAATAAATGAGTTGACTTTAATGGATTGTTATGGGGGGCCAGATGCTACAAAAAGGCCCAATGAACAATTATGAAAATTATGGTCCACGTAGATTGTTTGTTAATAATGGCCCACGAACACAGAAATTGGTCAACGAAGATTAGAGTCAACGAAGAGTGGATCCTAGTCAACCAATAGTGATTATTTGTTGAACAATAAAGAGCCACGAAGACTTGATTCTTCGTGAGGCTTGTCACCCACGAAGAATGAATTCCGACAACGGGGTATCATTGGCGAAGCTTGAGATTTCCGACAACGGGGTCGAAAACATATATACCCAAAAATTTCTATAGAACCGGGGGGTCGAAGACGTATTTACCCGAAAATTTCTATACGAAAACTACATACTTTCCACTACTGAGCGAAAAGTTCGGGGGGTCTGCCGCCCCCTCCCGCCCCACTTAACCTGCGCCCCTGGTGGGTATCCAGATTTAGGAAAGTTACCGAGACACGCAAATCAACTTTTCTAAAAACTTTTTGAATCTTATCTTCTCAGAAATGAATTCCGGTCACTTTTCCGGTTAACAACACTTCGCCGGAAAAATTTTCGAACAAGATTTCTTGCAAAAATTTTAAGAAAACTCGTTTTTAACATATCTCCTTGTGTTTTAATTAGGTTTTTAAGAAAATTTTTGCAAAACAACAATTTTCTAAAACTCTTAACCCATTTTTATATCAAAAACTTGAATACTCTGTTTTAAACACAATAAACTTAAAAAAAACTTCAAAAGCTAGTTCAAAACACAACACACTAAGCTTGGTTTTAACAAGGAAGAGAGTGAAGGCTCTGATACCACTTGTAGGTCCACTAGCGGAGGATCTAGTAACCTTATCCTTGTTATACAAACAAACCGGGTTGTGCGGAATCCAACCGGTAAGTAAAACCGAGCAGAGAACACGAGATAAAAGAACAAGTTTCAATGATTAAAAGCTCAAGAGTGTATATCAGAAGAGTTTGGTTACAATAAGGATACAAGAAATACTCTCAAACTCTCAGTATACTCTCACTATGCTCTCTCTGTCCGTGTCTCCCTGTGTGCTCTCACTTCTGTGTCTTCTGTGTTCTTTCTGTCTGTTGTTTTCTCTCAGATCTGCAAGCTGCCTTTTATAACCAAACTAATCCACAGGGCCAACGAAGAATGAGATTGGGCTCACGAACATTCATCAGGCCCATGAAGAATCCATTCTTCGTGGACCTTTGCGACAAACCATCAAACAGGGACGAACCCTTCAATCTTCGTGAGTATATAAACGTGGATGAACCTTTGATTCTTCATCGCCTGGAGTCTTCGTCACAAGGAGTCTTCGTGGGGTGTGTAGGACGAAACATCAGATCCTTCGTCAATTCCATGCATGCCTGGTTCTTCCCATAGCCATGAAACATATTTTTATACATGGACCCTTGCATGTGTTTAAGACATGCATGTAATTAGTGGCTTCCAAAATGATGTATGCACGTGGCTTCCATCATTTGTATTGTTCTTCGTGAGTTCAGCAAATGCATGTGCCTTTCATTATTTCATACACATCACAAAAGCACATGCTAAAGGCACATCTTGATCATGATGTCTTTGTGACATCATGATGTGTCATTGTGGCGTCATCAGCCTACAAACAGATCGCTCGCGGCTCTTCGTGCTTCGTGTGTCGTTCTCTGGGGCTCACGATGGAGGAATGTCGCGTCGTCGGTCTTGAACAGAACCGAACCTAGCCACATCCACACATAACTGTATCAACAAGACATTTAATTGATTAGTGCTTAAAACGAAAATCAATTTAATACACACATAAGCAGAACTAAGAAGGGTGATTATACTAGGGATGGCAATTGTGTTGGGATATCAGGTTCAGGTTGAATTGATGAATCCAAACGCCAACCTTATATTTATTCATGTAACCCTATCCTAGACAAACTTAAAATCGTGTAACCCATTTATCAAAATAAGTCAAAGAGACTGGTGGGTTAGTCGATTTGACGGGTGAACCTATTTAATGTAAAAATTATATTCATAACTTAAAAATATAAATGATTATAGATTAAAATCAAATTCAAGCACAAAACTCAAATCATTTTTCTCAAAACCAACAAACAAAGTTACACAATGTTGTTATTTGAGCCAGTGGCAACAAGATTGGCATCCTCTGTAACGCCTCGCTTTTTGTAACCTTCCTTATTTGGCAAGTTATTGTACTTTCCATTTATGGAAACTTGTATTCGTATTTCATTCCAAACGTTGTAATCCGAGACTTGAATCATAATGAAAATTCCATCTTTCATATACTTGTGTTATTCATTACTCATAAATACTTGTCAATTATTCGTGTTACATATATACTTGATACCATTTACATGCAAGTTCATGCGTATTCATACTTATTATACATGCAAAATACATTTATACTTTCCTTTATTTATGCACAACACTTAAACATTTCACTTATACACTTAGAACACTTAAAACCGAAAAAATCAAGCAAAATTGGAAATTGGGCTTTTGGGCCTGGCACTCTCGTGCGAATGGGCCTGACCCATTCGTCCGAATGAGTTCTCATCCCAAAATGCCACCTCCAGTCTATAAATACCAGTTCATTCCTTCACTTCCAACCCTTCAACACCCGAAATTCTCTCTCGAGCTAACATTGAACAGATCACTTGGAGCTTGTCTCAGCCATTTCTAAGTGAGTTTTAACTCACAAACAACTGTTTTATCTATCTTCTCCTACATTTTCTTCTATTTCATCAAACATTTCACAAGATCCTTCATGAACTTCACTTGGTTTATCAGATCTGCCATGGAAACTGATGTGAACTCTCAAATCAGTTGAGGACCAAGATGAAAATGAAGTGTATCTCTCAAAACCATTTTAAAGAAACTATTCTGATCTCGAACTCAGCTGGATCTGAGGATCTATGAACTCACAAGCTAAGTCAGTAGTTATTGTTAGTTGCATTTTTAGGCATATTTTATCATACTTTTAACACGTATTTCCATTGCATATTAGGCATTTAGGTCATAGATATCGCATACTTTTGAAATACACACGTTTTTGTGGAATGGAATCTACTTTGGGCGCTTTTAATGTTTTTGTAGGCGTGGAGTGAAAGCGATGGATAGTCGATGGTTTTAGAAGGATTCATGTTGATAAAAGAAGCTTAAAATGGCCGTGCTTTCAAGCCATAAAAGGATGCTCGGCTTCTAAGGTTGAATATGAATCGACATATGAAAGAAATATTGCAATGATGATTCTATGAAGAAGGCTCTTTGTACCACATAGAGTTAAAACAAATTAGAGAGATTGAGATTGAGATTGAGATTGAGATGGATATTGATGACGTTGGAGCTGGCAAGTATTTAAAAGAATACAAGATTTGGTTGGGCTATAATTATTTAAGAGGATCATACAATTAAAAAAAAGGGAGCCCAACAATTATGACCATGGGCCGTATGTTTCAAAGAAAAAAAAATAGATCTCTTCATCAACAAACAAAAGAGATAATTGGCAATTTTTTTTTGGGAGGCAACAAAAGTGGACGACTTCATTGGAAATCGAAGAAAAGGAAGAAAAAAAAGCATCTTTTTGTCTTTGGTGATTTTCTAGAACAACAAACTATTAGTTTTGGGTTTTCGTAAGTTTCAATTTGTATGTTTTATTCCTTATTTATATTGATTGTTCTAGTCACCATGTCTGGCTAGAGCCGTATAGTTTCAACATTAGGGTTTATTTTCTTTGATTTGGTTTATAAACTTATGTGAAACGGTTATGTTAGATTCAATTATTTTAGTAGTTTGTTTGTGTGTTTCTTGATCTTAAATCCGGATATTTTTACCGGATATATATTAGTTTGTTAACGAAACTGGCCACTTTGTTAATTTTTCTAATAAAGTTCAATCAATTTTTAGAACTCTAATAAAGTTTTAATTTTTGACACAAGGAACAAATAATATTTTGAGTTTGTCTATGAACCCAAAATTATTATAGAATCATACAATATAATTAGACACTCCGAACGGCGTGTGTGTTTGATTTTAATCAATACTTCTATCACGCAACCCGCACGCTAAAATCCGAACGGCGTGAGTTTAGAGTAGCGGGTTGGTTCTAACCGACGAACTGCGCTTGGTTAGACATTAGATGGAGTGGATGTCCGAACTGCGTGACATCTAGTATTGATACAAACTATTATTTAAAAGGATCATTGCATCGTGACCGTTAATGATCGTAAGTCGAACCAAATCAAGAAATTGCCCTAGTGTTGAAATTAGTTTTTAACATCTGAATTTTCCAACCACTTTAATTAGCTTTTCTTTTTAATCTAAAAATTAAAAATTGTTTTTTTTTTTTACATTCTAGTCTAAATCAAAACCCCCTTTTTTTAAAACAATCGTATCTGAATAAAAAACGTTTTGGCATAACTAGTTAATATGTATCCCTGAGGACACGAACTCTACTTCCACTCATACTAGTAGTTTTCTTATTATTTTATTTGCTGGATTCGACACCCAACAGTTATGGATTCAAGTGTGAACCAATTCCAGCCGAGTAGGTAATCAGTTCAAACAAAACCGAACTGATTTTACCTAGAAACACTCCAGTTCGTTCGAAAGTGCGGGCCCAGTCGTCCGAGAGGGTTGTGACACTTCCGGTTTCCCGAACAACCTCATTGTATAAAACCATTATATATATGATTTTAAATTAAAATTTGTGATCTCGTGCTATATGTATTATGTGATTTTTGGATATGTTATGTGATTTACATAAATTAGTATATATATATGTATGTGTGAGCGTGAATCGAAACCCTTAGGTTCCGACTCGGGACGCCATGGTTTCGAGTGTGGGTACCCTTGGTCTAGACATTCCTGATCCCGTGAACCAATGGGCCACACACACACACCTGGCCCAATGCATCAAGGCCCACTCGAGACCACCCTCAAACCCTAGGAGGGTGCACGGTCTCGACAAGGGTATAAAACCCTTGTTTTCAGCCGACATTCCCTTTTTGGGACAAACAATCATCATCTCTAATCCCTAAAAACATTCCCTCATTCTCTTCCCTTTCTCTGTCTAACTCTCTCTCTCTCTCTCTAGAAAACCCTAATACACATTATCACCTCCCTACTTTCCCGGAAGATCAACGACAGCAGCTTAGGCCCTCGAATCAGCTTGTAATAGTAGACTCGGGAACATCTTTTCACTGATTCTTCACACCCTTCACTTCGGATTTTAAAGGTTAGTGAGATATCTCCAGGTTTGAGTGAGATTATGATATAAAAGTACCTATTTGTTGATGATTTGCGGATGACTTAGATGTTAGGCAATGTGGTTCTTTCATGAGGAAAATAATAGGATAATATGCAACATGAATCTGTTCAAATAGATGAGGATCCATGTTTATCGAATAGGCTTTTGCATGATAGAAACATGAAAGTGATGATGATGAACTTGTTGACAAAACTGTGGTGATATTTGATAATGAAACAATATTGTCAATGATATTGAGGAGGCATGTTGTGATGATTCTTGTGATAAAAATGGCTACATGTGTTCCCGTTGGATTTAATGAATAAAACAGTGTTAGAAAATGTTGGATTAGGTCTGTCCCGATCCACATCCAAACCCAAGAAATAACAAAGACAGAAGCTTTGGCATGGGGCCGTGCTCACCTAGCACGGGCCGTGCTCAACTGGCACGGGTCGTGCCCGGTGGGAATTTACTGCAACACAAAGAGACAACAACAAAAGACAAAATCCAAGCTCAACACAGGGTCATGCTAAGCCAACACGGGGCGTGGTCAACTCTTAGATTTCCAGAATCTGGAGAAGTACAGCAAGTACTTTCGCCACGGGCCGTGTCGTTGACACTCGGGGCCGTGTTAGTACAAGTCTGACACTGCAGTTAATGTAGAAGAGAGAGACTAATGGCCACGGGGCCGTGCCAGACGGGCATGGGCCGTGCTGGATGCTCTGTTTTTAGCTATAAATAGGGATGCTTGGTTTCACTTCAACTCATCCCTTGGCAAACCACTTCTCTCTCACTTGCCACCACTCCACCACCACTACAACACCATCATCCACCAACATCATCCATTTTTCCATCTTTAGAGTGTGTGTGTAGTCTCGGGATCCAAGATTGATCGTAAGAATCTTTGTCAAACAAAGGCCATGCTTGGCTAAATTCTTACATAACTTGGTGAAGACTTTTCTTTTATGATTTCCAATATTTGGCTCCTTTTTAATTGGTATGTATTAATGACGTTAATAAATAGTTTTTTATATTGAAGGCGAATTTACTCAATTATTCTTCATATGTTCATTGATTCAACATATTCATGTCTTTACGGTCTATATAAAGCATGTTAATTGCCTTGAAGGGGGTTAGAAGGGTGGTATGGGTAATTCTATGTCTCGTTCAATGTATAGATCCTGTGAGAACCTGGTTCAAGCCTAGTAACACCTCACGAGTCGGAGCGGTCATTACCCACCGCGGGAGAGGTGCAAAAAGCTTGAATCCCTTATTCTTAAACTTTTATTAAAACATTAAACCAACCCCGCGAGGACTGTATCCCTGCTGACTCAGACCACGGGTTGAGGGTGATCGCCGCCTCGGAAGGGGGGTCCACCACATTTTGCATTAATAACTTACTTAATTATCTGTCAATAATCCAACTTAGTGGGATTGTATCCTTGCTGACTCAAACCACTAGGTTGAGGGTAACGTCGCCTTGGAAGAGGGGCCTACTACTATAACTAAGATAATCTCTTAAAATGCACAAACTACGGAAATCATCAAAAGGGTACTTGAAAGATAAGTTGGATCCAAGTGATTGTTTCTTGTCTATCATTTTTATTTTATTTTTATTTTCTGTTTTTTTCTTTTTATTAGCTTAAAAATCTTTTCTCAAAACATGGTTCGATTAGACGTTAACGATAAGCCGGTACTAAAAGCTCTGTGTCCTTGGACGACCTCGGTATCTTGCCATCACTAAACTACGTCCGCGATGGGTATACTTGCTCTAAGCGTGTGTCGATAGTAGTCGTGTTTTATAAATTTAAAACTTGAAATCGGCGAGTAAAAAGAGCTGAAAATAACTAAAAATATATACTCACCCACGCACGTCACTCTGCAATAAAAAGAACCAATCAAATAAGCTAAAAGGACACAACTTAAAGTAAACTATCTACCTATCTTTTTGCAGTTTCTAACTAATACAAAATCCACCTATTGATACCAAATGAGGTTAGGAAATGTTGTAATACAATGACTCACATTATATCCAATTACTTTAAAGAAACAAAATTTAAAATTTGAATAAAGGCCACCCACTAAACACCCAGCTGAGATACAATCTATATCGACACAACACACTCATCTCATCAAGTAAAGATTAAAGAAAACAAAACGCCAATATTTGAAGAAATCCACATTCTCAATTTTGGCAGACGTCAAAGGTAAATCTTGTTTTTTATGTAGCTTATCTACATTTGAATCAGAAGACATCAACAAATTACTTCCGTTTAAGCACATATTCATAAACCCTAAGCCACAATTTAGTATAACTGGGGCTCAAATTGAAAAACATTGAATAGAAAACAGCACAATATGAATAAAAGCTCGCCGTAGATTCTATTGAAAAACCATAAAAACTGTACGAAGGTGGATATTTGGTCATGGGGTATTAGTCTGTTTGTTCTCAACTCCGGTGAAAACAATTGAAGAATAATCAAGGTGTCCTCCACATAAATACGCAGGCCAATTGATAAGGGCGGTGAGGGGATGTGAAGGGACTCTTCTTAATTTTTGACTGATTAATTGAGAGTGGACGGTTGTGAGATTGCAAAGTGAATAACCTAATTTCAACCCAGGGATGGGGACAGGAAACGAATGGGCTGATTTAATTCCCCGTTTCTACAATCCAATTCGCATTAATTCCGGTTTTCTAAAAGGGTAGAAAAGGAAGAAAAGTGTAAAAACATAGGAATTTGTTTTTGGTATGCCATCTTAAAAATAGGGTGAAAATTACCTTTATGTACATAAAAGATGCTTTATATAGTACTAGTGGGAAACCCGCGCGTTGCGGCGGAGTCAACAGTACGCAGTGGGAACATGCCTGCATCAGGCAAGACTACCTTCAAGCTATAAGTACTAATTATATCATTAACAAACTATTAGCAATACTAAACCAACACATGATGAAAGATGCAGCTCAAGCAATGCTTAAACAATTTTTTAAATTAGATAATCCAATGAAACCACCCATATGTAAACAGGTCAAAAGTGCCTGACCCATTAAATAGAAAAATAATGTAATCAATTTATCCATATGTAAACACGTCAAATCCCACCTTAATTAACAACTTTCAATAAAGCTGAAAATAACTGTTTACGCACCTGTTTAAGAGACTTGTGCAGTGCTACACATCCTTCTTTGGGAATGCTGGCTACATAGAGGAATGCTGGCAACACTATGTGGTGGATGGATTTCTACCCGAGATTAACTATATTATTACATTATAACTAAGAAGCAGCATCAGGTCGAGTTGATGTTACGAACACAAACAAAACAAATATGTAAGAAGGATACCAATAAAGCATAAATCACATATCTGAGAACCTGACCAGGGTACTCCACCTCCTTGCACGGATTCCACTTTGCTGGTATCGATAGCTTGTATCAGTCACCACGTCATAAAATATGTGTTCTTCTTCGGTTTACCATATGCATTTGCTAGCATAATCACAAACACCTTCAGTAGGCCTGTCAATGGATGGATATGGATTGGATTATGATCCGATCCATGATCCAACATAATGGATCGCACTACAAGAAATGGACACCTTTAGCGGCGACAGGTGTCGCCGGTATTGGTCCAATTTGTCGCCGGTATTGACATTTAGCGGCGACATGTCGTCGGTAAAGTGTCGCCGGTATTGGCCACCTGTCGTCGCTAAATGTAGTCGTCGCCGGTATTGCTCTTGACCCTTTAGCGACGACAACTGTCGTCGCTAAAGGGTCGCCGGTATTGTTCTTGGTCGCTAAAGGGTATACGTTAATAGCGGCGACACATGTCGCCGCTAAAAGTCTTTTTTTTTTTAATACAGCTGCTGTATTTACAGCACCCAGCCATTTTTTCGGCCGAAAAAACAGAACCTGCCTATTTCAAACAACACAAACATACGCCACGAACATATACTAAAGGTAATATAATTAAAAACTACGTTTAAGTCGTACATTATAATCCTACAACGTTTAATTAAATCTAAATCATACATTAAAAACAAGTCACTCATCGTTATCGTTGGATTCATCGTCGGATTCATTATTGAATAAGTTGTCAGAATCGTAGTCTTTTGACTTTCCTTTTCCTTTTCCTTGTGAAGCAAGATAGTTGTTAAGTTGGTTAAAAAATGACAGGGTTTGGAACAAGCTGTTAACAAAATCCTACAATAATAGATAGCAAAACGTATATTAGCATATTAATTAACGCTACCAACATATATTTAACAAGGAAACATGCGTTCGTTTGTCATTTTATAAATTGCGTAGTTTACCTCGGAAAAGGGTTCTTGCGTCCGAGCTTGCGAAGACGACATGTTCGAGGACGTGTTCGAGGACGTGTTGGAAGAAGGTTTAGGCCCCATCCCGCGGTACCATCCTCGCCGCTCTCCCAACGCTTCTTGATACGGGGCAATTGGAGGACCATCGCCGCTCCATTCATCTGTGGCCTGTTGTACGTTCCGCTGTATTTTACGAAGATGATTAAATATATATGTGTGTGTATATATATATAAATATTTGTTATAGAAAATAATACTTAAAAGAAATACTTACGTAATTTTGTTCAGCAACCGGATCAACCCAATTCCCTTGATTGTCCGTGTGGGTTTTAGCATACGTAGGTACCCAATCCAAATCCTGTTTAACATTAAACTTAGATTAGACATTAAATAAACAAAAGCTTACACACACGCACACATACATAAAACATTACATTTTTATAGGCGGTGCTACCGTACGACGATGTCCCCCCACGGTATGGGAATTGTTGTTTGTCGCGTACTAGTTTGTTGGCCTTTCTTTTTTTAATATATTTTTCTTGCCGGAAACCTTCGATGGTTCTCAACCAGTTTTCATAGGGCATATCCGCGGGATGGTATGCCCTTGCCCTCTCAAGATCATCGTAACCTCCCTGGATATCAAATAATTGACTAGCTTCATACTTGCGGTCAGTGTACCGCTTCATAAGCACACTCCTAATACCACCCTTCAAGTTTTTCGCCTCATAATCACGTTCCACTTCATCAAAATTGAAATTTCCTACAAATTAAATAAAAACGATAAAATATCATATATAAATTAGATTTGCATGTGCTTAAATATTAGATAAAATTTATGCATATAACTTATTTACCCGTAAGTGGTTCATGACGGCATCCTTGTAATGTTGTTCAACATTATCCCATCCAATTTTATCAAACGGGATGCTTCGCCACATATACATGCTGGCCTCCCTTGAAAACATGTCTCTTGATTTACCAACAGGGGTAAACGTGACCTGTCTGTCAAACGTAAGCGATACAGCCCCCCCCCCCCCCCCCCCGCTTTTACTAGACGCCGTAGTTTCTCGTTTTTAGCTTTCCCCCTAACCTTCTTTGGGGGAACCGCTGCAATTAAAACAAAAATAATTAGTAACAACATTTATAATATATAAAATATAAGGACTACAAAATAATTTAGTAAAAGACTTACCGTCTGTCTCGTGTGTGCCACGAAATCCACCAGGAGGAAGCGGTGGATCACCAGCGCCGTCACCCTCATGTCCCCATGAGGCCACATCCGCCATCAAATAAGCGAATATCAGCAATATCGAAAACATAATCCCTATAAAGTTACAAATGTTACAGCATGTGTATCTAATAGAAATTAAGGGAAAGTACAACAAGTGTAACTCAAATTCAAATAAATATTTCAAACAAGTGTTTATCAATTACAAATCAATATAAATTACAATAACTTTTCTTTTAGTCAGAATCCACATAATCGGGATCATCCTCGACCTCATCACAATCAGTCTCGACCTCAAACACTTCATCGACGGTAGCCATTGGGGGATCAACTTCAATTAAAGGCTCACCCGCAGTAACATGAGAAGATCCAATTTGAAAGTATTGGGTCAAGTCAATGACAAGTGGGCAGTCAAATGAAGAGTTGTTATCGACAACGTCATTATCTTCTAAGCCTTTGTCAACATTTTGAACCTTATTGACGCGGTCATCATCACTTAATGGCCGATCCCAAATTTTTCGATGATTAACATTTTCGACTACCCACCTATGTTTATTTTTTTTGGTTTCGAGACGTTTCTTGGATGAAGAACACTTGTTTGGCTTGCGAAGCAAATATGAGTTGATCGTCTTTGTCCCATTCACGTTCAGTGCTTATACTGGTGATATTATTTTCATGGTTTACACCCCTTCGAGTATCAAACCACTTGCACCGAAATTGGACAGTGGAATAATTATTTGTATAACGCAACTCAATAATTTCTTCTAATTGGCCATAAAATTTCACACCGTTCTCTCCAACCACTTCCACCCCAGAGTTTTGCGTTGCGCATTTTGCATCACGTTCAAGTGTCTTAAACCTAACACCGTTGACTATGCAAGCAGTGTAAGTGTAAGCAGTCATTTTCGCACAAATTGAAAGAGCATACAACTCCGGGTGGAATTCTGGAGAATTTTGTGTTTTCTCGAATGGACCTAACAAATATAGAGTAATAATGTTTGTTATATATGTATTACCTAGCAAGTGTAGAGTAATGAGTGTTATATATGTATTATACCTTATGGAGAAACCATCCTAGAAATTTGGTTTTAAGATCATCTTGGGGATGTGTATGTTTGAATTCACTACATTGATGACAAATATAAGAAAGGAATGAAAAATACCAATTAACAGATTATGAAAAGTTAAAGATAGAAGCACTCACTTCATGTACTCCCTAACTTCTGCGCAATTTTCGAGGACAAACCATTCCATCTTGCTTTTTTCGATGAATGATAGATATTTGTCCTTTGTTGCGCCAACAGGACGACATTTGGACTCAAACACCCATAACTTTCTTTTTTCAACAACGACATCATCGTTTCTATCTGGGCGATTGAACTTAGTCTGAACATCTTTAAGGTACATTGAACAAAATGTTAGAGCTTCTTCAAACACATAACCTTCAGCTATACAACCTTCAGGCCGGGTTTTTGACGTAGTTCTTTAGTTTTTTTATGTACCTTTCAAATGGATACATCCATCTAAAAGCTACTGGACCTCCCGCAATCGCTTCATCAGGTAAATGCACAAGTAAATGAACCATAATGTTTCAAACCTAAACACAAACATACTAATTATCAAACTTAAACTTTTTTTTTCAAACACATAAACATACTTACTTACAAACACACATTTTGATCAAAACCACAAAATTTATACATACTTGCATACACATTTGCATACTTTATACACACATACATACTAACATACACATTTTTCACCAATTGCAAACATTTACTTTCACCAATTGTTCATCATTTACATACACCTACATACTAACATACACCTACATACATACATTCATAGACTTACATACACATATACATGCTTACATACACCTACATACACAAATACCTAGATTTTCATTTACACATTTTCACCAAATACACCTACATTATACATTTGACATACTAACATACACCAACATACATACATTCATAGACTTACATACACACATACATGCTTACATACACCTACATACACAAATACATAGATTTCCATATACACATTTTCACCAAATATACCTACATTATACATTTGACATACAAACATACATCCTTACACACACATTTACACACCTAAACCAAACATTATACAATTTCTAAACTTTGAAAAAAAAATACATATAAAACTAACCGTATTTTCAAGTTTCCAAGAGATGTAGACCGCGGAGACGAGTTGGTGACCGGAGAAGTGATGGTGGTGACCGGAGAAGTGATGGTGGTGATCGGATTTCTCTACCATAAGCACAAAAACACACAAAAATACACAAAAATTAAAGCCTATAACATGTATATAACAAAATAGAGAAGAAATCTAACAAAAACAAAGTGAAACTAACCAATTTGGACAAATTTCGCGATTTACCAGCGGTGTTCGGAGTTTTTTTTTGGTGGAAAAGTGAAGGAGGAGGGAGAAATTGGCGCTGTATAGGGGTTTGGTACGCTTAACCTTTAGCGGCGACAACCTGTCGCCGGTATTACCCTCTGTCGCAGGTAATGACTTTAATGAGGTTGACCAGAGATAAGATTTGTGTGGCTAGGGATTAAAGTTCTGACATTTACTTTTAGCGGAGACAACCTGTCGCCGGTATTGCCCTGTCCCTGTCGCCGCTATTGACTTTTAAATCCCCAACCGTCAGATCATGATTTTGATCAACGGATGGGGTTTGGTTTCAGATCCTGTGACGCGGATCGACCAATAGCGGCGACATTTGACCTGTCGCCGCTAAAGGTGTCCCTTTCTTGTAGTGTCGTGATCCGATCCATATCCAAATAATTTTAAATGGATGGATCACTATCCGGATCGATCCATATAAAAAAAATATAATAGAAAACCTCTAAAAATAAAAAATAAAAAACACAAAAAATAAAAAAAATGAAAAAAATTTAACAAAAAATCCAAAAAATTAGAAAAAAACAAAAAAATTAAAAAACAAAAAAATCTAAAAAAAATTAAAAAAATCTTAAAAATTTAAAAAAATCTAAAATTCTAAAAAATCAAAAAAATTCTAAAAAATTAAAAAAAAAAATCTAAAAAACTAAAATCATATTGCAATGAGGATTTAAGCATAGAATTTGACTCATTAGAAGAACACCACTAAATGAGCCATATGCCAAGCAAGTACATTTATGTCTTTAAATGAACCATGTTCGGGCAGGTCTTTTGACTCATTTCTACAAACCAAGTACATTCAAATGTCTAGTTCTCCCAATGAACTCATGTTGGAAACTTGAATCTCAATGCAATTCTTTTCTACAAACTATGTACAATTCTTTTTTATCTAACTATCATTAGTGATGTGAATCGTGTAGCCCTTGCTAGTAGTACCAATAATATTCAAGTTAACAAGATTTTATCTAAGGCTTTCATACTCACTGTAGAAAAAAGAAAATAAAACAGAAAAAATGCACACATCTGAAAAAAAGGGATGAAAATGCAGGCTTAATTAAATATGTGACATGTAGGGATGAGCATTTGGTACCACGTACCGGTACCGAACCGGTACCAAACCATACCGGGTATATTCGGTACCGGTACTGGTACCGGTTCCCATTTTTCCCGTTTTTCGGTACCGGTACCACTTTTCCCCATTTTTCGGTACCGGTATTTTCGGTACCGAACGGGTATCGTGCTCATCCCTACTGACATGAAATTTCATGGAGTTCTTTATTCCTGTCTTCTTTGTCTCATGTTTGAATCATGAAGAAGACCCTAAGGGAGATTTAGAATAATCTAATACAGGACATGACACTTGGTATATATATATATATGTGCAACAAAAAGTTATAGGTGACACTATGACGGATCAAAAAAGTTTGAGTACTTGATACAGAACCAAGTAACAAAGCTAGAGACATAGTAACATGCAAATGACAGATAACTTAAAGCATACCCACAAAGCTCGGTTCGAGCTCGGCTCTCCAATGTTATCATCATTATTATTAAATTATAAATATAAAAACTTAAACTTTGTTTGGGCTCGTTTAGGCTCGCGAGCCTAGACGAGCTTTGTATTTCAGGCTCGATCACTAAACAAGCTCTATTTCAGGCGCGAGCTCGGGCTCGTTCGAGCTTTTAACCGAGCCGATAACGAGTAGCGTTCGAACTTTGTGTCCGTTACGTATTAGCACAGTTAAAAGATAACTCACAATAGAACCTTTTAATACTTAACTGGTTATTAATACACACGACTTCATGGGCATACAACTCAGTTCAATCTCCAATGGCATCTCAATTATCAATTATTAATTATACTTCCAAATTCTATATCCTACATTTTCAAAGGAGATGTACACTAACTATAAGGTGGCAATCTCCCATTTGCTATTTTTTTAGTATTTTTAACTTTACTTATTTTTCTTTTGGGTTATTTTATCTCTTATTAGTTATTTCCTTTGTATTATTGTCTATATACTAATTATAACATATTATTAATGTTTAATCTAAGATAAACTAATCATCATGTAAGTATATAAGACAATTAATATTATGGTATTATCTTATTCCATTTTTCTCTTATTGTCTTTATACTAATTATAACATATTATTAATGTTTAATCTAAGATAAACTAATCATCATGTAAGTATATAAGACAATTAATATTATGGTATTATCTTATTCCATTTTTCTCTTTTCATTTTCTCTCAGTATATCGGTCATTTTATATGATTTGATTAAAATAAGAGAAAAGCTATATAATTATTTTTAGAGATAAATACAATGGATTATTTTTCTAAATATTTTTTTATGATTTCTCTTTTAGTTTTGAATACATTATATTTATTTATAAAGTTTTACGCGCCACAACGAGTTAGTTGAAGCTTTCTTATTGTTAATTCCGTTTGCCTTTTTAAGTTATAAGATTATAAAACCTCTTAAAGACTAGAGTATTTTCTTTTTATCAATGCTACATGTTTCTATGGAATTCATCGTTTTTTTTTTTCCGCTTCAGTTTTATTTTTTGCATTCTACTTTATCATTGTTGCTATTTTCATTTGGTGCGCAAGAACATATAAAGGTCATACTCATATTTGATTCAAGCTTTCGTCATAATTTTTTTTCTTAGAGTTATGGGTATACACGAACTGATTATTGTTTTTGGTAGATCGTATTTCGCAATAGATAGCCACTTGACTCCTAACTAGCCAAACCGCAGCGAAGCGCGGGTTCCATTACCTGTTTTATACAATTGACGAATCAGGTTCTATAAAAAATCAAGTTTCATAGTCAGCTGATCCCATATCATCAGAATTTATTCATAGAAAAGCAAAACACAGAACACAATGATGTATAGAACCTAAGCATGCTTAGAGCAGGCGGGGTGGTCCGTGATACCACCCCATCACGCGTTAAACAACAACGGAACACCGCCGCCGCCCGTTATATCACGCGTTATATTATTAACTCGTTATCTTGATAACGCGTGAAAATCAAAAAAGGAACTGAAACATTGGACAGTTGGCTGACAAACACATTACTCAATGATTTTCAATTGGACCTTTCATTTAAAGTGAACTAAAACATTTTCTAATTTTAAAATAAAAAATTAAAAAAAATTGGGAGTGATGGAATTGTATCACTAGTGACCCCCCCCCCCCCCCCCCTACATTTCTATCACTAGTGATAGAATATTGGGTGATGACATAGCATGATTTGATTGAATAGTGGGAGTGATAGAAATCTATCACTAGTGACCACCCCTCCTCCCCTTAGTTTCTATACATCATTGTGTTGTGTGTTTTGCTTTTGTATGAATAAATTCTGATGATATGGGATCAGCTGACTATGAAACTTGATTTTTTACGGGCGACAATTGTCGCCCCTAAAGATTCAACACCATTATCGACAACAATTGTCGTCCCCAAAGGTCAATAGTGACGAGGCATTAGGGTCGACATTTTAGCGGCGACATGTCGCCCCTAATACCTTTAGAGGCGATTTTCTGTATTAATAGGGGCGACAAAAGCTCTGATTTCTTGTAGTGGCAACCGGAAAAACTAAAATTGAAGAGTTTTGGACTTATCTTTCGGTCACCGGAAAATAGCCGGAGTCCCCACACCGACGTCGTCATCACCGCTGGAGTACAAATCCATCAATCCGGACCATTGAGTTCCTTAAAATTTTTATAAAAGTTGCTCTAGCACAATTCCAATCTGCATGATAAATGAATAACTATATAACTTATTATTTTTTTAAAAAAATCTCACCGAAATAGGCTTTGGGTCAATGGAAACGATGACTTCAGCGTTCTCGGTTATCCTAAAACTTCAAGGTGTTTCTAGATTGAAAAGTTAGCTAATGTCCATCATTAAACTTGAAAAAAATTTGTACGAGCATAAGAAAACCACTTGCTCAGGCAGCCTACATAACTCCACATTTGCACAAAATTCAATCACTACACACAAGATTTTTCGCTAATGAGCTATAGCTTAATTCGCATTGGTGAAGTGAAGATTTGGGTTTGAGGCCCTAGGTCTTAACTTCAAAGAATTCGATCCCACCTGGTTTTACCGTAGTGGGCCTTTGGGCGGCGGGTTGTCCCCGGAACTGGAGATGGTGGGCTTGGGCTACCTAGCACTGGCTACAATTCACGGGCGTATGGCGTCGTCTTTGCAAAAGAGCAAAAAAATATGATAACGTAATGAATCAAATTCTTAATATAGATGAACTGCATATCATGAAAACCAATTGGCTTACCTATATCAGGTCTTGTTTGATGCAGTAAGCCGTGTTTGCCGTCGAGATGAAACAAAAATTAGAACTGGTTTCGTAGGTGAAAAGAAAACCACTCACACCACACGAAAAGATACCCGAAACAAAACTGATCGGAACACCACTAACCGAAAGGCTCAACAAGAAAAACCAAACACACACACACCAATAGACCTAACCCTAGCGATTGACCGATCACACCCCAAAATATACACACACACCAAAGCAAAGCAGCCAACCCCGTAAGGCCATGGGGTATGGGGCTTGGGTTGGGGGAAAACGCCCAAGCCACCATCCCGGGTGGGCTTGGGTTGGGGCGTGGCCCTTGGGGCTTGGCTTTCAAGCCGGGCCATGGCGGGCTGTGTATGGCCAAAAGAAAAGAGCCGTTGGGCTAGCTGTTGGCCAACGGCTATATTAAAAAAAATTAATTTTTTCTTCCATTTTTTCACTATAAAACTCACATTTTTCTTCCATTTTTTACCACATTCAACCACATCTTCTATACATCTTCAATTCTCCTTCTACAAAACGAAAAAATGCATCCTTACAACCCGTATGGATTCCAAGAAAATAATCCTAGCCACCACCCACTCGTCCAATAGCTCGTCCATTTTTCATATACTCTCCTATGCCCGACATGGCGGGTTATGCATCGTATATCGGGAATCGTGTGTTTACTAACTTCCCACACACCGACGATTCGATACCTACCCCGTTTTCACAATCGCCCATCGACCTTTCACCAACCTCCATCGACCTTTCACAAAACGAATCCGTTCCCGAAACTTAACCACCCAATGATGGTCCTTCCGCATCGAAACCCATCAAAAAGAGAAGTCATAAGAAAAAAACCGAGGAGGATAAAGTAGTTGAAACCGCCAAACGAAAACAACAAAACTGGGTCATTGCTGAAGAAGTTGCATTGGCGAGGGCTTGGTGTGAACAATCTCAACATTCAACTTTAGGTATTCTTAACCTTTGTTTTTATTAATGGTTATTTTTTATATAAGTTTGTAGTATATTAATTTTTTTATTAAAATAGGAAATTCGCAACATCGAACCGCCCTGTGGGAATCGGTTAGTAGACTATTCCATGAAGAAATGGGTAGGGAGACTTATCGTGAAAACGATAGCTTATCCTCAAAGTGGAGCGAGATAAACACCCAACTTACAAAATTTAGTGGTTTTTCAAATAAAGCAAAGCAAAACCCTAAAAGTGGTGAAACCAAAGCCGACATTTTGACAAATGCAGTGGTCACATTCAAATCAAATGTGAAGACCGACTTTCGTTTCATGCATTGTTGGGAGATTTGTAAGTTCCATCCAAAGTGGGCGACTACCCCATTGGTAGCGAAACTAACTCGTCTTCCAAAAGGTCAAGGGCCTCGTCCCAAGCCCAATCTGATGCACGAGATCAAGAGTTTGAGGACCTTTTGGATGATTCGCCAAGCCCAAACCGGCCTGAGTATGGAAGAAATGCCTCAAGAAGGCATGCTCAAAAATCTAGATCTGATACGGCATCGCATTCAGCTGGGAGTTCTGGCTTGCGTAGGGGAATATATAGCGAGCAGTTGGATGACATTTCATGCAAGTTGGATACATTCAACGTATTCCAACAACAAAGGGCCGAAATACGAAGGAGCAAAGAAGCTAGAGATGCCGCTAGAGATGCCCAGAAACAAAAACGGGATGATTTGAAATTTCTATCCCAGCCCATTGATCACCTACAGGGTGACGAGTTACAACTAGTCATGGCGTTGAGAGAAGAGATAAAAAACAAATATAAAAGTTAGGAATTTTTTTTAATTTTCTTTATTTAAAAATATTAAAAAAATTAAATTTGATGTTTTAAATAATATTGAAATAGCCCGGCGGGTCAGCCCAGCGGGTCAGCCCAGCGAAGCCCACCAAACCCACGCCCCAAACCCCCGCCCCACCATACCGTGTTGAATGTGGGTTTAGCCCATGTCTGCCACCCATTCCACGTGTCAACCAATGCCCAACCCACGCCCCAACCCAAGCCCCACCATACCCCACGGTCTAAACTCCCCACCAAACTGGCTATCAAACCCCAAAATACAAAACAACTAAATCGACTTTATATACTAAAATCATAAAGATCAAAGCAATGAAACAACACCCAGATGAAAATTAAAACAAAGAACAATAAAAAAACAAAGAATATAACTTGGTAACCTACCTGCAACGAAACTGATTTAGATCTTTGAGGCTTCTTGTGCGACGATGGGGTTTCAATTAGTTAACATAACAACTCATATTGACAATCTGTAAACCTAATAGTGAATGAATCTCCTTTCTTAAACCACATGAAATCTTCAATGGAATTGTTTTGTAGGAATCGTTGTTGACCCTGATGTTCCATTGAAGGGTTGCAGGGGTCTTAATTTTGGAACAATACACGAATCAACAAAAAGGAAATTGATGAAATTACTTATAAATTGAAGAACATACCCTCATACGGAAACTTCTCTCAAAGATGAATTGAAAGACGATGATTGGTGATTCAGGTGACAGGAGTATTTAATGGCCTTGTTAATTGGACTACAGTGGTGTAAGATTAGGTATAAAGTTGAGGGAGAGATGTCACGGCCCCCGACCCGGTTTGACCCGTTTCAGGAGCCGCGGGACAGAAAATCCCGTGGTATTTATTTAATTGAGTTAACAGCGGAAGTTTTCTTCAGGATGTTTTTAAAACTGCCAATTACCCGATTATTTTATTTCACAACTCGGGATAAAACCCCAGTAATTTACAATCATGAGATTTCACGAAGAAATCTTTATTTTACAAAACATGTTTCCTTATTTTATATTGAGCCACTTTCTTAAGCTTGTAGTGCTTCACGGCACTTTTCCTGGATTTACAACAAATCACCTGAAACATGTTTGAAAAAGGTTTTGTCAGTGGGAAATACTGGTGAATCATTCTTTTTACTAAAACGACTCATTTGTTATAATTTACAGTATTAAGGGTGATTACATTGTTTCCATATATTAACCAACTACCCACAGTATTTGTCACTCGACCGGATCTGTGACTATGGTCATATCACTCATTGGCCACCCGTTTGTCCAATGGAGACGCTTATCAAGTAATGTATACAAAACCTCACATACCGGCTGTAATTTGGTGATTACAAAGACTTAATCCCTGTAATTATAACCTTGAAAACATTTAAAAATTTATAAAGTACTTTGATAAAAAAAAAGAATGACTCACATTGCAGATTTACTCAGCAGAGTTTTAGCCTACTGATTTAGCCTGATAACTTAATTTAACAACAATGCACACGAACTAGGTCAGTAACTAATACAGCATTTACAATACTCACCAGATTAAACCCTCACAACGAATGACAAAGTGCAATACTTAAACATCCATCGAATTAACGACGAATGACAAAGTATAAACCCTAATTAGAGTAGCACTTAAACATCCATTGGATAGTTTCAATCGATCGGATATTAAATCGTAGCAGCGATTAAGTTAATACCCGGTGTCGGAGCAGCGCCTCGCTAATTATATATAAATTTTCGACTTCAGAGTACCATTCTTTCGTTTTTGAAAGTTTTGATCGACACCAGTGGATTGTGCAAGTGACGGGCTATTTATAGGTGAAATTAAGATCTTACACGGCCCGCGTAACATATAAGCCAGATCTTACGCGGCCCGCGAGGCCGCCTAGTCTAGGCGTAGCTCCGGTTGGTCACGAGTAGACTTGCCACCTGGTCACCACGTGGATTCGGAACACTTATCCGGTCAACACAGGTTTGACGCGGCCCGCGTAAGGTATGCTTAACCTTTACGCGGCCCGCCTGAAGACCATACCTCTTATTTTCTTGGTTTTTCATGCACAGTATGGTTTCAGGGGTCCGGGTTTTCACTTGTGGGTTGATTTATGACATATTTGAGAGTCCTTACAAGAGACGTGCAGGATGGGAAGAAAAATGTTAAAAATGGAGATTTGTTCTTGCCCTTTGAACTTGACTTTGACAAGTACTAACCGTTTGTGTTTGAGAAACTTCACCTTTCTGTCTTCTATTTGAAGAGGTTTGTCAACAAATTTTAACTTTTCGTTTACCTCTATATCCTGAAGAGGTAATACCAAATATTCGTCTGATAGACATTTCTTGAGGTTGGATACATGAAATACATCATGTACTCCAGCTAACTCTTCTGGTAGTTGTAAACGATAAGCAACTGGTCCTATACGTTGGTTCACTGAAAATGGTCCTATGTATCTTGGACTTAGCTTTCCTTTCTTTCCGAATTGAACTACTCCTTTCCAAGGAGAAACTTTCAAAAGTACTTTATCTCCGATTTGAAATTCCAGTGGTTTACGTCGATTATTGGCATAACTCTTCTGGCGATCTTGAGCCGTCTTTATCCTATCCTTGATTTGAGTGATCTTATCAGTGGTTTCTTGTATATTTCAGGACCTGATAATTGACTTTCTCCTATTTCTGCCCAACAAACTGGAGTCCTGGACTTTCGTCCATACGGTGCCTCAAATGGGGCAGTTTCAATACTTGAATGATAACTATTGTTATAGGAGAATTCAATTAAAGGTAAATGGTCGTCCCAATTTCCGCCAAAATCTATCACACATGCTCTGAGCATGTCTTCTAGAGTTTGTATCGTCCTTTCACTTTGCCCGTCTGTTTGTGGATGATATGCCGTACTTAAATTTAGTCGAGTTCCCATTGCTTGCTGGAAACTTTTCCAGAAGTGAGAAGTGAAACGACTATCCCTATCAGAAACAATGGAGAGTGGAACTCCATGTAGGGATACGACTTCATCTACATATAACTTTGCCAACCTTTCCATGTTAAAGGTTTCTTTCATAGGTAAAAAGTGAGGTGATTTGGTTAATCGATCCACAATTACCCAAATCGCATCATTACCTTTTCTGGTTTTGGGTAACTTAGTAACAAAATCCATTGTTATGAGTTCCCATTTCCATACAGGCATTTCTAATTGTTGTAGTAGACCTGAAGGTTTCTGATGTTCGGCCTTTACTTGTGAACAAGTAAGACACTTAGAAACATATCGAGCTATGTCCTTTTTCATTCCTATCCACTAAAAGTTGTTTCTTAAATCTTGGTACATTTTATTGTTTCCAGGGTGCATAGTATACCTAGATTTATGGGCTTCTTCTAAAATTTTATTCCTTAATTCTCCCTGCTTAGGTACCCAGATTCTGCTTTTGTGGAATCTCCAAATTCCATCAGCTCCTTGCTCTAATTCTTCTATTCGTCCCTTCATTCCTTCAGCATCATCCTTGATTGCTGTTTCTTGAACATTCTTCAGTTGCTCTATTAAATCTAACTGTAGATTTAATCTAAGAGCACGAACCCGTCGTTGTTTCTCATGATACTTACGACTTAAGGCATCTGCAACTAGATTTGCCTTTCCTTCGTGATACTGAATATCACAGTCGTAGTCACTTAGGATTTCCATCCATCTCCTTTGCCTCATGTTTAACTCTTTTTGCCCAAATATATATCTTAAACTCTTATGATCTGTATAGACAGTAAACTTACTTCCATACAGATAATGTCTCCAAATTTTAAGGGCAAAAATTATAGCTCCTAACTCTAAATCATGAGTTGTATAATTTTCTTCGTGCTTTTTCAATTGCCTTGAAGCATACGCAATTACCTTTTTGTGTTGCATTAACACGCATCCTATTCCTAGTTTTGAAGCATCACAGTAAACTTCAAAATCTTCAGTTCGTTCTGGCAAGGCTAGGATTGGAGCATTTGTTAATTTCTACTTCAAGATCTTAAAGGCTTCTTCTTGTTTAGGTCCCCATTCAAATTTAACTGATTTACAGGTTAGCTTAGTTAATGGTACAGCTATCTTGGAAAAATCCTTAATAAAATCGTCTATAATATCCAGCTAAACCTATAAAACTTCTAATTTCTATTGCAGATTGTGGAATCTTCCATTTGGTAATTGCCTCTATCTTAGCAGGATCTACATGAATACCTTCGTGATTTACTATGTGTCCTAAGAATTGCACTTCTTGTAGCCAAAATTCACACTTCGAGAATTTGGCATAAAGCTTTCCTTTTCTTAACAAAGTTAAGAGTGCATGTAGGTACTCACAATGTTCCTCCTGACTTTTGGAATAAATAAGTATATCGTCGATAAAAACAATTACAAATTTATCCAAGTATGGTTTACAGACTCTATTCATCATGTCCATAAATGCGAAAGGTGCATTCGTTAATCCGAAGGGCATGACTGTAAACTCGTAATGACCATACCTAGTTCTGAAAGCAGTTTTAGGTATGTCCTCTTCTTGTACCTTCAATTGATGATATCCGGAGCGTAAGTCGATCTTAGAAAAGTACCTAGCTCCTTGAAGTTGATCAAAAAGATCATCAATCCTAGGTAATGGGTATCGATTCTTAATTGTAACCTTATTCAATTCTCTATAATCAATACACATTCTCATCGAAGCATCCTTTTTCTTTACGAACAACACTGGTGCTCCCCACGGGGATGAACTAGGTTGTATAAAACCTTTACTTAGTAATTCATCTAATTGCTTTTTCAGTTCTAACATTTCTGTGGGTGCTAACCGATAAGGTGCCTTGGCTATCGGTGTAGTTCCTGGAATTAGATGAATTCTAAATTCTACCTCCCTATCTGGTGGTAATCCTGGTAACTCTTCTGGGAATACATCCGGGTATTCTGAGACTACAGGAATCTTCTTAAGTTCTTTACCCTTAGTACTAATGATTACTGAAATCATATATACTATTCCTTGCTTTCGTTCATAACTAGCAACTTTCATTACTGATATGAACTTCATGGGTTTACGTGGTTTATCTCCTTTAATCATAAGTACTTCTCTGGTAGGTGCCTGAATTTCTATAGAGTTTTTATCACAAAGAATTCGAGCATGGTTGGCTACTAACCAATCCAATCCTAATACAACATCGAACTCAGCTAATTTCATAGGCAATAGGTTTGCAGAGAATTTATGACCTAAAAGTTCTATTTCTACATTTTGCAAAACCTTATTTATTTTAACTGAATTCCCATCTGCCATTTCGACTGTAAAAATCTGCCTAATGTTGGTTAAAGGTAAGTTAAGAGCTTGGCAGAATGAAGTATTGATAAAACTTTGGTTTGCACCAGAGTCAAATAATACTTTTGCATATATGTCGCGAACTAGGAACGTACCAGCTATCACATCTGGAATGAGTTCTGCTTCTTGAGTGGTCAGTTGGAATGCTCTGGCATTCTTTTTAGTAGCTCCGTCAGCTGGCTTGACTTTGTTATCTGCTGGTTTAACCAATTTAGGACATTCTGTTTTGAAATGCCCATTTTTTCCACAGTTATAGCAGATCCTTGTTTTCCTTCTGCAGTCTTCTTCACGATGTCCTATGGCTTTACAAAAGTTGCAGGTCACATTACATCTTCCATAATGTTTCTATTTGCAATTCCTAGAGAACGGCGGATTTGAATATTGCCCTGTTCCTCTTCTCTTGAAGTTACTATTATTACCCACACGAAATCCTTGGGTAATTTTCTGAGCCAGTTCCTTCTTTCTGTTTTCATCTCGTGTGCGTACCAGCTCATCTGTTAGGGTGTTAGCTAATTCTACCGCATCGTCAATAGTGCGAGGTCTCGCAGCTTTAACGATGTTACGGATTTCGCTAATCAGTCCCCAAACATAGCGGGAAATTAGCACCGGTTCTGGCGAAGCCAGTGTTGGTACCACTCTAGCATATTCAAAGAATGTTGAAGTATACCCTCGACAGTCTACATCCACCATCCGATGATTCAGGAATTTATTTTCCATTTGATCTTTTTCATATTCGGGACAAAATTTTCTTTCTACAAGACTCTTAAATTCTTCCCAGTTCATGGCATAGGCCATATTTCTTCCTTTGGCTTGAAGTACTGTATTCCACCATTCTAGTGCTCCTTCTTTGAAAAGATTTGAAGCGTACATGACCTTGTCATCCTCAGCACATTTACTTATTGTAATTACTGCCTCGGTTTTCTCTAACCAACGCAGTGCAGCAGTTGCTCCTTCATTGCCTGCAAACTCAGATGGTTTACAAGCAAGAAATTCTTTGTAAGTGCAACCAGGCGTTGCAGCTTTCATTTTCTTAGGGGGCGGAGCTTGTCGTGGATTATTATCGTGATTAGTATGATTACCGCCTCCATTTACGCTATTGCTGAAGTTATCTTCAGAAATACGTTTGCTAGGAATGATTTGTTGAGGTTTGATTGGATTTCTAACAGCAGCAACTATTGTTGGAATAGCATTGGCTATTCCCTGAGCAACGATATTTTCGATATCTTGCCTATTTAGAAATTGATCTTCCGGATGTTGCTCAGATTGATTAACCTCATTAACTGGTTCATTATTAGCAGGTTCCATCTGATAATTAATATATACAGGAATTATTAACACAGAATAAATAACAATTACAAAAAGACAATTACACATATTTCACAAACATCAACATACATTTTATTATTTTATATTATTTTAGGTCTCCGTACACGCTGTTTATTTTACATGAGTTTTATTTGTAGTTATTTTACATAAGTAGATTTTGCTATTATTTATTATACAATCTGTGTTTCTCCCGCACTACTATTCGTCAGCTGTCTTCCTAAAAACGATGCTCCCTTTCATCATACTTCCAGGCAATTTGTCCCCCTATCTCCCGGATTCTATTTCCCGCATCCATTAACTCTTCGCCAAAATGGCGGAGTTCTGCTAAATTCTCATTACTCATGGGTGGATTTGGTAAGGGTTCCGGGTCGAATTGTGGGAAGAAGGTATAGGGACTGTTGAGCAGATTTTGGAACTGCCAATCATTAGTCCACCACTCCTCCATGAAAGGTTGGGTGTGGATTAGAGGGTCTGGGATAGCTGGTTCTAGGTTTATAGGGAGTTGATTTTCAGCTGGATAAGGGTAAAGATTATTATTAACTGGCTTAATGATATCGCAGCTAGACAGGATGCGATCTAATTCCTAGTGTAGTGACAACCCCTCTGTCTGTCTAGAACTCTCTCCGACTTCTCTTTCTGTTTGCTTAAAACTCTCCCCAGCTTCCATCTCTACTTGATTAACATTTTCCTCAATTTCTACCCCTTTCCCTTTGTCTAAAGGTTTTTCTATTTTAGGAGTTCTCTTGGCTGGCTTTTTCCTATGTACGCGCCTCCCCCATACATATCTTCTTCTTTTTTGAGGTTTTGTCTTTTCCGGAGGTGGAGCTAAAAATTCCATTGGTTCTTCCACATCAGCGATGTAACCAGTGAAGTCTTTAGAAACTTCTATATTCACCGGGTAAAGATTGAGGTTCTGAAGGGCTTCAGATAGCTCACTCATGCTGGTGTAGCATATATGCAAAATGCATAAAATACTAAGTTATAAATTTATAAAAATTTACACAAATAAACATTCAATTATTATTGCATACCCTTAAATTAATATTTTACAAAAGATAATTATAAATTAAAACATACTAGAGTTACACATTTCTAATTTATTTTATTGTTTCTTACTACGTGATTTATTTTTAAACAAAGGTTTCTAGCTTGTAGAGGATATATGGGCTGGTACTGGATCTGGGTATTTAGATTTTTGCATTTACTGCTACTGTTGCTAACATATAGAGATCAGCCCATTTTTCATCTAATTTATCTTCCCATGGTGGGTTGTTGCCTAATTTCTGGGTTTCCTGATTAACTTTTGTTTCTTGTGATTTCTCTCTCTTTTCCTGACTCTTTCTAATAATCAGACTTCTTTTCTTAGGAGAAAGTGGTTCCTCATATTGTGTCTTTCGGACAAATATTCCTTCTTCAGTATTTGCATAGGGTTTTGTTTGAGATGAAATTCCCTTCTCGTTTGATGACCTATCTAATTTAAGATAGATGTTTGAAAGCTTTTGCTTACCCATACTGTACACAAATATTCAAATAATAAAACACATAATCACAGAATAGCACTTAGTAGAATTAAGTATTTTCTGAAATACTTAATTGGCTTAAATCAGTGGCTCAAATAGAATAGTGGCTCTGATACCACCTTTTTCTGTCACGGCCCTCGACCCGGTTTGACCCGTTTCAGGAGCCGCGGGACAGAAAATCCCGTGGTATTTATTTAATTGAGTTAACAGCGGAAGTTTTCTTCAGGATCTTTTTAAAACTGCCAATTACCCGATTATTTTATTTCACAACTCGGGATAACACCCCGGTAATTTACAATCATTAGATTTCACAAAGAAATCTTTATTTTACAAAACATGTTTCCTTATTTTATATTGAGCCATTTTTCTTAACTTGTGGTGCTTCACGGCACTTTTCCTGGATTTACAACAAATCACCTGAAACATGTTTGAAAAAGGTTTTGTCAGCGGGAAATACTAGTGAATCATTCTTTTTACTAAAACGACTCATTTGTTATAATTTACAGTATTAAGGGTAATTACATTGTTTCCATATATCAACCAACTACCCACAGTATTTGTCACTCGACCGGATCTGTGACTATGGTCATATCACTCATTGGCCACCCGTTTGTCCAATGGTGACGCTTATCAAGTAATGTATACAAAACCCCACATACCGGCTGTAATTTGGTGATTACAAAGACTTAATCCCTGTAATTATAACCTTGAAAACATTTAAGAATTTATAAAGTACTTTGATAAAAAGAGAATGACTCACATTGCAGATTTACTCAGCAGAGTTTTAGCCTACTGATTTAGCCTGATAACCTAATTTAACAACAATGCACACGAACTAGGTCAGTAACTAATACATCATTTACAATACTCACGAGATTAAACCCTCACAACGAATGACAAAGTGCCATACTTAAACATCCATCGAATTAACGACGAATGACAAAGTATAAACCCTAATTAGAGTAGCACTTAAACATCCATTGGATAGTTTCAATCGATCGGATATTAAATCGTAGCAGCGATTAAGTTAATACCCGGTATCGGAGCAGCGCCTCGCTAATTATATATAAATTTTCGACTTCAGAGTACTATTCTTTCGTTTTTGAAAGTTTTGATCGACACCAGTGGATTGTGCAAGTGACGGGCTATTTATATGTGAAATTAAGATCTTACGCAGCCCGCGTAACATATAAGCCAGATCTTACGCGGCCCGCGAGGCCGCCTAGTCTAGGCGTAGCTCCGGTTGGTCACGAGTAGACTTGCCACCTGGTCACCACGTGGATTCGGAACACTTATCCGGTCAACATAGGTTTGACGCGGCCCGCGTAAGGTATGCTTAACCTTTACGCGGCCCGCCTGAAGACCATACTTCTTATTTTCTTGGTTTTTCATGCACAGTATGGTTTCAGGGGTCCAGGTTTTCACTTGTGGGTTGATTTATGACATTTTTGAGAGTCCTTTCAAGAGACGTGCAGGATGGGAAGAAAAATGTTAAAAATGGAGATTTGTTCTTGCCCTTTGAACTGACATCTTAAAATTTTGTTAAAAATTACTATTTAGTACATAGGAGATCCTTTATATAGTACTAGGTTATATACCCGTGAGTTTTACGGGTTATGGGTTGTGTTAAAAAAATCTATATCTATAAAATAATAACTTCACATAGTAAGACACATGTTTGACAGACTTTACCGAGACAAAAAAACATAAATTGAATAAATTAGGGCATTTACTTCACAGAAAAATATCTTATTTAACAGTGTTGTCGGGTACATCAATGGTATAATGACATAAGTATTTTATGCATTAATTAACTGTAAAATCTAAACAATTAGCCTGAAAATGCGGCTCGGTACGAACTACACAAAATACATATAGAAATACCAATACAAATTACAAGTAAACAAAAACTTCTTTGTATACAACATTAGATGTCCTATTAGTAAGGTTACCATCATTATCAAGAATTGATAATTTGAGTCCGTCTCTACTCTTGACTCTCGACAAAGCCACGTAAAGTTGACCATGAGAAAATACTGGATTTTTCAAAAACAAACCAACTCTGGATAAGAAGATCAACTAAAATGACAAGTTTACCCTCAGATGTTATGCATGTGAGGGAATTTAACTGATTCGAATAACGTGGTTAGTTGTAGAGGATTGAACCAGCAACAAAAATAAACTTAAAGGATGTTTTAGCAAATTTTAAACATTAAGGATGGAATCTGCAAGCTTGAGAAAACATAAAGGACGTTTTGTGCAATTTACTCAAATAATAATACGCTTGGGCTAAATTTAGCCTACCCTTTTAGCCACCATCTAAAAAAGTGTGGGCAAAATTAGCCTTAAAGAAAAGCGTTGTCTAAATTTCAGTCTTAGCCGA
Source organism: Helianthus tuberosus (assembly GCA_030545235.1). NCBI lineage: Eukaryota > Viridiplantae > Streptophyta > Magnoliopsida > Asterales > Asteraceae > Helianthus > Helianthus tuberosus. The sequence continues at coordinate 1,392,981 of JARYGA010008304.1, forward strand.
CGTTTTTTTAAAGCCAATAAAAAGAGACCACGTGTGGTTAAAGTTTAACTGCCTTAACCAGTGTGTTTGTCTATTTTGGTAAAAACTGCAACAACAATGCTTATTTTAATAATTTTTTAGGTTAACTTGTCGATTTTGGTAATTTTCCCTGTATGTTTAAGTAAAGAACCATGATAACAACCTTATAAACACGAGACAGGACATGGTTATGCGGATATACGTAGTCATTTTAATGTAATAAATTCAAGTGTTAAACTTGACTTCAAATTAGTAAACTATCATATACAGCAGAAATAGACAATCTAACTGCATTGTTACCTGATAAAGCATGGCTGCTCTTAATATTACTCTCCTTACAATCACCACATTCTCCAATCCCTACAACCTCAATAACTTTGTCATCACCAAAACACAAACTGCCTAAAAATAACAAAATCAGCAAGAACCCCAAAAGGGTTTCATGCCGACAAACCGAATAAACCCGCATTAAGAATTGTGAAAAACACAAGCCCCACATTTAATATACACTTGGTCCTTGAACCAGTTACTACTACGTTGTATATATACTATAATGGGAGCTTATGACAGTTTGGCTATAGTGGTTTAATTGAACAAGATCACATGATAGTAAGGTCCCACATTTGAATGAGAGTTAAAGATGGAGAAAAAAAAAAAAAAAAAAAAAAAAGCTAGCTAGATAGATTTTTTTTCTTTCTTGTTGAACGGCTAATTTCTTTAATCCCCTGTTGTCTGTGGGACTTGAACCCAAGATCTTCCCCTTCCCAACCTTGGTGATTTAAAGGCTTTGCCTTTGCCAATGGACCACCACCCCATTGGTAGCTAGCTAGATAGATAGGCTCAATTATATTTTGTAAGTTTAAATATATATTATTTTATATTTAATCTAATAGTCATTATAATCATTTACATTATATGGATCAAAATATATAACAATCCTATTAAATAATTAGTTGGTAATTGTTGATGGGCCAAATTACCCTTATTAACTAATTAGGGTTTCCTCTTGGGTGCATATATAAGGAGATAATTAGAGGGTTAAAGGGTTTGACTCTAATCACAATAACATCACTCATGAAATCGCCCCCTCTCTCCTAGCCGAACTCCCTTATTCGGTTTCTCTTACTACCATCATTAGATTGCACCCTAAGGAGGAACCAGACCAAGACCAAAACTGACAACTATGTCAAACACTGTTACTGCATCTCCATCTGGATTCTATGCTGGCCTGTACTGATGCAATCAAAGGTATGTTTTCATGTTTTCCATTATGTCTTAACAGAACTGATCAACATGTGGTATCAGAGCATATGTTGATTAGTCAGTTCTGTTTTCGTATCCATTATTCTGGGATTGAAATCTGGAAAACAGAAGTTTTGAAAACTCAATAAAACTCACGGCTATTTTCGGGTCATATGTGCCGAGATCAATGTTTTTCGGTAAAAGAATGTTTTTTAAATGACTAGGAATCATAATGGTAAATCTTAATTGTACCGAAAATGTTTAAAGCCTTAAAATTCAGGTTTCGGGTTCCAGAATCATGTTTTTATTTTTAGGGTTCAACATGTGTTCTTAGGAAAATTTGAAATTCCTTTATGTTTTGGAATATAATTTGGATTTTTGAGTGTTATTTCCCTGTTTGATCCAATTTAATCTGTTAAGTTTATTCGAAAACTGTTAAAAGATATACAGTTATAATTTTCGAAATATTATGATAAAATTAGATCATCACTAAAACAGGAAACCATATCTTAAAATCCCTAACAATTTGAATTTTCGGTTATGTTTTCACATTAATAGCTGTAACAGAAGTTTCGAGAAAAGTTTTAACCACCCGAGACAAAGGTCTCGACTCGAGACCACAAGAACTCGACTCAAAATCATAAGTGTTCTCAAATGTTTATAACTCGAGACAATGATTTCGAGTCGAGATCATAAGGTCTCGACTCGAGACCACTGAGGTTTCGACTAAGGGCTTAAATCTGTACAACTCGAGACAAAGGTCTCGACTCGAGACCATAAGGTCATAACTCGAGACCATAAGGTTGCGACTCGAGACCATAAAGGTCACAACTCGAGACCTCATAAGGAGTCGAGATCTCATAATTCACAGCAGTCGAGACCATGATTACGACTCGAGACACTGAGGTTGCAACTCAAGACCATTAATGAGTCGAGACCTCATAATGTTATAAGCTGAGTTCGATTCGCGCTAACAGGTGGTTTGCTATTAGATGATTGGTTTTGTAAATACTTAGTTAATTAATAAGGATCAAATAATGTTTTACAAAACCAAAATGGCTTTACTTGAATGAGCTTCTGATGTATCATTTCTGGCCAAAGCTGATTTGATACATCTACTTATCGTTCAAGTATTACGAAAGCTATGTTAAGTGTGCATCATAAACATGAATGTCTTAATATCTGGCCAAAGCTGATTTAATTCCTTCATAGATTGCATACTTAACAAGTGCATAACTAAAGTGTTTGTCTCAATTTCTGGCCAAAGCTGATTTGTTACAACCACTTTGCACATATGCTTAAATGATTACACTTCTGGCCAAAGCTGATTTGTCTTCGTTTAAGTAGAACTTTAAATAAGTTTATTATTTTGATGTTAGTAATAGACATATCACAACCTCTTCACACAATGATCCTTATATTAATCAAGAATAAGTGCTGTCACTAAAAGGTTATTCCAGATTAAGTCTTTCCTAAGACTAATCTATAATTGTGGAATAATCACTAGAACTCCTAAGATGCATGCCTTCATTTAAAATTATAAACTATAAAGCAAAGTGGTATATGTGAATACATAATAATGTACAATACCATGACCCATAAAGTTAAGGGCTTACGCATGGAAATAAGTACATTTTTCCAGTACATTACATACTAAGATTTTCACTTGTACAATTTGATGCCTTATAAATCAACTATAACACTCAAAAGTACCAAAGTATAATGAGTGTGTTGATAAGCAATATATGTACATAGAAATAAATGTTTGAAACTCGAAAATAAGATGTTATTCACCTTACAACCACTAATAGTTTAAAAGAGGATTGTTCTAAGGTCCATAGACAAATTACAAGTGTCAATTCCAACTTTAAGGTTCTTCAAGGGAAAATCACACTGCATAATTATGTCATTAGACTAGACATAAGCAACGAGACTATCCATTATTCTAAAGAACAGTTAGATAAATTAATTAGATAGTCACTTATTAATGATATTTAAGTCTGATAATTTTAATATTCCAATTAACACATGATTAGTTGACTCTAGTTCCATACGTTTCCTTACCAGAACTCGACAAATAACTAACACGAAAGTTAATGACAAAATTAAATGTTAAGACTGTAGGAACCATAATAAGCAATCTTCTAACAACGCTTTGCGACACCTTATATATTCTGAAGATTAATCATAATATAGTATCATAATTAAGCAATGTTATGAAGATTGTGAGGTTTGCATAGTCAACATAAAGTCATACTTACCTTAAACTCTCATTTTATTTGTTCTAAATATCTGGATTGAAACATTACTAAGATAAAACTAGATGATACCTTACACTTTCACAACTTTTGTCATCATGTAAATGAGAATTTGACAAAAGGAAAATGAGACTTATAAATTTCATCCATTACAACCGAAATTCATGAGTAATCATGACATGGTTAATGAAGATGTTTTTTTATCTAATCTCATTCTAAGTGATTTTAAATCATGACGTTATAGCCCTAAATGTTACTTGGCTTAAGGAATAAGTATGGGTCCATCATAAGTCATTCATTGACATTTGTGGAACTTATTCCAAATGGAATATTCAGACATAATTTATTTATCATTTGAAAGATTATCAACTTGTATCTAAATTTTGTCACATATGGCCCACATTCTTAGAAGAAATCTATTCATGTATGTACTTAATAAGATTTCTATTAAATATGTCCCTAAAGTTTCTTATGATATCTGGACATTAAAGAAATCAAATAAAGTCTAATGTATATATGATAGGTTCCCACTTCACGTACCTCATTGAAACTTCTCTTGTAGCATTCTAGAGATATTAAAGATCAGTGGGAGCATTCAGTGTCTTAATAATAACTTGCAATAATTACAAGAGGTGGGGAGTGAAAATTTTACATTACCTAAATTTGCACCTCTTTTACAAGACACCGCTCCATCACGACACTGTTCTATCATAACTTGTCTCCTTAAAATCTAATGCTACTCTTACAAAAGTTTCATTGTTGCTTAATTGTGGGCACACTTAGATTTCTTACCTAAACTAACATAATCCTCAACAAGAGAAATCACAACGACTAACGTCATTAACTTGTTTCTCTATTAGAATTTGTTGGTCGTTACATATTGACCCTAAGCATGCTGAGTTCCTAAAGTTTTCTAAGGTCAGTGGGAGCAGTCAAAGTCCTTATCATGACTTGCAAGGAATACAAGAGGCGGGGGAAAGAGTGTCATTAAATTTCACTCCGAATTTAACTCCGATTACACCTCTTGTACACCATACTGCACCAACTCTTACACACTTAGAACCCTGAAAATGATAACAACCTAACCAAGAGCTAATCCATAAAACTGAAACTTCTAATGAACCCAATAATCAACTCAGGAGGTCATCTAGGTTTAAAAGCCTACTAACTTTGATGATTACATAACCTCCCTAACTGAACTTGAAATGGATTTTGGAAATGTTTACATATCTCTTCAAATTAAGCCATTAGTGTCAATCAATCTTCTGAATGGAATAAAACTGTTTTCTAGTAAAACTGATTTTATGTGTTCGTATAACGTTTGGGATTTGATTGAATTACCTAAGAGTGTTCATAACTAAACCAAATCCTAATATAAGCGTTAAGACACAAAGGAGCATGATTGATTGTCAAAGGTTGTACTCAGGAAGAGATAAAATATTAAAGAATCTTTATTACATATCTAACAAAAGATTTCTTTGAGGATCATCACTGTTCTAGTAGCTTATAATAGTTTAAAGCTACATTAGATGAACATTAAAAACAATTTTCCTTAACAAATGGCTGACATATTTACATGTTCATAAAACAACCTGAAAGTTCTAAACTGAAGGTTAAAGAACACTTTGTTTATAAGTCAATAAAATCCATGTATGGGTTAATGCAAACATCATAATATGATGAAATCTTAACGTAATTATTTTTCATCAAGAACCAAGTGGATTAATGTACCTACCTCAAAATGAGTGGGAGCAACTAAAATAAACTTGTCTATATAGATGATATTCTTTTGACAGGTATATGTTACATAAGTCAAAGCATTGTTAACACAAACTTTGATAAAATAGATCTCAAAGATATCTCTTAAGTGATAGATATCATAACATACTGAGATATACCCAATGGGACATTAGTTCCGTTCCATAAGTTTAACATTAAATGGGTCCTTACATATATAACAAACAATACTGCTCTCCTTTAGAGGATAATAGGGTATGTGAGATTATTTCGTTACGCTTCATTAATTGGAAGCCTTATGTAAGTTTAAGTCTATACTCGTTTAGATATTACTCACATTGCAACACACTAGATATGTCTAGATTAATGTGAAGCATCTAATGGAGTATTACAGTATCTTTAAAAGAAACGAGAGACTACAATTTAAAGAAGAAGTGAGAATTAAAACCGGTTTATTACTCTTACTTTGAGATATTCAAAGATGACAAAATGTAATTTCGGGTATATCTTTATGTCAGCAGACAAAACCTATCTCATGGAGGAGTCATAATAAACTGATAATAACAACCTAAGTTATAACGACATAATATAGTTACTAAATGTTGTTGGAAATATATCAGTGGACTCATACGTTTATTAACTCCATATAATTAATGTTTTGAAGACTTAGTGTGATAAAGTCAGCTACCATGACTCCTTGAACAGTAACAGTTCGAGAGGTGCTGCATTAAGTTTCGATACACAATTAATTATTCGTTTATGAACGAATTGAGGAAACTAAGTTTTGTATCGAACACATTCATGATATGATTAAGGATCCTATAACTGAAGGGCTATTACCCATAAGTCTTATTAAGAGAGCTCATAGACGGGTATTAATTAATGGCCATGCGCAATTGCATATCGTACTATGAATGACTAAGTATTAGTTAATTTTCCTCATCAGTTTGATTTTGTATGTCTCTAAGAATATGTCAAGTCAACATAATGGCATATAGACAAATAAAGTTACAAATCAAACAAAGGGCTTATGCATATTTTGATCATGGCGATTAGGTTTTAAATTAAGGCTATAGTATGACTAATGGGGGTCCTGAGTCGCATAATGATTCAACGGCTGTATTTCTCTGCTATAGTACTTGTTTAAGGCTAAAATGAGTGTTAACTCCTGATCAAGCTTATCTAATACTCATAGTAAATGATTACTCGGCTAAGTGGGAGAATGTAAGATTAAATATATATTATTTTATATTTAATCTAATAGCCATTATAATCATTTACATTATATGGATCAAAATATATAACAATCCTATTAAATAATTAGTTGGTAATTGTTGATGGGCCAAATTACCCTTATTAACTAATTAGGGTTTCCTCTTGGGTGCATATATAAGGAGATAATTAGAGGGTTAAAGGGTTAGACTCTAATCACAATAACATCACTCATGAAATCGCCCCTTCTCTCCTAGCCGAACTCCCTTATTCGGTTTCTCTTACCACCATCATTAGATTGCACCCTAAGGAGGAACCAGACCAAAACTGACAACTATGTCAAACACTGTTGCTGCATCTCCATCTGGATTCTCTGCTGGCCTGTACTGATGCAATCAAAGGTATGTTTTCATGTTTTCCATTATGTCTTAACAGAACTGATCAACAAACTGCCTTAACAGACTCTAATCACAATAACATCACTCATGAAAAACTTTGTCATCACCAAAACACAAACTGCCTGAAAATAACAAAATCAGCAAGAACCCCAAAAGGGTTTCATGCCGACAAACCGAATAAACCCGCATTAAGAATTGTGAAAAACACAAGCCCCACATTTGATATACACTTGGTCCTTGAACCAGTTACTACTACGTTGTATATATACTATAATGGGAGCTTATGACAGTTTGGCTATAGTGGTTTAATTGAACAAGATCACATGACAGTAAGGTCCCACATTTGAATGAGAGTTAAAGATGGAGAAAATAAAAATAAAAAAAGCTAGCTAGATAGTTTTTTTTTTTTTTTTTGAACGGCTAATTTTCTTTAATCCCCTGTCGTCTATGGGACTTGAACCCAAGACCTCCCCCTTCCCAACCTTGGTGCCAATGGACCACCACCCCATTGGTAGCTAGCTAGATAGATAGGCTCAACTATATTTTTCATTGATTGTTCTCTCAAGTGCATTATATACTTAGCTAGCATGTAAATAAGTAAATGGGACATCTACATGACCTACTGACTAAATGATGTTCATTAATACCTTCATTTCTTGGTGCATGATGGAGATGGTTACAGCTTGCTGTTATTTCAATAACTTGTTTTGACAAACTTTTTGAAAAATTTTCAACGTAACAGAATTGACATAACCGTACACAATTATCAATACATCATAATATTTCCTAAATCTCGAAAAGGATATCAGCAAACCATTCATAAACAGGTTGCTGTAATTTAACAAACCAAAACTTTATAAGTCTACCTACCACCCTCTTTGATAAAATCCGAAGCCGATGCTGAATTGGGGGACTTGAAGAGATATGGTACAGAACCCGGTATATTGGGTCACCTTACCCACGGTATCTTAACCTATCAGGCCAGGATTGTGTTGGACTGTTGGGTACATCCATGGTGCTTTGCCAATTTTGCTGTGTGGAGTGCATGTTATGTGACCACCAATCAAATCTTAACCTTTATTGTTTGCCTCTTTGGACAGTTAGCAACCACTACATGATAAACCTTTTTGGGATATTGTTAGGGTCTCCTAGATAAACAAAGCTATAAATATGTTTTTAACATACCACCATCTAATACCTAGTTACAACTTCCTGTAAATATCAGGGTCAATATATTCATGTTACAGCTTCAAGAGCCATGCTTCATTAGTAATGGTGATGATGTATATGGCCACCTCTCCCAAAAAAAACCTTTTTAGGCCAAGCTAGACATTAATTGTATCAAACAGTTGGAAGAAGACAGATTGAAAAGATACATTAAAGTGATACGTATTCAATGTAGAAAAAATCACAAATGTACCAACTTATAACTTGTAAGTTAAAACGTACCCCCAACCATTTTCATCGAATGGAAATCATAAATAAAAACATTCTCCACTCAAATTGTACAAATGATTACAAAGTTATATTTAAAACCATAAAATCAAGACCTATTTGGGATTGCTTATGTAAACATATTATGCTTACACTTATAAGTAGGAGACTATAATCAGCTATTTTAACTTGTAAGTTTGAATCCATTAGTGAAATAAGCAATCTCAATTCTCAAATTGGTTATTCAAACAGATCATTAATTCATTTGACCCTAAAATAAATGTTATTCAGTTCATGACTGCAAAACTTCATAGTTTGACTCAAGTTTGACTTTTTTTAAACAGATTAGTTTGCAAAAACTATGGGTTACTGCCGATTCTAATGGTTGGAGGCCGTCATCAACACCTAGATCTAACTTATATTTTTACTTAAAAAACTTGTATTTACACTATTACTAACCTGAGTATTACACTATTACTAAATTAACTCTTCATAAACTATAGCATCTAATCCCAATCCAACACAACCTAGTTCTAAATTCAATCTAAATCACCGATCCACACAAAAACGCATGTATAAATGAACATAATTACACAAATCTTCATACATCATAACCTAATCAAAACATATCATGTAAACAACACATCGAAGAGTAAACAATCTCAATCAAACACCAAAAGTCTACCTACTTCTCATTTTCACCAAAAACCGATCAATAATTGTATAAAAACGCCAAATTATGCAATTAACAACATGAACAGATCTAATCGTACCTTACAACACGTATGAGATCTAATGGTATTAGATAAGAAGAAAAGTGATGAAAGAATCTATAAAACAGTGAGTTGAAACAACAAATTTGCCCTAAATTTGCCCTAATTTCGAAAGAGACAAACATACAAATTCAAATTCAAGCAAAATTAAAGTGAAAGGTGCATTCACGAACCTGATTTGTTGAAACAACAGCAACCCTTCCTTCAATAACTAACACCCTGTACATACACTTCACTAATTAACTTCAAAAACTACAGAAAATTCAATAATCTATATAAATACAGAAAACCAATAAACTTACCAGAAAACAAAACCAGATGCACAACGGAGAGAGAGTATGATATGGTATGGCATTATATACTCCATCAAAGGTTAAATATACAGAAGATGAACCAAAATTCAAACACGAATCCGTGTGAATGCTGATCTACACCGTAAGATTAGGTTTAAAAATCAACCACAACCGTAGGATCTGTGTTTCTTGTGAGAGATTTGTATTTCTTGAATAGGAATTGAATTTTTATGCAAAGATGTGACTGTGTGATATGTGTTTCAGACAGAAAGTGAGATACAGAAGTGTTGTTTTGGGTTTTTTGAAACCTAGCTCAAAGTGGAATGAATACAGAGGGATAAAGAGGGAAGGAAGGAAGAAGAAGATGAAAAGGGAAAGAATGGTGGAGCGTCTGTGAGGATTGAAGCTCTGCATCTGATACTTGCAGTAAGAGAGAAACAAGTATTTTGTTTTTATGGTTGACTTTCTATCCAGCCTTTTGTATGCGTATGTTTTAGTTAGAGTTTTTTTTTTAAATCAAAATTATGAGGATTTGACACCTAGGATTAAATTAGGTTAGGGGTTGTATAAGAGGACACGTGGCATACTCAACTTTTCCTTTATTATATAGGAAGATATAGATTATAGATATTGATTAGGTGGTTTACAGGTCAGTTTGGAGGGTGGAGCTTTTTGGATGATCAGGGTCAAATGGGACAGGTGGGGCCAATTTTTTTTATATGTCAAGTTATTATTTTCTTTGGTTAGGGTTATTTTTTAAGTCTTTTCTTTTTAAAGTTTCTATATATACACTTTCTTTCTCTAATGTTAAATAACTTATATTTTGGTTTTAAAAAAATTATGATGTTTCAACCTTTTATAAGTTATATTAAATTATACAAATTATAAATATTTATAATGTGGAGGCGGTTTTTTTGGTGTTTTAGCCATTTTACAATTGAAGAGAAACTTACTATTTGGCTTAGGCATGGTTTATTTTATAGTCATTCTTATTATGGATGCTCTTAGTTTTTACAATTCATACTGTGTTCGTTGATGAGACAAAATATGTAATTGCCTGGAAGGGGGTTAGAAGGGTGGTTTGGGTAATTTTATATCTCGTTCAATGTATAGATCTTTCGAGAACCTGGTTCAAGCCTAGTAACACCTCACGAGTCGGAGCGGTCATTACCAACCACGGGAGAGGTGCAAAAAGTTTGAATCCCTTATTCTTAAACTTTTATTAAAACATTAAACCAACCCCGCGAGGACTGTATCCCTGCTGACTCAGACCAACGGGTTGAGGGTGATCGCCGCCTCCGAAGGGGGGTCCACCACATTTTACATTAATAACTTACTTAATTATCTTTCAACAATCCAACTTAGTGGGATTGTATCTTTGCTGACTCAAACCACTAGGTTGAGGGTAACGTCGCCTTGGAAGAGGGGCCTACTACTATAACTAAGATAATCTCTTAAAATGCCCAAAGTACGGAAATCATCAAAAGGGTACATGAAAGATAAGTTGGATCCAAGTGATTGTTTCTTGTCTATCATTTTTATTTTATTTTTCTTTTCAGTTTTTATCTTTTTGTTAGCTTAAAAATCTTTTCTCAAAACTTGGTTCGATTAGACGTTAACGATAAGCCGTTACTAAAAGCTCTTGTGTCCTTGGACGACCTCGGTATCTTGCCATCACTATACTACGTCCGCGATGGGTATACTTGCCCTAAGCGTGTGTGTAGAGTGATAGTAGAATATCGTGTTTTATAAATTTAAAACTTGAAATTGGCAAGTAAAAAGAGCTGAAAATAACTAAAAATGTATACTCACCCACGCACGTCACTCTGCAATAAAAAAAGAACCAATCAAATAAGCTAAAAGGACACAACTTAAAGTAAACTATCTACCTATCTTTTTGCAGTTTCTAACTAATACAAAATCCACCTATTGATACCAAATGAGGTTAGGAAATGTTGTAATACAAATGACTCACATTATATCCAATTACTTTAAAGAAACAGAATTTAAAATTTCAATAAAGGCCACCCACTAAACACCCAGCTGTCGACACAACACACTAATCTCATCAAGTAAAGATTAAGAAAAGAAAACAAAACGTCAATATTTGAAGAAACCCACATTCTCAATTTTGGCAGACGTCTAAGGTAAATCTTGTTTTTATGTAGCTTATCTACATTTGAATCAGAAGACATCAACAAATTACTTCCGTTTAAGCACATATTCATAAACCCTAAGCCACAATTTAGCATAACTGGGGCTCTAATTGAAAAACATTGAATATAAAACATAACAATATGAATAAAAGCTCACCATAGATTCTGTTGAAAAACCGTAAAAACTGTGCGAAGGTGGATATTTCTCAAATCCGGTGAAAACAATTGAAGAATAATCAAGGGGTCCTCTACATAAATACGCAAGCCAATTGATGAGGGCGGTGAGGTGATGTGAAGGGACTCTTCTTAATTTTTGACTGATCAATTGAGAGTGGACGGTTGTGTAGGATCGTTTTCAGACCCAAACGAGTCAATCAGAAGAGTTTATCTCAGTTTCAGAGGCGGAAACAAAGAAACTAAGTTCAATTCAGCTAGCAATACACTTTAAACTGTTGTAATATTGATTTCACACTGTTTTACAACCTGACAACACTTCGGCAGCACTTCGTTGCTTTAGCCGGAAAGTTACAAATGGTGAAAGTTTGAAGCCTATTTATAGGAGAAGGACCCTCCTGTTTGAAGGTGACATGACACTCTTCAAACTAAACCCTTCAAACTAAACCCTTCAAACTAGACCCTGACACTTTCAAACTAGACCCTGACACTTTCAAACTAGACCTCTTCAAACTTTCAGCACTCCTCAAACTTTCAGTCCGAGACTCGATATAAGACGAAGACGACAGATGTATGCACCAACAGACTCCCCCTCAGATGTTGACGAGTCTTAAGTGTCGAGTCTACGCATCTTCAGTCTTTATCAGTCCTCTTGAACTCTTTGAAGTATTTGACGTTGTAAATATCTTCAAATCTCTCTCTTTCTCTTTTATTCTTCAGGATCAGCAGCTAGCTCTAGCAACTTTAAACTCTTTTTCTCTAACAGACTCCCCCTCAATATGTGCTGGGATCTTAGTCTGGCTTTCACAGGTTCAGGTATCGTAACCTGACTCACCTGCATATTCTCTACCCAAAAATAAGTTTCACAAAAGATAAGATATAACAAATTTAGAAACTTTGCTAATCACATGAAGACACAACCCTGAATACATCATTTATCATGTCAATTTCTGATGAACCACTTAAATGTATATCATTTTCATTTCACACATCTTCAAACAAACTTTCCCAAACCTGTTTGTCATGTTTAGCACTCGGAATTTTGAAATTCAGCTTTTCAACATCAGTTGTCTAAAATCTTTTTGAGTTTTTCAAACTTTATGCTAAAACACACCGAAAATCTTTTTGGATTTTTGATATAACAGAAATGAAATGCAGAAAAGAAATATTTACATACAATATTTTTGTGAGTTTGTGTAAGAGGATCATATCAGTTTTTGAGACAAATCACCAACACCGTTAAGCTTTATACATTTTAAGTTCTAAACGATTCACTTAGATTGTCAGTATACTGATCCACTTAAATTTTCACACAAAGTTCAATTGTTTCGAGATACGAGATTAATGTCTTAGAACTTAAACATCTACATGTGTCCCACCTCAGTATATACTCCTGTATCCAGACCCCAGTATTCAGTCTTACAGGTGAGTATACCTAGATGATATCTGTAAGGGATTAATTGCGAGGGCCGTGAGAGCTCAGGTCGATCTTTCGATACGCAGAGAGATGACGGCTTCGACTTTTGGTGGGTCCCCTTTAGAGGATCTTTTGAATTACAACAGCAATGACTATCAATTTTATTGTTTCATCAATTTGCTGAGGGCTGCGCTATTTTTCAAGCATGCAGAAAGTATTCTCCGGGGACTAGGCCATTGCTTCCGCAAAATCAGAAGTCCCGGGATAATACCCCAGATATCACTAAGCATAAAGACCTAGTATCTCAGAATACGGGACCCTTCAAACAAGATTTCAGGGGTTACCTATATATCCTGGAGGTGTTCCCCACGTAGACGCAAGTAAATTTTATGTTTATATCTCGTCTCAATTTACTAAATGTGCAAAAACCTACTGAGTGAGACCGCTTATCACATTTAACTTTCCAATTCTTTAGCATGCTGTGATAGTCCACTGATGTACTATCATTTCATCTTTTGGACAACAAAACTCATTTTTTTATTTTATCATGTTTTTGTCTTTTTCAAATTTTTCTAATGTTTTTGGATTTTCTGAAAAATTTTTACTCCCCCTAAAATGCAAACACATTTTAGGAAATTTGAAAACAAACTATTCAATAAAACGACAACTGATATCAAATCACTTCAAATCGCCATCCACTTGGCATAAACAATCAGAACTCCCCCTTACAACAAACTATTTTCCCATTGTGATTTCAAAACACTTAAGTTTGTTTTAATCAAATGGTTTTTCCGGAAAATTAGTTTTGTTGATTTTACCACTTGTAAAGGTAGGGGTTCATCATGTTGTTTTCCAAACAATCATTTGTAAGAATGGTCCAATCAAGTTCAACTTAATGACCTTGATTAACCACTTGTCAATGAAAACCTCTTTCAACCACTAACAGGTTCACTCACCAACCATAACCACTTGTAAATCAAAATATAACAATTTAAATATACCACCTGTAGATTTACCAACCAAATCACTTGTAGGATCAGTTGCTAAGAAAGATGCCGATTCCTGCTCCACTCTTACCAACCTGGGAGCTCCGGCAAGTCAGGAATTTATGGTGAAAATGCTGTCACCCAAGCCTGACCAGCCTTGGGTGATTTTGGTGACAAACATCTGTCCCACCAACATTTTGATTTGTAAAATTCTTTAGCATCCTTCACTTTCCTGTCAACCATCTTTCCAAAAATATGTTTAACATTCCCATTAAAAACCTTCTCAACATCAAATTCTCCCTTATCAGCGAAGAATTGATTTGAGATCTCTACTTTTCCCACTTTCTTCATCAAATTTTCCTTTGACAATGGAGGAAAATCTTCATCGTTCACCTCTGGAACGGAATTCACAACCTTTTTATCAATCAAAGACTCCTCTGATTTTATGGAATCAGATTCATTGTCAGAATTACCCTCAGATTTAACCACCCACTTTTGTTTACTCAAATCACCTCTTCTTTTGTAAAACCGTTTTGAACTTTCTCCTTCCTCAGAAGTAGAGTTTTCAAACTTTTTAACAATTTTCACAGGTTGTTCTTTCTTATCAACAAAAGTCTTTCTCAGAACAAAGTTAGAAGAAACTTCCTGTTTTTGGTAGTTGGTCTTGGGGCATTTCCAAGCTATGTGACCAACTTCTTGGCATTTGAAACAAGTTCTTCTGTCAACTCTTTCAGCAAACCTTCTCACATTCTTCTTGACTTCAGCAAGAAACTCTTGATTCGACTGCTTCCAGAATGGTTTCTTCTGTTCATCCTCTGAACTTCCTCCTGAAACAAATTTTGTTTTTGATTTATAATTTTTCTGATTTTTATAATTTTCTGAAGAATTAAAACCCAGACCTTGTTTTTTGAAATTACGGTTGTGGTTTGGTTTCTTTTGATAACGTGAACCATAACCGTAACCCTTTTTCTTGTTCAATCTCTTTTGAACTCTTGAAGTGTATTTTTTAGGTTTTTCATCAAGATTTAAATCTTTTATTTCAGAAATATTAATTTCTATTAATTTGAAAACCTGTTTGATCATTTCAGTTTTTACACTTCTTATTGGAAATTCCTCATCAGAATATAATTTGTCTGAATCATACAAAGTATAAGCCACTTTGATTGATCCGTCATTCAAATTAGATTTTGATAACAGGAATTCTCTATTGTAAACCCTGTTAACCGGTGAACTCGGACTCTTCTCAGACGAACTCGAACTATCTGACTTAGACTCCGACTTTGACTCTTCATCCGTATCTAACACCTGATCGACAACTTTCTTTACTAACTCAGACTCATGATCAGTGTCAGACGCTGTGAATATAACATCAATATTGTCTGGTAATTCATCAATGATTTTAGACTTTAACTTGATGCTGATTGCCTTTTTTAGACGCTCCTCATTAGGATTCCTTGGAGAATAAGTTTCATGGATCGGGGGCGGACATCTGTTATACTTGACACTTGGTTTCTTACCAGTATCAGTATCTTCAGTCTTTTTATCCATGAAAGCTTCCAGACCTGCAACAGTAGGATAAACACGATCAATCAGATAATCACAAGTAGTATAGCTTAGCAACAATCGTTTAATCCTTTCACTCTCAATCTTCTCAAGTTCTACTTCTTTCTTCAGTTTAGCACAATCTTCAATATACTCATTAATGACTTTCTGCTTTGTCATTAACGTTGCACTCATTTTATCCATTGCTTTTTCGGTTTCTGTATTCTTCTTTTTCAGACCATCAATTGTCCTGTTCAGCACATCGTACGACTCCTTTACATACTTCACATCGGACAATAAATCTTCTTTAATCTTCTCTAAATCAGCAATCTTCATATCTTTCTCCTCACAAACTTTGCAAGATTCTGAACACTTCGAACATGGTTTTTCAACTTCAACCAATTTGTCAACTATCTTTTCAACCTCGACAGTCTTTTCAACTTCAACAAGTTTCTCAATTTCAACAATTTTTTCTACTTCAACAATTTTTTCAACTTCGACTATTTTTTCAATTTCAACGAGTTTCTCCACCACTTTCTCCACTTCAACAACTTTCTCAACTACTTTCTCGGTTGCTGGTTCAACATTTGCTTTTCCAGCTTCTGTCTTTGTCTTTTCATCAGCTTGCATTTTTGCTGCTTCCAGCTCTTTCATCAATCTTGCAATCTTCTTCTGAAACAACATCTCCATTTTATCTGCAAAAAACAAATTAAAACTAGTAGGATCAATGCCTTTTCTAGCTCTGTTGAGATATTCTTCCTCATCATCGGTATCCACATCGCTTCCAAGATCAGAAAATATCGGGATTCTTTTCTCACTAGCCTCTTCACCTAGTATTCTTGCAACACAAGCTGAACCAGGTATGTATTTATCCCAACTAAATCCTTCAGCAACAAATTCATCATCTTGATGGATAAGTAAAGCTTTCTTCTTTCCATCATCAGTAGCATGAGCATGTACAATTTGAGGTTGTTGAGTAGTCTAATGGAAGATTGATTTCTGATAATAATTGTTTCTATCTTGATTCCCGGTAGTTTCTTTACTTTTGCACTCTCGTTTAAAATGACCTTTTCCTTTACAACGGAAACAGGTAACCTTTGATTTTTCAAATCCCAAAGGAGAGGTAGCCATTCCTCGAAATTCATCTCTACCAGTAATCTCTTGAAACTTCTCAGCTCTCCTCCAAGCACTTGCTAAGCACCATTTGATATCCATCACTTCAAGTTCTTCAGCATCAATTTGGTCGTAATCTTCTTTGGTAAGCATTGGATTCCCAATCTTCCCACCGATCAAATTTTCGTAAGATTCTAACATAGTAACAAGTGATGCCATGTGTTGCTTGGCAACTTCCGGAGACAGATTCTGACCATTTTGAATGTTTAAAGTAACATTGCACTGAAGATTTGTTGAATTTTGTCGTTGAGAACTTGATGTTGTGCTGTTTGGATCAAAACTTGAGAACGAAGGTGAAGATCCACCACATTGTGTCACACTACTACCCTTTGTTCCAGATGAACTGTCAGCACTGAAACCAGTTTGGATCTTTGGGCTCGGGCTGGGAGTAGCCTCAAACTTGTTCCCTCGGTAATACAAACTGATATCTTGTTTGGCGTTTGGATTCGTCATGATAGCCGTTTTCTGAATATCCAACTCATGCTCTTCAATCTTTTGAATAAACTTTCCTAGACTCATATTCTCAGATTTTCTCATGTGTTTGATAATCAACAAATAAGTTCCCCATTTCTGTTGTGGTAATGCCTCAGCAAGTTTATCCACCCATTCCTCATCATCCTTCTTTATATCCAATCTCCCCATTTCCAAGACAAGATGACAATATCTGTCAATTGTCTGTTTCGTTGATTCGTAATCAAAAGCTACAAACATATCGAATGATTTCTTCAGCAACGCCTTTCTGTTTTTAATCATATCCGCGCTTCCTTTGAATTTCCGAATCAATGCTTCCCAAATTGACTTAGCTGTATTATCGTGTTGAAGCAAAACAAATATATCTTCTTTGATTGCCTGTTGAAGAATACTGATCATCATTTTCTCACTAGTATACTTCAATTTGTCAGCTTCCGTAAAGTCACTGAAATCCTTTACAAGCCCACGTTCGTTTTTCGGTTTCTCATAGTCTTTCTCCAACGAACACCATGCATCAAATTTGTAAGCTTGCACCCAGTTTTCAAATCGATTTTGCCATCCTTTGAAGTCTTCGATGTACATGAGCTTTGGCGGTTTCTGATGTGTCCCCGTTTCATTTTCACTGTATAAATTCTCAGCAGCAGTGACAGGAGCAACTGGTGTGGCAAACGCATTGTAGAATTCGGTATCCATGATTCGGTAGCAACTTGAATCTCTTGACAAGTACCTGACAACAAAACAAACAAAACACAATCAGTTTAAACACTTATCAAATAACAAAATAAAACTGGTACTCGAACTGATGACAATTCTGTGCAGACTGAGAGTTAACAGACTGTGCGGACTGAGATTTAAATTGGCAAACCGTGAGAACTGCTATGACTCGGATCAATTTCAAACATCCAGACTCTTTGAAACCTTTGAACTCCAAACCGTACGAACTGGACTATTTCACGCAACTTGACCACACAAAGCGACCTGACAGACAAATGTACTGATAAAACCGTGTGACTTGAACTGATTCTGGTGCAGACTGAGATCTATGCGGAACGATCCGATCACTCTAATAGATGTTGTATAATGATTTGGGCCACACTATAAAACTTCAACAAATAAGATTCAATTTATGCAAATGGGTCGAGATTATGGTCATATGGGCTGAGTTTATGAATTTTATATGAACCGAGAACACAAATGGATTTTGAACAGACAACAGTTTCTTTAAGAATGTTATATGCAACTCGAAGTTCACATGAATACCACTATATCTCAATGATAATCACATGTGTATGCCATTGATTTATGTTTCAAAATTCTTTGTCAATTTTTCAGCCAACAACTTGTATATCCAACAAGCAAACTGACACCGCACTCAAATGTAAACAAACAATATTTTTCAATCGAGATATCACATGCAAGTAAGCAACTGACAAATACTTTTTTATAATAATCACATGCAAAGGACACTAATCGCAAAAATCAACAACTTCTTTAATATCTATTGGACCGTTTTCTTTAGTGGATATGCACAAAGACTTCTTTTTGAACTTGACCTTATAATCACATGTATTACAAAATGGTGACCGACAATTCCTCTAAACACATTCACACACTTCAACACAGGCACATGCAAATACAACCGACAAGTATGAAATGTGTATTAATCTGATTGAACCGTAACAGAATATTCACATGCAACTAATACAATATGTTTTCAAGCTGTCCTGCTTCAAACTTCCATGCTTTCAAACAGTCAGCTTTCCTCAAACGGTGACACCTTTAAACAATCACTCCCTCAAACTGTCACACTCTCAAACAGTATGGTGTCCGTTTCAAACGGGAAGGGTCTTTTTCAAACAGGAAGGTATCAAATTCAAACAGAAGGGGTCATTTTCAAACGGGAAGGACCTATGACATCAGCAATTATCGAACACTTTCAAACGGTCAGGCAATTATCAATCAGTTTTAGGTCGAATTTTAGTCTAAAACTTTCAAGGGTTTGTTAATTGTCAAATCCGAACATAGTGTGAAAATTTGAGCCGATTTTAACCGTAAAATTTTTAACTTTTTGAAAAGAATGGTGTAGAAACAGAATTTCAAGCTGAATATGGCAAGAACTCTTCCTCC
Source organism: Helianthus tuberosus (assembly GCA_030545235.1). Lineage (NCBI taxonomy): Eukaryota > Viridiplantae > Streptophyta > Magnoliopsida > Asterales > Asteraceae > Helianthus > Helianthus tuberosus. The sequence continues at coordinate 1,412,392 of JARYGA010008304.1, forward strand.
TGAGCTCTGATACCACTTGTAGGATCGTTTTCAGACCCAAACGAGTCAATCAGAAGAGTTTATCTCAGTTTCAGAGGCGGAAACAAAGAAACTAAGTTCAATTCAGCTAGCAATACACTTTAAACTGTTGTAATATTGATTTCACACTGTTTTACAACCTGACAACACTTCGGCAGCACTTCGTTGCTTTAGCCGGAAAGTTACAAATGGTGAAAGTTTGAAGCCTATTTATAGGAGAAGGACCCTCCTGTTTGAAGGTGACATGACACTCTTCAAACTAAACCCTTCAAACTAAACCCTTCAAACTAGACCCTGACACTTTCAAACTAGACCTCTTCAAACTTTCAGCACTCCTCAAACTTTCAGTCCGAGACTCGATATAAGACGAAGACGACAGATGTATGCACCAACAGGTTGTGAGATTGCAAAGTGAATTACCTAATTTAAACTCAGGGATGGGGACAGGAAACGAAGGGGCCGATTTAATTCCCCGTTTCTACCATCCAATTCGCATTAATTCCTGTTTTATAAAAGGGTAGAAAAGGAAGAAAAGTGTAAAAATATAGGAATTTGTTTTTGGCTTTTGTTATGCCATCTTAAAAATAGGGTGAAAATTACCTTTATGTACATAAGAGATGCTTTATATAGTATTATAGATTAGGTGGTTTACAGGTCAGTTTGGAGGGTGGAGCTTTTTTGATGATCAGGGTCAAATGGGAAGGGTCGGCCGGGGCCAATTTTTTTTATATGTCAAGTTATTATTTTCTTTGGTTAGGGTTATTTTTTTAAGTGTTTTCTTTTTAAAGTTTCTATATATACAGTTTCTTTCTCTAATGTTAAATAAGTTATATTTTGGTTTTAAAAAAAGGCAAATTGGATTTAAATAATCCCAACTCACTGTTATTGGCCAATAATAATCCCAACTCATTTAATCACCAATAATAATCCGAATTATTCACTTTTGTTTGTAAAATACTCCCAGTTAAAAAAACACTAACTAGGTTAAAAAATTGCTGATGTGGCATCTGATGTGTCCCTTTTAGCTGATGTGTCATATGACGTGGCAGTTGATGTGGCATTTTTTGATGACGTGGCAGCTGATGTGACAGTCTACGTGGCATTTTTCGATTACATGGCAACTGATGTGGCAGGTGACGTGGCAAGCCACATCAACAATTTTTTAACATAGTTAGTGTTTTTTAACTGGGAGTATTTTACAAACAAAAGTGAATAGTTCGGATTATTATTGGTGATTAAATGAGTTGGGATTATTATTGGCCAATAACAGTGAGTTGGGATTATTTAAATCCAATTTGCCTTAAAAAAATTATGATGTTTCAACCTACTATAAGTTATATTAAATTATACAAATTATAAATATTTATAATGTGGAGGCGGTTTTTTTGGTGTTTTAGCCTTTTTACAATTGAAGAGAAACTTACTATTTGGCTTAGGCATGGTTTATTTTATAGTCATTCTTATTATGGATGCTCTTTGTTCTTACAATTCATACTAAGCCTGGTAAAACGGGTAGGTCGTGTTCGTTGATGAGACAAAATATGTATCTAGATCAGCTCATCTACACTATTTATATGAGTAGAAATGTTTTAGTTAAGATACAAATATATATTGCATAATAAAAATTATATGTAATTATGATATATACCTAAACAGTATATATAACGTTAAGATAAAGTTCAGTCTCACAAGTAGGGGAGGATAGATAGCGGATCATAATTTGTATTAATGCGAAAATAGTTACAAATAAATTAATAAATATATAATGGTAAATCATATTACCTGGCTTTTCTACATCATAATGTATTCTAGTGTTTAGACCGAGTCAACCTGACTTTAACAGCTCATTTGGAGTCACCATTGGAAATTACATAATAATTAATAGTAAATGTTAATAGTTTATTATCAGATTTTTTTATATCAAAACGTATACTTCGGATTAGACCGATTCCAGAAGACTTTGACAACTGATTTGGACACATTCCTAATAGAGACCAAGTCTTTCATGTAGTTTTTGCCTTTTTGGTGGACTTTGACTTTGGGGTCAACACTGGTTGGTTGCTGGCGTTTTTGCACCTAAACTGTCCTGCCAATAGCCCATGGTTTAAAATTTGATTGAATAACGGTTAATCATTTAGCTTACCAATACTTGTTTACAAAACAGCTAATTGCATTCAATAGAGTACAAAATGAGTAATTGTGTATTTTCTAAACATATAATCCCGCAAAAAAATAAAATTTACATACTGCAAAATGGTGTTATTTCGGTTATGTAGTTTTTCTGCTCACTTATAATCCATATTGTTGGAGTCTTTGCATATTCTAATTCGGCAGATAATAGGAACTCGTAAACTTCCCAACCATTGATAAATCTAAATTATACCGTTCATGAACTGTTGAAGCAAACACAATTATCAAAAGCAACAAATTCTGGTTCATGAGTTTCATCAAGCATCTTGCGTGCAAACCCCAAAACCTGATGCTATTACCAAATAGTTTTTTAAGGGTGTACCTATTGGCACACCCAAATACCTATATGCACACAAAAAAAAAGCTTTTTGTCCTATATGTATACCCTGCAGTGTTGAGCTGTGGTCAAAACGCGGCGTTTTGGTCCGGTCAACCAGACAAAAGACAAAAGACTGACGGGTGTCTGACGGGTTTGTTGATCGGATCAAAACGCCGAGTTTTGGCCGCGTTTTAATCCTATCAAACAGACAAAAGACTGACCGGGTGTCTGGTTGACATGACCAAAACACGGCCAAAGCTCGGCGTTTTGGTCCGGTCAACAGACCGGTCAGACACCCGTCAGTCTTTGTCTGGTTGACCGAACCAAAACGCCGCGCTTTGGCTACAGCTCGACACTGAAGGGTGTGCATATATGACAAAAAAGCCCTTTTTGGGCTGACCAACTACACACTAAGTGTGCAAATAGTCTCCCCCTTTTTTATTCTTTAATTTTCTGAATTCTCCGAAGATTCAATATTTGACTCCTGTTTTTGTAATACCTGAAAATTTGAAAACCCTAAAATAATAAATATTGATTAGTTATGTAGTTTTTAAGTGAGTTTAATACATTCTTAAACCCGTTTAAACGGTTATCGTTTTAACCGAACAGTTCTTGAGTAAATAGCATTTAACAATATTGTTCTTTATATAAACAAATAAGCAATAATAAAAAAAATAATAATAATATTAATTTAATTTTTTTTTTTTTGAAAAGTGAACTTCATTAAAACCAACCAAAACCGACAACTATCACCAAGGCGGAGATAGAAGCCGAAAACCAAAACAATAGTTCAAATTACGTTACATCAAACAAACACCATCTACTCCAATCCACTACCCCCGCTTTAAATCTATGTTTATACCAAAGAAAACCCAATGACTTTATGTCCGCAACCAACTCCGTCACAATGGGCGCCTTACTATCGGAAACCTTGTCATTCCTAGCTCTCCACAATCTCCAACAAGCTATGATAATAATCCCCTGGAGGACCTTCTTCCTAATACCCGTCACCCCGCTATGCTCGTGAAGCTCCACCAAATCGTTGACATGAAAGACGAACGGTCTAGGAATATTACACCAACTAGCTAGAGAGTTCCACACCCCCGAAGCAATGGCGCAACCTGTCAGAACATGTTCTATATTTTCTTCAGCATCCTCGCACCACACACATGAAAGATCATCAATATTAATATGTCTTCGGGCAAGAGCCGTCTTGGTCAGAAGACGATCCAAGAAAGCGCGCCACATGAAGATGTTGCATTTGTTAGGGACCCAAGAACTCCACTTGAAACCAAACTCTGCGTTACTAGAAACCGGGCCACGTAGCCATTTTTTACTGAAGCAATCTGAAAAACGCCGTCCGAACCATGTGACCAGATCCAAGTATCATCTCTATCCAACAAAGTGACCGAATGAAGCTGGTCTTCTAACCTCTGCTTGTCCGAGAGCTCCACTGTGGAAGAAGGAGCCCGAATCCAATCCCAAACCAACACATGAGAAGTACCAATACGCTTCAACCTGTCAGCGATAACCACCCCTTTGGATTTTTCGAGATTATAGAGCGAAGGGTACACGGCCTTTAATGGTTGATTACCCAACCACGTATCCAACCAAAACCTCAATTGACGCCCATTACCAAGACTACCACGTAAAACGCCGTTTAAACCGATCCCATCCACCTTATGCTTGTTCCAAAACGAGACACAATTCTTCCACACACCCGTGATTGCACTATTGATGGGAGCAATACCCCAACACCTAGCCGACCCGTGAATGGACACCACAACCCTTCTCCACATCGAGTTAGGCTCATTCAAAAACCTCCAAAGCCACTTAATTAACAAGGCATTATTATTAGTTTCAAGAGACGCAATCCCCAACCCACCATCTTTAATGCTTTTAGTAACAACCTCCCAAGAAACCCAACTCATCTTCCTTACTTCGTCCGAACCACCCCATAGAAACCTCCACATCAAACCCTCTAGAACATCAACCACCTTCTTCGGGGCCTTGAATAAAGAGAAATAATACGTAGGCAAACTATCCAAGACCGATTTTATTAAAGTTAACCGATCGGCGATCGAAAGAGTATTGGCTTTCCATTTGGATAACCTCCGTTTAAACGTCGTCACCACCGGCTCCCAACTTGACACCCTGTTCATATTCGCCCCAACCTTGATACCCAAATACGTGAATGGTAAAATACCCGGCTTACACCCCATGGATTCGGCCAAACTCACTACCTCGTCGGCTTCCACACCCACTCCGTAAAGCACCGACTCCCCCATAAGCATGGCATCATCCGCGTAAAGCAAATGGGACAAAACCGGGCCATCATTAGGGAGCTTAACGCCATGAAACGCCCCTATATCACTGGCCTGATTTATCATACCCGAGAAAGCCTCCATCAAAAGGATAAACAGAAAAGGCGAAAGCGGGTCTCCCTGACGGATCCCTTTTTGGCACCCGAATTCGAAAGTAGGAGAACCATTCACTAGCACTGAAACTCTAGAGGAAACCAAAATACCACGAATCCACTCACACCAAACCGGAGGAAAACCCATCTGAGACATGACCGACAACAAGAAGACCCAGTTAACATTGTCGTAAGCCTTATCGAAATCTATCTTGAATAAAAATATTTTCCTGTTTCTCTTCTTAGCCCAAGCAATCACCTCGTTGTTAATATAGTTGAGTTATAATAGTAAGGTGTTATTTAAAAAAAGGGAAATTGGATTTAAATAATCCGAACTTTCACCTGTTGGCCAATAACACTCCGAACTTTCAGTTTGGCCAGCAGCACTCTCAACTTTCATCCTATTTTCCCAAAACACTCCACCTGTTGGCCAATAACACTGCATTAGTTGACCAGAATCTAGGCAAATCTTGACAGTACAGATACGCTTCTGCACACGGGGTCGTGCCCAGCGGACACGGGGGCGTGGTCAACTAATGCAGTGTTATTGGCCAACAGGTGGAGTGTTTTGGGAAAATAGGATGAAAGTTGAGAGTGCTGCTGGCCAAACTGAAAGTTCGGAGTGTTATTGGCCAACAGGTGAAAGTTCGGATTATTTAAATCCAATTTCCCTTAAAATTATAATTAAACTAGAAGGTTAGTTATGTGTGATTCCTTAAATCTACGGATGAATTTAACAATCTTAATTAAAAATCTTTTTGAGTTTCTAAACAATTCATAACCATATATATTACAATCAAATCGTATGGCTTTGGTAAAGAATGGCATGATTAGAGTTTCTTTTATTAAATTGATTATCATTTAAACCTTATTTGTATTCCTTCAACAATCCATGGCTTAACAGTTGGTCTCGCAAGTCTTTAATACATATTCACTCTAAATATATATAGGGGAAGGTTCAAATGAAAACCACTAGTTATTGTGAAAACTCGAAAACTAATTAAAAAAGCCAAAAAAACATACCAAATTTTTTTTTTTTTTTGCGTACCAATTTTTGCAACTTTATGTATATAAAAAAAATTTAAAAAAAAAAAATTTTTGTAGTGCACATTTGTAATACTACACATGTGTATGTGTACTACACATGTGTCATACTACACATCTGTACTACAAAAAAAATTTTTAATATTTTTTATATAAAAAAACCTGCGATTTTTATAAAAAAATTGAAAAAAAAAATTTGTGTGTTTTCGAGTTTTCACAATAAAATTGGTTTTCATTTGCACCATCCCCTATATATATATATACACACATACATACATACATATATACATACATACATACATACATATATATACATATATATATATGTATATATATATAAGTGTCCGCTAAAATGAGAACCACCTCGAGTTGTATTGTAAGAACCGTGAGAACTACTTGATCCGGGGCGAGGTGGACCAATTTTTTTTCATAAACGTAGATGCATTTATTATAACAACATTTGTAAAAAAATTAAAAAAAAAATGTCGTGTGTGTAGTTTTGAGCACCACAAGTTTGTGTTTACGGGTACCGTAAATTTTCCGGTTAAATTTACGGTACCCGTAAACACAAACTTGTGGTGCTCAAAACTACACACACGACATTTTTTTTTTGAATTTTTTTTTTACAAATGTTGTTATAATACATGCATCTACGTTTATGAAAAAAAAATTGGTCCACCACGCCCCCTACGGTGTAGTTCTCACGGTTCTTACAACTCAAGGTGGTTCTCATTTTAGCATTCCCCTATATATATGTATGTAGGGTGAGAGTTGGCTACAAAGTCTATTTTTCCTACAAAGTGTAAAAAGTCATAAAACACCACAATTTCAGCCATAAAATACACACAAAACCCACAAATAACAAAGTGAAGATTACTAAAACGCAATATTAGTGGATTTTGTGTTGTTTTTTGGATGATAAGGCTTTGATTACCGAGTGACTAACATTAGTGTGTTTTATGTTGATTATCACGTTGTGTTTTATATTCATAGTTCTACAATGATGTGTTTGAAGTTTTTATGGAATGTTAGGGTTTGGATATTGTGTTTTAGTGATCTTCACTCTCTTATTTGTGGGTTTTGAGTGTGTTTTATGGCTGAAATTGTGGCGTTTTATGACTTTGTACACTTTGTAGGAAAAATGGACTTTGTAGCCGAACCCCACCCTATGTATATATATATATATATATATATATATATATATACATAGGGTGAGGTTCCAGCGTGAACAACCTCTCAGGAGTGAACTGCGTGAACATATCTGGACCGTTGATTAATATGATCTTGATAATTTAAATTAGTGGCATAATTGTAATTAATAGGTTAGTTTTTATTGTTTTATTAAAAGCAAAATGGTAAAATTATAATTAGATTAATTAGTCATTTAATATAGAGTGCAAGATTATTTCCGTAATAAAATATCAAATCCCGAGATTTTCTATTATTTTGTTACTGAAATATTTTCATATCCCCCATTATAATCAAATATCCCCTCTCTCTCTCTCTCTTTATACTCAACGGCGACAAGAGAAAAAACTGGTAATCGGCGTCGGAAGTTTGTCAATCGCCGGAAAAAAGCTTCTTCTTCAACAATCAAAGGTACATATTGAAAATCCTAATCTTTAATTGCTTCAGAAAGTAGTTGCATGTTCCGTTCCTTTTATTAATGAACTAAGAACACCAATCGGAATTAGGGCTTGAATGTTTTGTTATGAAAGTTGTTTAGTTACAAATCTTATGTACAATGGTATTATTGTTAGTAGGAGTTAATTGATTCTGAGTAAGATTACGTTGAATCTGTTAATTGGAATTAGGGCTTGAATGTTTGAATCTGTTCATTCGAAATAGGTCTTGAATTTTTTATGTTGTTCTGTTTTTTAAAAGATTGTAGGTATGTTGGTTTGTTCAGGGTCCGGTTTGTTCATGTATATGTATAAACGATCAGTACACATGTGTATGTTGTTTAATTCATGATGTACACCGGTGTACATAGTGGTAATATGATGATTTCTGTTTTGTTTGTTTATTATGTTGAGTAAAAAGTTTGGTTAATCATAAATAGGGGTTCTTGCCATGTTTTTAAGTGATTTTAGGCTTGTCTGTTTGTTGAGTTATGTAGTAGTAGGTTTTCATAGTTCACATGTGTACTGGTTGCCAAAAATTGTGTATTTATATGAATGTGAATGTCAGGAGAATGTGTACACATGTGTAGGTATAATATAAGATGAATTGAGAAGTGATATGTTATGCCTATTATGTGTGTTGCTTCCTTAGTATGTGTTATTTTTTGCTTTGAATAATGATATTACATTTATGTACAATATCGTAATGTTACGGCAACAGATAAAGTTTTGCGTATGAGTAATTTCATTTGTGTTTACATTTGTAGGTTCGAAACGTAACAATGAGAAGACGTAAGTTTTAATTTTTTTGAAAGATCTCACGAAAAGTTACAGACGACTTACTCAGCAAAAATCAATGTCCGGCGAGATTTTCAGGTTTTTGAAAAGTTGATGTCCGGCGAGATTTTCAGGTTTTTGAAAAGTTGATGTCCGGCGAGATAATATTGATCGACGTGAATTGTAGATGATATTTATCAACGTGAATTGTGGATAAAAAATCATGAAGATATGGATGTTTGTTGAAAAGATTATGAAATATAATTTTGATAAATATAAAATATATTAAGATTATCTTTAATAAATAAATTTTTTTTTATGATTCTATAGTTGTCATGGTTGTCGAAATTGTTTGTAATTGATGATATGATAAGAGTTTGAAATTAATAAGATTATCATTAAAATTCAATATTTATATGAAGTTACAATCTTACCCTTTTCAACAAACATCCATATCTTCATGATTTTTGATCCATAATTCACGTTGATAAATATCATCTACAATTCACGTCGATCAATATTATCTCGCCGGACATCAACTTTTCAAAAACCTGAAAATCTCGCCGGACATTGATTTTTGCTGAGTAAGTCATCTGTATCTTTGCCCCTAATCGCCGGACATCAACAGTCATCTTTATTGTTTCCGTCGCCGTCAGCCGCCGGAAATAGAAACTTAAGCCGGAATAAATTTCCGGCGAATATTAATTGTATTAAGTAAATAGTTATTCATTTTGTTAGTATGTTCCAATTACATCTTGAATATTTACTGAGAACTTGATTGTTTGTGTATGTAATTAAATTGATGTCGTTTGAGTACATTGAAACATATTTGAATTTTTTCCGGCAGGTGCTACTGTATTTCATTCATGGCCGATCCAGAAATCGACAATCACAATTCTGACCAAAACATTGGCGATAATGTATTCGTTACAACAATGGATCATCCAGGTAGCGTAATCGTATGACCATTGATTTTCATATATTTTAACGAACATGTAATATTGTCATTGTTTTTGGTCTTAGTAGCAAGATTCGAATTATAGTTTTAGTCTTTTGTTGGTTGAACTAGAGTTTTCAGTCATCTTTTTTCTTGTGTATAACTCTTAGCTCCGTAGTACACATGTCTACCGGTATGTTTTATTCAATCCATCATGATAGTACACATGTGTATAATACACGGTATTTAGATGTCAATAGTGTATTACACGATAGTAGACACGTGTATAATACACGGTATAGTACACATGTGACCCGTAGCATTGTTGTCTTTGTTTTTTTGAATGATTTTTTTTACTGTAATTGTGCAGAGTCGGTTGCTAGCAACGTTTACGAAACGCCAAATGGGACTAGGTACTGGACACCAATTGCCCCCCTGGATTCAAACCATTTTTGAAAGCTAGATTTACTACGATTGAACAAGCAATTGCAATGTACGAGGAGTACGCACAACTTGCAGGATTTGGAACCCGTTTGGGTACTTCGAAAAAAGAAAAAAATAGGCGATGAGTTAATTACGACTCGGCGATATGTTTTATGCTCCAGGGCGCCGGTGAACAAACATAAACATAAAGAAACTAACCCTGATGATATTGACTCAACTTCACCATCACGTCGTTCCAATGTCAAAGTTACAGATTGTAAGGCATGTGTGAAGTTTCGTTGTATAAAAAAGTCAGCTGAGTATGAAATCTATGATTTTGTTGAACAACACAACCATGGGTTTACCTCTCCCGAGAATCTTGACTTATCACTAAAGCGAAGAAAGCTCGATTTTTCTACACAAGAGTTCATAGCAAAGTGTCACAATGCTAATCTTGGCCCCACCAAATCCCACAAGGTACACGTTGCAATAAAAGGTGGCCACCATAATGTACACGGTACCGTTGTGGACTACAAAAATTGTGGTCGTGACATTCGAGATTTTATTGGTGATAGAGACGCGCAAATGATAATTGACAAATTCAAAGCTCGCAGCAAAAATAAAGTTAATTACACTTTTGATACCCTTATTGATGATATGGAACTTCAGTTAATTTTTTGGTGCGATGGCGTTTGTAAATTAAACTACGAAGCGTTCGGTGATGTTTTGGCGTTCGATGCAACGTATCATACAAATATTTGAGTTTTTAAAAATTTCAATTATAATTTTGTTACACTTTTTTCTTATCAGTTACATTTGAAAACTTTTTTTCCGAACAGGTACGATATGATTTTTGTGCCTTTCAATGGAGTTGACCATCATAAAAAGTGCACAATATTTGGGGCTGGGTTGTTACATAATGAGACTATTGAATCATACACATGGCTTCTCCAAAAATTTCTTCAAGCACACAATGGAAAACAGCCACTCTTGGTATTAACTGATCAGGATTGTGCTATGAAACAAGCTGTCACCAACGTATTTGACAAGTCCATCCACAAACTATGTATGTGGCACATTATTCAAAAGTTGCCAGCAAAGGTATTTGTTACAAACATGTCTACATCATAATGCCATTACTTTGTACCATAGTTGTAAATATGGCATTTTAACTAAATGTACACATGTGTATTATTCGCTATAATTTCTTATGTACACATGTGTACACCGGAGTACTACACATAGTGATAAGGTTTTTTTTCTTTATTTTGTAGATCAAGGGTAACGACAAAAGGAACGCAGAAATCAAGAAAAAATTCCATAAACTTGTATGGAATGTTTACATCAAACCAAAAACATTTGAAAAGAGATGGCATTTACTTATTGCTGAGTACGGTTTGGAAGAGCATTCCTGGTTGACTGAAATGTATTCGATTCGTGAACATTGGATCCCAGAATATTTTCACGAAATACCTATGTGTACGTTAATGAAGACCACCTCTAGGTGCGAAAGCAATAACCATTTGTTCAAATCAAACTCTAGTTCACACAATACGTTGGTACAGTTTATGTTGTGCTACGATACGTTCGTTGATGGGTTACGAAATGACCAACGTGAACTCTCTCATAAAATAGACACCACTAATCCAGAATTCAAAACTAAATGGCCGATCGAACGTCATGCGAACGTTATTTATACTAGAAAAATATTCTTGGACGTCCAAAAGGAAATTCTCAAGGGTAAGGAGAATAGCTACATTGCTGAACGATCACTCTCAGATGGAGTAAACTGTTTCGTGATTGCTCACCAAGATCAGACATCAGAAGTTTTAAATGAGTTCAAGGTTAGCAACTAACACTTACAATATACTTTTTCTTTAATACATATTGTCCAGCAATTCACCCTTAAATTGCAGGTCACGTTTAACAAACAAGATCTATCAGTTACCTGCAAGTGTATGGGATTCACCCGAAATGGATATCTATGTGGTCATGTGTTCTGCGTACTTGGACATCATAACGTACATAAGATTCCAACACAATATATTCACCTAAGATGGAGGAGAGATGCTATTCCTAGCAGCGTGTATAGCCTTGAGAACAGGTTATCTTTTGATCAAAGTAGGAGCGGAAGATTATGGCGTAACATATTAGATAATTTGGAAATGTGTAGAGATAGAGTGAGAGGCAAGATTGATAAATTAGAGGTACTCGATGCTCAAGTACAGGCATTAAAAGATAAGATCTTTGCAGAAGTTCCATATGATCCGAAAATTAATAAGAAGGATGTCGTCTACCAGGAAATTCTTTCGCATGCCATACCAGAGGAGGTCTCGTGTACTGCACCGAAGAAAATCCGTAAGAAAGGCTGTGGGAAGCATAAACGACCGGTTGGCCCAAAGGAAATAGCAATAAAGAAATTAAAAAAACATAGAAGAAAATGTAATTTTTGTGGGAAACGGGTAAGGAAGCATGATAAAAGGAATTTTCCACTTAAAAAAGGTAAACCAACGAAGGATGATTCATGTACCGAAGAAGATGACGAGGAAGAAGAGGATGACCATTATGAGTATGACGAAGGAAACGAAACCGGTACTGATGGCGAAGGAAACGAAACCGGTACTGATGGCGAGGATAACGATAGTGACAGCTAGAAATTTTCTTGAATTTACAAACATTTTGAAAACAATTTGGTGAACCTTTTCTTTTTATTGTTTTGTGATTTTTATTTTAGCGTTTGATATTTGTTTTTGTGATTGTTTGATGCATAATTGTTATTGAGTTTGTTTGATGCATAATACAACTTGTAATCACTTACAGTTATATTTTTTTTTCTTTAACGGTATGGCATGTATTATATTGATGGAAAAAAGGTCCACAAAGACATAAGCAACGTTCCTATTTATTGGAAAAATCTAAACATGAAAACCGTACACTTGTGTACTTATCTGCTATTACCGTTGTACACAGGTGTACTTGGATGTTTACATCACAAGTACTCATGTGTACCTACTTTACTATGTAATAACTCTGCTAATTTTTATATTGTGAAAAGGTTTAATTAAATTTAATACACAACACACACATTACGTACATTAACAACCTATCAAGTAGTTTGACAAACCAAAAAACCATACTAATACACAATAAACTTTTATTCCACTGTTTCAAAAAGTAACAAAATACCAAACCATCAAATGCTTCTAGTATGGCAATCACCACATTTGGTGTTAATAACTACATTCTAAAAATTCAAACCAAAAAACGTTAACTATTGTCAACCAATATAGACGTACTAAAAACAACCTATTCCGTTCGCCTTTTCATGTTCGGCTGCTTCATCCAATACGCACCTACGGTGCTTGTTGGCCTTTGAAGTAACTAGCTTTATTGCGTATTTTTTCCTCAAACGTGTCAACGTCGCCTTCTTCTCCTTATGGGATAGTGGGAAGCCACTATCCCACTTATCGGCAGTTACCCCGAACCACGTCTCCATATGCCTCATGACAAACACTCCGCAATCCACGGTGTTGTTGACTGTCTTCCATTCAAACTCCAACCTTACCACGTCCGCAATCTCAATTTCTGCACTCTTAGGATGATTCACCATCTTCAAATACTTACAGAAAATGTCTTTCTGAAACCAAAACATCATGTAATAACCAGTAACAATGTGTTCACTAACAACTGAACTAGTTTATGTATTTAAATGATACATACCACTTTGTAAGGCGTAGTCTTTCGGAAGAAGTTGTCGTCGTTGATCAGGTGAATGGGGCTTTCGCTTGCGTCCATGTTGTCAATTACCGTTATCACGTTTCTTTCCATATCAAAGCACACCAAGTAAAAATGGTCATGCTCAAGGATCGGAAAGCATATGACGCAATACTCGGACAAACTCATTAACGATTCTTTTTGGTTAACAACCAAGAACAAGGCACTTTTGAATTTCTCAACACGCCCAGCTTCTCCGTTCTTCCCATTCAATAAGATATCCTCATCCTGAACGCACAAATAACAACCAATTTACATTTTAATAATCGGCCACGCAAACTTTACCATAATCTTCACAATTATAATACAAAGTTTCACTTACAAAACAATTCCTTTTACTTTATCAGCATGCCCGAACATATTTGATCCGCTGATTCGATCCTTTTCCTCATAGTTTAGCATTGACGCAAAGCAATTTATTACTCCATCATTGATCCGCCTACTTGGTTGTAAATCTATCATTTGAAAATGGTACAACCCAACGCCGCTTTCAGTTTCGAATACCAATTTTCTGCAAAAGAAGACAGTATGATTAATAGTGTGTTCAGTTATCTGTATGTCCTGCAAAGAACAAGCATACGAGTACACCTGTGTAACAAACCACATACACATGAGTACACATGTTTAATCTTGCAATACAACTACCGAGTACACATCACATTTGAACCTAACCCCAACGCTTACATTTGTGTAAATTATATACAATGTTGAGTTTTTTGAAAGTCACAGAAATGCACCAGGTCACAGACGTTTATAGCCATTCACGGTGTACACATGTGTAATTCTTGTGTGTGATTTTTAGTACACATGTGTATAATGTACAAACTATATCGTACACATGTGTAAACCATAGTTCCAGAAATGTTCTTCAACATAAATTGATTGTTAGTATATTTCGTGGAATATACCAACTTATACATGTGTGTACATTGAATAATCAGGTAGTTTTCGAAAACGAAAATGATCCTTACGCATTCGTCCTCGCAACCTCGTTCAGTTCCGTTTCAACCGCAATTCTTTTCCCTGTCTTTTGCTTTGGTTGGGCTACCCTAACATACAACAAAAATTATAAAAAATAACATAATATATGAAAAAATTAACAATAATTCCAGATTAAAAGTATACATACTCGGTGTCGCTCGCGCAACTTGACAAATATCTCCATAAAACCTTATCGTTTTTGTCCAACCAGGAGTCGATATTCACGGATCTGTTCATGAACGGAGACTGCCCATATTTCGAAATCTTTTTCTTCCGCTTTCCCTTCCCTTCAGCCTCCTTGACTTCCGCCTCCTTTTCTATATTTGAAATTTTATCCGTCACAGCATTTTGCGGGCACGGGTCGTCCTGTGTGATACCAAGACTGAACGATGGAATGTCATTCAGCTTCTGCGTATCATACGCACCTGCCATAACGTCCTCCATAACATCCACTGATTTCATCACAATCTGAGTGAACGTTGATGCTATATGAGGCATCCCAAGATGTTGGTACACTTTATGTGGACGCGACTCGACTCGGTTCGATTCAGTTCGGGTCGACTCGGTTAGGTCCGGCTCAAGCCCGAAGACACGACATTCCTCCGTCTTGCGCCCGAGAGTTCGACACGCGAAGCACAGAGCGCCGCAAGCCCATTCCCGTTTACACATCACCATGACATCATCATGGTGATGTCATGGTGATGTCACAAGCATTTGTCCTATGTTGACTAAATGAAACAAATGACAGAAACTTGTCCTGGACCGATTCTCAACATTTGGGCCGAAATACTTGAATGGACTTTGACTTCAGTTGGGCTCCTATTCCAATCGACGAAACAGATTAGATTTAATATGTATGTCGACGAAACAAGGTGTGTTTCGTCGACTTTGTTGTTTCGCCGGATCCTTATTTGTGTTTCGTCATGTCTGTGTCTGTTTTAGTATAAATAGCTCTCATAGTTTCTGTGTGAAACTTGGACGAGAGACGAGAGCTGTGAGACTTTATCCGAGAGTCTGTAAACATTGTTTGTATATGTTTGTATCGTTCTCATCCCTAATCAATAGATATTGAATATTTGGTTATTCCGAGTGTTTTACACTTTGTTTGGTTTGCACCGTCACGCGGATTCCACACCCGTTACCGTGTTTGTGATAAACAAGGATAGGTTTTCGTTATCGATCCACCGGAAAAACGGGACCAACAATTGGTATCAGAGCATTGGCTCTTTTCCTTGTTTAAAACCAAACATTGTTAGTGTTTTATCAAGTCTGTTCTTGGGATTTTCAGTTCTTGTTCTTAAAAAAAATATATTATTCATATTTTCTGGAAAAATTTACTGAAAATCAGTGTTTGAAGTGTTGTTTTGCTATAAGTTTTAGTGAAAACCTTATTTTTTGCATGTCTACATGTTAGCATTTGGTTTTTGTTGAAAGTTTTAAGCAAAATCGTGTTTAGGAAAATTGTTCGGTGACCGGAATCATCATAATTTCGCTGGAAACTTCATATCTTCAACATACCTTCATAGTGTTCTTCAAACCTTCAAAGTGTTATTCAGAATATCATATTTTGATCCTTTTTAAATGTACTGTTGAAGTTGTTGGTAAATTTAAAAATTAAAAGGATAAAAGTTCATTTGATTAAAATATATCAGACCATGTGGGTTGTTATGATTAGGCATGTTGTAGTTTGAATTTTGTGTCTCATGTGTCAGTGAGGATAAGTATTTGTTTGAAATATCTCACCTACACCTACTCTGTAATGTTATCCTTTGTTTGACAAAAGTCCTTGCAAAGAAAACCAAAGTTTTAAACATATATTATTTTCGTCAAACATCAAAGTGTTATCCACCTGTAGTTTCGTCGATCACACATTATCCAATCTGTTTCGTCGATCACACATTATCAAATCTTTTTCGTCGATTGGTCAACATGAACCTGTTTCGTCGCTGATCAATTACATCATTGGTTTCGTCACAAGTCAATATCAAACCTGTTTCGTCGATAGCGTTTCATCGAGTTTGTTATCATTTTTAAACAGAAGGTTTGCAAAAGTGGGTTAACACTGTGTTTTCAAGTATTTGACCAGGTTTTCACTTACATACATCAAACATGAGTTGTACTAGCCCTTGGGATTGGAGTACGGATCCACAACCAGCTCAAAAACAGATGTCGATGGCCGAATATATGACGAGTACCATACCTAAACAACAACAGTCAATAAGTTCAAGTCAGTGGGCAATGGTGTCGAATCAAAATCAGAGCATTCAAAATCTTTTGCTTAGCGAGAATGAGACGGGTAGCAACAATCGCCCGCCAAAGCTGAATCACATGAACGGCTATCCATCATGGAAGGGTCGTTTCCATAATTACGTTCAAGAGCAAAACACAGAATTATGGACGTGTTTCACCTCTGAATTTAGTCAAGCTCTTGAAGAAGCAGGATCAAATGCGACAACTTTTAATAATATGCAAGAAGCCGACAAAAAGGCATATGATCTGGAGAAGAAGGCGTATGCTATTCTTACTCAAGCACTTCACAGAGACATCTTTCATCAATTCTCTTATTGTAAGAACACGAAAGGTTTATGGGATGCATTGGTAGCGAGAGGAGAAGGAAATGCGGCCACACGGAAGACGCGTCAGGATTTACTAAAGAAGGAGTTTGAAGGGTTTATGTTTTTGCAGACTGAAACATTGAATGAGATGACAACTCGTTTTTATCATTTAATTAGTGAAATGATTTCTTACAAGGTTGTTGTATCTTCACAGGAAATAGTCGCACGGTTTGCTGATGCTATACCACCAAAGTGGAGCCCATTCATTGAGTTGTTAAAGCATACAGGCGTATTGGATATGCTCAGTATCTATGAGTTTGTTCAAAAGCTGGAGAACAAGGATGCAGAAGAAATCAGAAAAGCTAAACTAATTCCTGTCCCTCAAAATCCAAAGATGTACTTTGGAGGGATTGCTCCTCCTGGTAGTACAAGCCAGCAACCAAAGATACGAACAACTTATGTGTCAAATACTTTCGACCCAAGATCCTATTTTGGAGGAGTAGCCACACCTCAACCCCAATTTGACATAAATGCCTATCTTCCGAAACCTCAAGTTGCACCACCCCAACCCCAATTTGATCCAACTGCCTATTTTTCTAAACCTCAAGTTGCACCACCCCAACCCCAATTTGATCCAGCTGCCTATTTTTCTAAACCTCAAGTAGCCACACCTCAACCCCAATTTGATATAAATGCCTATCTTCCGAAACCTCAAGTTGCCACACCTCAACCCCAATTTGATCCAACTGCCTATTTTTCTAAACCACCACAAGCCCAACCACAACAAGCATTCTATGCTAACAAACCTGATACTTCAAATCTTTCCAAAGTGAGTGTAGAAGCTGCACGAGATCACATTGAAATTCTTACCACTATGGTTAATGCCTACAGCGGATTAGTCGCAAGTCAAATTGGCAACATTAATTTGACAAACGGAGACTATCAGCAGATAGACAGGGATGAAATGGAGTTAATGGATATCAAGTGGGTGTTTGCTAGCACTGTGAGAAGGGCAAAGGATTTCATGACTCGAACTGGAAGAACTTCGTTGGAAGGCAAAAATGATACGAAGTATGGGTTCAATAAAGATGCGGTTACATGTTACAATTGTGGCGAAAAGGGTCACTTCAAATGTGAGTGAAGCAAACAAGGTAATCAGAATCCGTTCAGAAATCAGACGAGTACTTCTAATGCAAATCAAGACAATCGTGAAAGAAGGATAGTAGCAGTGAACAACAATCAGAACCAGTCTGGACCATCAAACACCAATCAAGCATTGATCGTTCAAGCTGATGAAGGGTGCGATTGGTCTGTATAGTTGGGAGGAGGAAGTGCATGTTATGCAAAGATCATCAATCACATCAAGCACGTTCACAAGGAAGAATTTTCTGAAAGTGATGATAGCTCGGGTTATAGCGGGAGTTCAGATGAAGAAAGCTCGAATGCGGGAGATTATAATTCTAAAGATGGATCTTTTTCTTTTCAAACTGCCTTTATGGCAAATGTCTCAGCCTCTACGAGTCAGGTAAATTCTGAAACTTCTGCTCCTAGTGTTTGTAATGCTTGTGCAGATGTGAAGCTTGAATCTGAAAAGATTCATAGTCACAATCAGAGTTTGGTTATTGAACTGTCAAAGTGCAAAGAGCCAAACATGGCCTTAGCTCGCAATGAAAAGGAATTTAAAACAGTTATTGAAACCCAAAAGAAAAGTGTTTCCGAATTAACAAAAACTGTTTTCAACAAACAAATTGGTATTAATAACTACATTAATATCATTGAGGAAACCAAGAAAGAGCTAGCCACGGCCATGTGTGAATATGAAGCGATCAAGCTCAAATTGGAGAGTTATTCTAACTCCCGATATGTGCTTGATCACATCATTGACGTTCAGAAACTAAAGGGAAACGTTAAAGGCGTTGGTTATAGGAAGTGTCCACCCCCTTTGAGACACGACTATACCAAGTCGCCCTATGAAGAGGATATGCCTCGGTATGAACCCAGTGTGCCTCTTGATTATGAGGAAGTTACTACTGGCCTAGGGTTCAAACCGGACAATTCATCGGAGGGTTCATCTGATCGAAAAGAAAAGTCATCATGTGCTTCAAATCAAAGTCCTCCAACCATTGAGGACTATGATTCTTCAGATGATGAATCAGATGTGAATGACCAGGATGAATCACTTGATGAGACGAAAGGAGTAGAAATTCCAATTGAGAATCATATTCTTTGTGATCCTCCTACTCCTGCCGTGCAACCTGTTGCCAAGCAAGTGATAGATCCTGTCAAGGATGTCAAAGATGACAATGAATGTGTGTCTGCTGTTAAGAGCAATAACTTGTTGTATACTTTAGTCGGTGATAGTAAAATTTATTCAGACATAGATTTTCCAATCAAAAACGTCAATCAATCTTTGATTGACAAAGTGTTTGAAGATAATACAAGAAATTTTTTGGGAAAGACAATCCCTGGAAAACAGAAATCACCGACAAAGCAACAACCTGTTGCTTCTAAGGGTAAACAACAACAACAACGAGCTCCAAAGCCAAAGGCTAAGGTTGAATCAAAAGGAGCTCATTACAAGAAGAAAGCAAAAGATGTCAAGTTTGTAGCATCAAAGGGTACTGATAAAATTGAGACTTTTGAAAACAAATCAAACACCGATTTTATCCAACAAGTCAAGATTTTAAAACGTAACAGCCAAAACAATTACACCCAGCACACAAACGGGTGTGAAGCTAGTACCTCTGGGTCTACAACTTCTACGTCAGGTAGTCGATCAAATTCTCCTAAGTTTGTTGAAAGGAGAACTTGTTTCAAATGTAGGAAGTTCGGGCACATCATTAAAGACTACACAAATTCGCCCAAACCAAATTTTGTAGAAAGAGCACCACCTGAAAAGGTTCACCCACAACGTCGTCCTGTTTCACCAAAACATGATAAAAGAACTGTTAAAGAACAGGAAACAAAACAACGACGTAAAAATGTGAAGGTGATTGAAAAGGAGTTAAAACCGGAGGTTGTCCAAACAAAGTCTGTTAAGTTAGAAATTAAAAATGAAAAACAAAAACAGATTTGGAAACAAAAATCGGTAACTGTTTCAGGGGAAGCTTAATCCATTCCAAATCATCAGGAAATCGAAGTCACAATCTTCGATGATGAAGGACGACCCAAGTCTGTTAAGGCTTGGGTCCCCCTCTCCATCTAATCTCTGAGTGAGTGTGCAGGATGTTCCAGGAGGAACTTTCGATAGTCATAGGATTATTGATAGTGGAATGTTCATGCACAAGATCGGCGACAAAAGAAATTGTTGCCTTTGATGGAGAGAAAAAGAAAAGAAGACAGAATTGTCTGTCGAAAGAAATTGAAAGCTTCGACAAAATGAAAATCATTCCAAGAGTTTGATTGTTCAAGGCTTTGATCGGGTCCCCAGGGTAGATTCAAAACAAAATGTACGCACCTGCAGCACGTCTGAAATTCAAAATCAACAAGATGAACGTGCAGTGTACATTTATTCGCGGTGTGATTGAAGAAAATGTGTTTGTTGAACAAATCAACCGGGTGTGCGGATGCCTTGGCGTGGATTGAACAACCGCACACTACTTCTGAAAGAGAAAGACAAAGACCTTCGCTGGTGCAACATGGAAGACCAGCCGGACCCAAATGTTTATGATCTTGTTGCTGTCAAGAGATGTCTCAGTAGCTACAAAAATCGACTTTGAAGTCCACACCGGGTGGATATCCAGTTTGGGAGAGCACTCAGATTCCTTGCAATGCACGAAGCAGTTGCAGGATACGGTTTTGAATTTCTAATCTCTCCTATACTTATCGATATTTAAGCTGCTCTATGAATTATTATCCTCTCGTACAACACTCTTTGGCCAGACACGTTGAACTCGAATATCACCTCTGTTGGTGCACTTGTGTCTGTACTTTGTCTGTATTATGTCTTGATACCAAACGATGTCTTTGTTAGTCTTGTAAGTTTGACCAAGTCAACCATCCTCCGGTTTGACTTGGCCAAACAGTTAAGCAATGGTTGTAATATGTCTGTGTCGAAGGATGTGTCATCGAAGGATTGTTTAGATCCTTCGATGAGTTCGAAAGATAAACCTTCGATGGATGAACTTCGAAGGATATCATCCTTCGAGGTATATGTGATCCTTCGATAGGTTTCAGATCGACAGATGATCTTATGATCAGTCTGTCTGATCCTTCGACCAGACGAGCTGTGTTGGGTATAAATACCCATGTGTTGTGTTCACTTTCAAAGTGAGACATTACAGAACACTCAGAGCAGAAAAACACACACACACGAGAGTTAGAGAGAGTTTACAGAATACATTTGTAAACCTTGTGCTGTAACCGACCTTTCATACGTATTAATACAAGAGGTGTTAATCGTTGAGTCTTGTGTGTTTATCATTGTCGTGTTCTATCTCGGTTTGCATGCTAGCTCTGATACCACTTGTAGGTCCCTCGGAGGTTGAGGTTAAACCTATTCCTTGTTATATCTAACGCACTAGCAAGTGCGGAATCCAAGTTGATCTTATCAAAGCTAACAACCCCGTTGGAAATCATTCCTTCACCCGTAATATATCCGCCTTTATCTCCAGCAAAAGCAACATAACCTCCTCTAATAGATTTAACGTCGTAAAGAAGCTTCATGTCGCCTGTCATATGCCTGGATGCCCCACTATCAACAATCCAATGACTACTGATAGTTCCTCCTGGAACACCCTGCACAAGAACTCACATAATTAGTTGGAGATGGGGACCCAAGCCATTGTGGTCTTGGGTCTTCCATTTTCATCAACAACAATAACTTCTATTCTTTGATGATTCAAGAATTGTGATGGGCAGTTCTCAGTACACTTTGATGCAAATGGATGTTATGTGCTGAAACCCGGCTTCAAAATTCCGAAAGAATGGATTCTCTTATCGACTCCAAGGATAAATGATCTGTATGTCCTTGATATGAGCCAAGCTATCACAACGTCTGCACAAGCAACTTGTTTCGTTTCCAAAGCCACAGAAAGAGACTCAATCTCTTGGCACAGACGAATGGGTCACATTCACTTACGCAAAATGAATCATTTGGTGTCAAATGAACTAGTGAATGGTGTTCCTCTTAAAAACTTTCATCTTCAAGACATCTGTGTCTCGTGCCAGAAAGGAAAACAAACGAAGAAGCGACACCCTACAAAGAAAATCAACACGGTGGCTGTTCCTCTTGAACGTTTGCACATGGATTTGTTCGGTCCTGTCAAGCACAAAAGTATAAGGAATGGTCAATATTGCCTCGTGATAACTGATGATTATTCAAGATTTTCCTGGGTGGCGTTCATGGCACACAAGAGTGAAACCTTCGGTATTATCAAAAACTTGATCATTCAGATTGAGAATCTATATAATTTGAAGGTTAGGCGGATACGTAGCGACAATGGTACTGAATTTAAAAATCATGCCATGGCGGAGTTTTGCACTTCAAAAGGTATTCTTCACGAATTTAGTGCAGCTTATACTCCTCAACAAAATGGCGTCGCTGAACGTAAGAACCGCACTTTGATCGAGACTGCTAGGACTATGTTGGTAGAATCGCAGCTGCCCATTCCATTCTGGACTGAAGCTGTGTCCTCTGCATGTTATACGTTGAACCGAGTCCTCACAGTCAAAAGGCACAACAAGACCTGCTTTGAGCTTATTAACAAACGGAAACCAGATTTGTCATATCTTGAACCGTTTGGAGCTCCGTGCACAATAATCGATCCTAATGGAAAGTTTGGGGCAAGAGCAATTGATGGATACTTTCTTGGGTATTCCACCCCGAACTTAAGAGTCTGGAATCTAGAGACTAAAAGGGTCGAGGAATGGTCTGAAGTCAGAGTACAAAGGCACACTTTGCCAGTTAGAAATCCTGGTCAGCCTTGGATGTTTGAGTACGATGACTTTTTCAATTCGATCAATGTTGAAGCAGTTGAAGAAAATGCTGCGTAAAGGATGTTTTTCGAGAGTGACAACGCAACAGATTCACCGTTGGTTCGTCCCATTATTGTCAATCAAGAACCATCTTCAGTGAACAATAATGCTCTCGACAATGAGGATTTTCACGATGCTACCGAATTGAACGAATCTTCAGAGGATGATGAATTTCTAGATGCAGATCAAGAAGCTCCAACAACAGCAGTTCATGGTACTTCAGAGGGTACTCCTCCAGTGGACGCCCCTAGAACAGCTGAAGCTACTGCATCATCCTCTTCGCCAATTCCGGGCATTGAATTGGTTGTTGATCTCAATCTCAACAATCTAGGTACAAACATTCTAGTTCAAGATAATCCAGAAACAAGGATTCACAATACCCATCCTCAACAAAACATCATCGGAAATGTACAAAGTGGCGTTCAAACGAGAAACATGTTGCGAAACAACAACAATGCAGGCTTGTATGCAGATATCAGAGAATCTGGTCAACAAAATGATTGGTCTTTCGTGTGTTATGTCTCACAGGAAGAGCCAAGAACTTGGAAAGAAGCTTTGAAAGATAACTCTTGGGTTGAAGCAATGCAGGAAGAACTGCAACAATTCCAGAAGCTGGGTGTCTGGAAACTCGTAGAGAAACCTGCTGGTTACAAGAAGATTGGTACCCGTTGGGTGTTTAAATGCAAAAAGGATGACCGTGGAATCGTTATTCGAAACAAAGCAAGGCTAGTC
This sequence comes from Helianthus tuberosus, assembly GCA_030545235.1. NCBI lineage: Eukaryota > Viridiplantae > Streptophyta > Magnoliopsida > Asterales > Asteraceae > Helianthus > Helianthus tuberosus. Next base: position 1,436,156 of record JARYGA010008304.1, read on the forward strand.
GTTCAAGGTTTTCGTCAGATAGAAGGGATCGACTACAACGAAGTGTATGCACCTGTTGCACGTCTAGAAGCAATTCGGATCTTTCTGGCTTATGCCTCATTCAAAGGTTTCAAGGTATACCAGATGGACGTGAAAAGTGCATTCTTACATGGTGTGGTGGAAGAAGAGGTGTACGTCGAACAGCCTCCAGGTTTTGAAGATCCTATCCATCCCGATCGGGTTTGGTTGCTCAACAAAGCTCTATATGGTCTACATCAAGCACCGCGAGCTTGGTACGCAACCTTATCTAATTATCTGCTGGAGAATGGATTTCGCAGAGGTCTTATCGATTGTACTCTTTTCGTCAAAGAACAAGATGGAGATCTTCTACTGGTACAGGTATACGTTGATGATATTATATTTGGTTCTACTAATGATGTTTTGTGTAGGAATTTTGAGCGCATCATGCAGGATAAATTCGAGATGAGTGCTATGGGGGAAATGACCTTCTTTTTGGGCCTACAAGTACAACAAACCGAGTCTGGGATATTCATCCATCAGACTAAATATGTTGGTGACATCTTGAGCCGGTTCCAGATGTCTGATGCAACGCCCATCGGTACCCCATTGCCACAAAATCACGGAATTACTCCAGACTTGAAGGGTGAAGCTGTTAGCCCCTCATTCTACCGCGCGATGATCGGATCTCTTATGTACCTCACAGCATCAAGACCAGATATAATGTACCCAACGTGCCTGCTTGCCAGATATCAAGTGAACCCGAAGGCCTCACATCTTGCAACTGTAAAAAGGATTTTTCGTTATTTGAAGGGTTACCCTGACACCGGTCTGTGGTACCCTAGGGATAATAACTTTGACTTGATCGCATTCAGTGATTCTGATTTTGGCGGATGCAAAATCGACGGCAAATCCACAACGGCTGGATGTCAGTTTTTGGGAAATCGCCTAGTCACATGGCAGTGCAAGAAGCAGACCTGCGTCACTACATCAACATGCGAAGCTGAATACATTGCTGCCTCAAGTTGTTGCTCCCAAGTCCTATGGATCCAACAACAAATGCGCGACTACGGTTTTGAATTCCTAACTACTCCTATTTACGTTGATAATTCTGCTGCCTTACAGATCACTAGAAATCCTGTGCAGCATTCAAAGACTAAGCACATCGAAATTAAGTATCACTTCATACGTGATTGCTTTGAGAAAAGGCTAATCGAGGTTGCCTACGTCCACACCGATGACCAACGTGCCGACCTTTTTACCAAAGCATTTGACAAATCAAGATTTGACTATTTATTATTGGTAAACGGCATTAAGGTCAAGCAAGAGTAAAACCAACATCGGAAAATCATTTTTGTAAATATGTTTGTGTTTTAAATTTGTCTTAGTTTATTGATTTTAGGGGGAGTAAATCCAAAATTTGAAAATTCAAAAACATGGAAAAATTTCAAAAACACAAAAACAATAGAAAAACAAAAATGAGTTTCCTGGCGAGCAAAAGAGAAAATGATAGTACATCAGTGGTCTGTCCAAACCTCTTTAAACCTTAAATGAAAAACGATAAGCAGCTCTATATAAGATGTATCGGTAGGCTCACAATCATTTTAAAGTGTGCAGGGTGATATAAACTTAAATCCGACTGAAGACCAGGTGGGAACCACTCATTGGCATATGGTCTTAGTACCGAAATTTCGTTTGAGAGATTGCCGAGGTTCTGAGATATTCGGTCTTTATGCTGCTTATCATCTGGGTATCATGGTTGTATCTTTTTCCGAAAAATAACAGGGACGCAAGTCTAGATCTTCCATGATACTATACATACGTGTACATATTGCATTCGACCTCAATAAGTGATCAACAATCACATGTCCATACAAATAAGTGATAATATATCACATTTATCCGGGAGTCAAGTTCGTCTCTCTGCTGTACGAAAGTACTGACCTGTTCACGGACTTGCTCCTGTGCCCTCATGCATCGAAAATCAAGTTCCTCATCAATAAGTGATTCTATCACATAGGGCTTGTTTTCATTCAAAATAAGTGAGAATCTCACATCATATACGGTCAAACAGATGATAATCGGTATACTCACCGGTAAGATGAACCCTCGTGCATACCTTGATACGGGAATGTGTCGTGATGTGGATAAACACCGGTCGGTAAGTATAAATCATACCTTAACGTATCCCCTCGCCATGATTACATCTGATAAGTTGAGCTTATGTGGACAACAATACCGATAATTGTTATAGGATGCTTATCTTAATGTTATCTAAAAGAACAACAAGAGCGTTTTGGCATGACCGTACACTGATATGATTCTCTTACCCTCGAAACTCGCAAAAAGAATGTCCGTAAATATTTATTTAATGCTTTCAGTTTCTGCACCTTTGTATATATTTATTTACTGCTTTCAGTCTTTACATTTGAAATATTCAAAAATACCAAAAAGATTTTAGGTGTGTTTTAATATAAACTTTCTAAAAGCCAAAAAGATTTAATTTCTATTTTATTTTCGATCGTACGATGTTGGAGCTCGAGTCTTCGTTGCCTGAAACCTGAACGAAAACCGAATTGACTATATCTTCATAAACGGTCGAAATTTGCAAAGAGTTGAAAGTTAAAACTAAAATTGATAAATTAATTAAACTTTCAAACTGTCGGACGGTGTTTGTTTGAACAATGGTCACATGTGTGTCGTTTGCTTATGATATTCCAAGCAGTTGTTCTCATTACGCGTTTAGATTTCTTGCATGTGCAGATTCTAAAGGCAAGGAGAACATGGTCAATGACAAGCTTCGGAATGAAGACACTACGTGAAGGCACTCAAAAGATAAAGATGATCGAGTTGCCGCTGACCATCATCAACACCTCAAGGATCTCAAGTTGTAAAGATCAAGACATTCACGAGCATAACTCAAGGGGGAGCTTATGTTAAGGGGGAGTTTGTCAACACACTTCCTACATGTAACGGGGAGTTTGTTGGTACACTTTCTGCTTTCAAGACGTGAAGACTTTAAAGATCCTCCGACATTGAAGACTTGAAAGGACGTCAAAGACTTGAAGACACGAGGGATCTACAAGAATTAAGATCGAGACAAAGCTACAGCCAAGGGGGAGTTTGTTGGTGCACTTGTGTCTGTACTTTGTCTGTATTATGTCTTGATACCAAACGATGTCTTTGTTAGTCTTGTAAGTTTGACCAAGTCAACCATCCTCCGGTTTGACTTGGCCAAACAGTTAAGCAATGGTTGTAATATGTCTGTGTCGAAGGATGTGTCATCGAAGGATTGTTTAGATCCTTCGATGAGTTCGAAAGATAAACCTTCGATGGATGAACTTCGAAGGATATCATCCTTCGAGGTATATGTGATCCTTCGATAGGTTTCAGATCGACAGATGATCTTACGATCAGTCTGTCTGATCCTTCGACCAGACGAGCTGTGTTGGGTATAAATACCCATGTGTTGTGTTCACTTTCAAAGTGAGACATTACAGAACACTCAGAGCAGAAAAACACACACACACGAGAGTTAGAGAAAGTTTACAGAATACATTTGTAAACCTTGTGCTGTAACCGACCTTTCATACGTATTAATACAAGAGGTGTTAATCGTTGAGTCTTGTGTGTTTATCATTGTCGTGTTCTATCTCGGTTTGCATGCTAGCTTGGATTCCGCACTTGCTAGTGTGTTAGATATAATAAGGAATAGGTTTAACCTCAACCTCCGAGGGACCTACAACCTCACACGTGATTGTTTCACTATGAAACTCGTCAATGTTGTCATGGTCTGCACCGCTTACCGACGTGCCAACTGATTTTCCCAAAATTCGATAAATCATTTCTGACAAAAATTTAATTTTGGTAAACGGCATTGAGGTAAAACCATGAGTTAAACTGACATCGGGAAATCCTTTTTGTAAATATCTTTGTGTCTTTTAAATTTATCTTAGTTTGTTGATTTTAGGGGGAGTAAATCCAAAAAATTGAAAATTCAAAAACATCGAAAAATTTCAAAAGCGCAAAAACATTGGAAAAACAAAAATGAGTTTCCTGGCGAGAAAAAGAGAAAATGATAGTAAATCAGTGGTCTGTTGAAACCTCTTTAAACTGAAATGCAAAATGAAAAACGATAAGCAGCTCTATATTAGATGTATCGGTAGGCTCACAATCATTTTAAAGTGTGTAGGGTGATATAAACCTTAATAGACTGAAGACCAGGTGGGAACCGCACATTGGCATATGGTCTTAGTACCGAAATTTCGTTTGTGAGATTGCCGAGGTTCTGAGATATTCGGTCTTTATGCTGTCTTATCATCTGGGTATCATGGTTGTATCAAACCGTAAAAATAATGGAGACGAAGTCTAGATCTTCCATGATACTATACATACGTGTACATATTGCATTCGACCTCAATAAGTGATCAACAATCACATGTCTAACAAAATAAGTGATAATATATCACAGATTCTTTGCGGGAGTCAAGTTCGTCTCTTTGCTGTACGAAAGTACTGACCTGTTCACGGACTTGCTCATGTGCCCTCATGCATTCGAAAATCAAGTTCCTCATCAATAAGTGATTCTATCACATAGGGCTTGTTTTCAATCAAAATAAGTGAGTTTCTCACATCTTTTATACGGTCAAACAGATGATAAACGGTATACTCACCGGTAAGATGAACTCTCGTGCATACCTTGATACGGGAATGTGTCGTGTGTGGATGAACACCGGTCGGTAAGTATAAATCATACACTAATCGTATCCCCTCGCCATGATTACATCTGATAAGTTGAGCTTATGTGGACAACAATACCGATAATTGTTATAGGATGCTTATCTAAATGTTAACTAATTGAACAAAAAGAGCGTTTTGGCATGACCGTACACTGATATGATTCTCTTACCCTCGAAAGTCGCAAAAAGAATGTCTATAAATGTTTATTTACTGCTTTCAGTTTCTACATCTTTGTATATATTTATTTATTGCTTTCCGTCTTTACATTTGAAAAATGAAAAATCCCAAAAAGATTTTAGGTGTGTTTTAATATAAACTTTATAAAATCCAAAAAGATTTTGCTTCTAGTTTATTTTTGATTGACCGATGTTGGAACTTGAGTCTATCCGACCCAAAATCCTGATTGTAAGCCGGAAAACAATTGCACCTTCATAAAACAGTCGAAGTTGACAGATTTTGAAAGTTAAAGGATTAAAACTGAACATTTTCTAAACTTTCAAACTGTTGTCGGTCGGTGGTTGATTGAGATTTGATCTCACATGTGTCGCTTTGTTTAATTTGTCTATATTCCAATCGGTTGTTCTCATTACGTGTTTAGCTTTCTTGTATGTGCAGATGCGACATCAGAATCAGCTAAAGGCGAAGAGAACGTGTCAGATGACAAGCCGTAAAGTGAAGACACGTCGTTGATGCATTCAGAAGATCAAGATGATCGGGTTGCAGTTGATCACTCATCAACACACAAGGATCTAAATCATTGAAGATCAAAAGATTCACGAGCATGACTCAATGAAGAGTTTATTCTAAGGGGGAGTTTGTTAACACACTACCTAAATGAAAAGGGAGTTTGTTGATACACTTTCTACTTACGACGCGTGAAGACTTTGAAGATCCTCCTACTCAAAAGACACGGAAGACGAACCTCACGAGTAGCGTCCAAGGGGGAGTTTGTTGGTACACTTTATGTGGACGCGACTCGACTCGGTTCGATTCGGTTCGGGTCGACTCGGTTAGGTCCGGCTCAAGCCCGAAGACACGACATTCCTCCGTCTTGCGCCCCAGAGTTCGACACGCGAAGCACGGAGTGCCGCAAGCCCATTCCCGTTTAAACATCACCATGACATCATCATTGTGATGTCATGGTGATGTCACAAGCATTTATCCTATGTTGACTAAATGAAACAAATGACAGAAACTTGTCCTGGGCCGATTCTCAACATTTGGGCCGAAATACTTGAATGGACTTTGACTTCAGTTGGGCTCCTATTCCAATCGACGAAACATATTAGATTTAATATGTATGTCGACGAAACAAGGTGTGTTTCGTCGACTTTGTTGTTTCGCCGGGTCCTTATTTGTGTTTCGTCATGTCTATGTCTGTTTTAGTATAAATAGCTCTCATAGTTTCTGTGTGAAACTTGGACCAGAGACGAGAGCTGTGAGACTTTATCCGAGAGTCTGTAAACATTGTTTGTATATGTTTGTATCGTTCTCATCCCTAATCAATAGATATTGAATCTTTGGTTATTCCGTGTGTTTTACACTTTGTTTGGTTTGCACCGTCACGGGGATTCTGCACCCGTTACCGTGTTTGTGATAAACAAGGATAGGTTTTCGTTATCGATCCACCGGAAAAACGGGACCAACACAAGACCATCTACCTCTGCATTCTCTACATCATTGCTTGATACATTCGCACCTAAACAATTAGATTAAACTAAGTTTCTAACATTGACTTAAACAACGTACACATATTAATTAACAAACATAATAATATTAATTACCACTTTTTACACCGGTCGGACTAACAAAGCCGTCTGATTCGCCTTTCTCACCAACTGCAGATCTGTTGAATATGCTTTTGTATCGCGCAAGAATAGTAATGACGGCATCACTTTTCGGATAACCAGTAATAAACTGGTTTATCGCAACCTCCATCTTACCTTTAACATCTTCTGCATCGTCACACATTGCAAGAATGCTTGCAACATAACCCTTCACAATTAAACAAAATCTTAAAACTTTACGATAACAAGTGTACACTAATGTACTTTCTGGAGTAAAAAAACATTCACCCACGTCTAACTCATACCTCAACTGAACATGTATCGAAGGATACTGGACCCTTTTCAACTTCATCCTTCGATAAATCAACCGCTTCTTCTTCGACATGTACATCACCATCTACATGGAACTCTTGGAGTTCTCTAAGTTCACCCAAACCAAACCCACCGTTCTTTATCTCCTGGTCTTTACGCATACTCATCCTATCCTTTGTCTAAAAATGTAGAGGAGACTCTTTGTGTGTATCTTCAAAACCGGGACAAGTTGTGGCCTCAAGATACAACAACTATGTTCTTAAAACAAATCGGAAGCTTGGCAAACCTACGAGTCCATTTTTCTTTCAAAGGATGACCAGGTTCATCCTTCTTTTTCTTAGCCACCCTTGTCTCACCAAGTGGTAAACCTAATATTTTCCTCACTGATTCTTTGTCTACGCTTATATACCTATCCCCAATTTGTATTTTCATACTCTCAGTGTCTAACATATCTACCACATAATGACCAAGGTTTGCAGTTACTTCGCTGACATTGAATCCCAAAAACTGTCCAAAACCCATTTCCTTGACGATTTCACGTTGCCATTTATTCATAACACGAACCGCTTCATAAAGCTTATTAGGCGATGTCCTAGTTCGTATACTTGGTAGATCGTCCTCTGCTTTCACTTTTTTTTTCAGCTTTTTTGGCGATTTTTTGTTTTTCCTCTTTTTCAAGTTGAACATCACACCAACTACGTTATCCTTATCATCATCTTCTGCAACTATTTTCAAAAAATATAAAAAAAATATACAATCAGCCTAGCACAATTCCATATAAAAAAAATATACAATCAACCTAGCACAATACCATACAAAATATACAATCATCTTCTACAACTATTTAAAGACATTTACCTTTGTTTTCTTCATCCTTTTCATCTTTATCATCCAAAGACGACCCCAACGACATTCCAATATCACCTTCCTTTCGCGAAGCTAAATAAGAAGATAATAAAAAATGTTATACAACATACAGTACACATGTGTACATTCACACTCAAAATCATACCTAAACTTTCTTTTCCTAAAATGACGCCAATCGGTTTACTTTTTACACTTGACCGTTGCGTATGCTGACTTTCTTTGATAACAATTGTAGACAATAGGGATGAGCTCGGTCCGGTTCGGTACCGAACCGGTAACCGGTACCGAAAATCCTCAAAAGTGGGTACCGGTACCGGTACCGAATATATCCGGTTCGGTACGGTTCGGTACCGGTACCGGTATTTGAGGGTAAAAACGAGCAAAATACCGGTACCGAACCGGTACCGAAAATGTCAAAAGTGGGTACCGAATCGGTACCGAAAAGGTACCCGGTTCGGTAAATTCGGTACCGGTACCGGTTCGGTACCGGTTCGGTACCGGGTCCAATTTGCTCATCCCTAGTAGACAATCATAACAAACTCATTTAAATGCAATCACACTAGCACTGTAGATGATGTTACTTTAAATTGAAATACAATCAGCAAACGGAACACGAACGGGTTTCTTTTTTGGTTTTTCCCCTTTTTCATCGACAACATTTTCGCTCTCTGCCACCCATTTAAACTTTTCAATCTCTGCTGACTCTCGCCGGTTGAATCTGCATTAACCGCTACAGCGATTTTACATTACAATTTCTTCAAATTTTATCATGCTAGTTTGTAAGTAAAGTTTTATATTTTTGTTACTTTCCTTTTCCGTTAATCACCCCTGGTTCGCACGGTTGTTCCCTCTTTTTCCCCGGCTTCCTTTCACCTATACCATGGTCAGTTTTTCCATGATAAACACCTACGGACACCATTACAAAAGACATACTTACAAAACCTTAATTTAAAAAACCATAAAAATATAAAACACATTTTTTCACAATATACCATCATCTTTCTTAAACCGTATGTCCACATCCTTTGAAGCAGCCATCAGTTTCTTACAGTCCTGGTTTCTTTTAACATCTTCGGAACTTTTTTCAAAAATAATTATTTTAATCACTTATACAAAACATACAAAACACAACTTAAAATCAATTTGGATAGCACATTTATATTAAATTATAGACTATAAACTTTAAAACATTTTCACCTATATTGTCCGTTTCTTCATCCTCCGAACATTCAATGGGGCAATCTATTGTGTTACTAAATCTACTCGCCAAAATAAGTTACATACGTTCCTAGTAAATTTATTACCACCTATATTCAATCAATTTATTCGTGAGATCTTTCAAAAAAATTAAAACTGACGTCTTCTCATTGTTACGTTTCGAACCTACAAATGTAAACACAAATGAAATTACTCATACGCAAAACTTTATCCGTTGCACTAACATTACGATATTGTACATAAATGTAATATCATTATTCAAATAAAAAATAACACATACTTAGGAAGCAACGCACATAATAGGCATAACATATCACTTCTCAATTCATCTTATATTATACCTACACATGTGTACACATTCTCCTGACATTCACATTCAAATAAATACACAATTTTTGGCAACCAGTGCACATGTGAACTATGAAAACCTACTACTACATAACTCAACAAACTGACAAGCCTAAAATCACTTAAAACATGGCACGAACCCCTATTTATGATTAACCAAACTTTTTACTCAACATAATAAACAAACAAAACAGAAATCATCATATTATCACCATGTACACCGGTGTACATAACGAATTAAACAACATACACATGTGTACTGATCGTTTATACATATACATGAACAAACCGGACCCTGAACAAACCAACATACCTACAATCTTTTAAAAAACAGAACAACATCAAAACATTCAAGACCTATTTCGAATGAACAGATTCAAACATTCAAGCCCTAATTCCAATTAACAGATTCAACGTAATCTTACTAAGAATCAATTAACTCCTACTAACAATAATACCATTGTACATAAGATTTGTAACTAAACAACTTTCATAACAAAACATTCAAGCCCTAATTCCAATTGGTGTTCTTAGTTCATTAATAAAAGGAACGGAACATGCAACTACTTTCTGAAGCCATTAAAGATCAGGATTTTCAATTTGTACCTTTGATTGTTGAAGAAGAAGGTTTTTTCTGGCGATTGACAAACTTCCGACGACGATGTCCCGTTATTTCTCTTGTCGCCGTTGAGTATAAAGAGAGAGGGGGGATATTTGATTATAATGGGGGATATGAAACTATTTCAGTAACAAAATAATAGAAAATCTCGGGATTTGATATTTTATTACGGAAATAATCTTGCACTCTATATTAAATGACTAATTAATCTAATTACAATTTTACCCTTTTGCTTTTAATAAAACAATAAAAACTAACCTATTAATTACAATTATGCCACTAATTTAAATTATCAAGATCATATTAATCAACAGTCCAGATATGTTCACGCAGTTCACTCCTGGGAGGTTGTTCACGCTGGAACCTCACCCTATATATATATTAAAATTATTTACAAACAGTTTAGCAGATAAAATGTAAGTCAGTACCAATTGCGTATTCAAGCCATAAGTTAATGGTTTCTTGGACAAGAAATATGTTAAGTATGAAACTCTAAGTCGTTGGAACGTTAATCAACAATTGAATTTGATATTGTAATCTAGGTTGGGTAACTCTAATTTTAGATAACTAAAATGTAGGTTTTCGTATTCGTTATTGATGCCCTAAATTTTGTCTTGCTTTGCAAAGCCTAAGGTACGGATTCCGTTTCATTTTCATCGTAATAAAAATATAAATTTGTATCCATTACTTTGTATTATGTATTTTTTTTCATCGTGGTCAGTCTTCAATAATTCTTTATTATATTATTTTAATACCTTTTAGTGTTTTGGAAATTGTCTGTTATCTCTCTCTGGTATCATCTGGTTTGATTGTTATTATGTTGTAGAATGCCATACCTCAGACTTGTATTCATGGTCGCATGTTCCCGTTAGTTTTATTTTAGTTGCCTGAAGATTATTTACAAGGCCTTAGTATTTGTACTCTGTCACCCAAGCATGTTTGGCTTGCCGTTTGGGCGTCAACGGCATGGCACTTATCGTGACAGTGCGTAATAAAAGCTCACGGCATCTCTAGCTTGTGCTTGTGTAGCACCTTGGTCCCTAGAGGCGTATAGATCGATCTTAGCTCTGAGTATGAGTTTGTTTGTCTGGAGATGGAATAATGGGTGAACACCACACTCACCATCTCATAGGTGCATGGACTAGCTAGCTGTGTACCAGTCTGTTCTGTTTATGGCTTTGGGTGCTTCCATGTTACACGACTTAGTTGGTTGATATATCTGTCGTGTAAGTTAGTATATGTTTCTGTATGTGAATATGTTCAGTAACTGTTATGATATATTTGATATGTTTTGTAGGCATCTAATTATGCTTCCGATCATGTATGGGGTTATGCTTCCGATTATGTTTAGTATCTGTTCTGATATATGTACGCATATGGTTATGTTTCCGATCAGTATTGGGTTAAGTATGCTTTTGACTATGTTCAGTGTCCGATTCTGTTATGTATTAGTTATGTCTGCTTTGACTCGGTATCTGTACTGGTTTGTATCAGTTTCATCTCAGTATCAGTCTTGATTAAGATTTAGATCCGATGTTATACGTTTAGTTTGTATCCGTCAGTACATGTATTCAGTATTTGGTTCAATGTCTGTTCTATTCTTGCCATTTGATCTGTCTTTATTTCGTGTCGATTCTCTCAATCGGTTTAAGTAATTTCGTTAGAATTTTATTATTCTACATTTAACTTAGATTATCGAAAGTATTTTGTTTATTAAATAATAATCTCTAAAGTTATAAAAATAGTTATTTTGATTAAATAATAAACTTATGAATATTGATTAATTAAAGATATGAAGTTGAATCTAAACGTGTATTTAAAGATAATAGTTCGACAATTCTTTTCTTTTAGAGATCATGGGATTTTAAATGGTATTTATGGCTTAGCTATTTGTTTTGTTTCTGTTTCCCATTTCGTTTTACGGAATGGTCGAAAGTGTTTCCTTCGGAAATCCAAATTATTTAACTTATTCTATTTTTATAATATAACTTTTCAAAGATAGAAAATTAGTTCTTTTTGTCCAATGATGATTTGCTATGAATATGATAAACCTATTTTATTTTGATGAAGTTCAAACGTTCAATATAAGAAAATAGCTTTGCCAAGTATCTTGTTTTAAAAATAATAGCATTATTAAACGTTGCTAAACTATTCTATAGTTATTAGTTTTTTTTTTGTTCAAACATTTCATTTACAAACGAGAGGTTAGAAATTTTTATTGTTGTATGAATACTAGATTATTTAAATGATGTTTTAAAATAAGTCCGTTTATACAAGATGAAATGCTTTAGACATCATGGTCAATGATGTATCAGTTTCTAGTTTCTACATTGGTTTGTGTTGGGTTCGGTAACAGTTATATATACCTCTACCTTTTGTTTCCGTATCAGTTTCCGTTACAATTTCATATCGGTTCGTGTATCAGTTTTTGCATCAGTCATGTGCCTCCATTTGTTTTCAGTAATCGTGTCAATGACCGTTTCAGTTCAGTCTCAGTCTCAGTTCTGTTCTGTTCTGTTGTGTTTTGCTTCCGCTGATATGACTTTACTTGTACCGTTAATTTCTCCGTTACCGAGCAACTTTTGGCTCAGCCGTATCTTTCTTTTTGTGTTTGTCTTATTTGTTTTACAGGTAATCTGGTATAATATGGGATTTCAGTGAGGAGCGTTAGGAAGTTGCTGACCAAGATTCTTTATTTCAGTAGTAACGTAATAAAATGTAATTAAGATCTTTTATTTAATGTTATGGATTGGTTTTTAGTTTTGATATCCGTAAGAGTGACACGTCAGCCCTAGCGAGGTTGGGGTGTTACAGTTTTACTCTCCTCCCACAACAAACAAATTGGAATTGCACTTTTTAAGAGTAATTGGTAAAACAGTAATTATTTATCAGGAAGAAGATAAAACCATGAATAAAATTTAAGAGTAATTGGTAAAACAGTAATTATTTATCAACAAGAATGGTATCTTCGCTATCTACATACGTACCAAGCAATAACAAGAAAACAAGTAGCATTCTCCTATATATTAAAAACAAAGTTTATGAATAGTAACTCTTCCATTCAATGTTATTGTACATATACATGCTTTTTCTTATTTAGATTCGTATTGACATTTGGTAAAGTGGTTGGTATGTAGTCTTTCTTGATAAAAGGCGCTAGTTCGAGCCCTTTTATTGTTTTTTTTTCCCACTTTATTTTGCCGTTCTCAAAAGCGAAATACAGAGATAAAGAAAGAGAAAGAGAACGACACAACGAGCAGACCAGTAAGAGAGAGAAACAGAGATCTGGGAGCCGGCGAGTCCCCGGAAACCGGCCTTCGACGCGTGCTCGCCTCCCACAAATAGAACCGAAGTCGTCAACTCTAGGGATTTCCGGTGAAGATTCGAGGGATCAGAGGTGGTAGTGGCGAGTTCCGACGTGTCTAGGGTTCCGCCGTGACCCATGATGACAGCGGCGATATGGTGAATCTGCTTCCAAAACTACTTCTTGCTTTACCGTTCCAGATTTCACAACAACCTGTGTGGATTGAGGTAATTTACTGAAATTATATTTAAAATTGAAGTTGCAGAAGTTAATTATTATGAGTTATTGAGTTTTACTTGAGTTCCTTTTTAGTTTGATCTTTGTTTAGAGGGTTGAATTTGTGGGTGTTGTAAACTAGAAGGAATTTGAGTGGTGTTTGGGCATGTGTTTTGAAATTGATTATTGGAATTTTGGAGAGAGATTCAGATTATACTGTTTTTACTCATTCCCGTAACAGCTAACTTTTATCCGTGTTTGAGGTAAATTGACCCGTTCACAGGTATACGAGCGGCCATTGCTACATCTATTTTATGTTTGCTTTGTATTGAAAGTGAGTGAAATAAGAAGTATGCTCAACTGCTAGCTTTACATTTGCAGCAATACATCCGTAGTCTGGAAGGATCACTAGAAGAAGAAATGGCTAGACACATGGCTTTATACGGTGCAGGGCTCGAGGCTCTATCAATTACGGAGCTCGAGACAATCGCCCACATTCATGAAGAAGGGCTTATACAAGTTCGCGGTCTGTCACAATGCAAGGGGTCCAGTCCATCTGGCCGCCCTCACGGTCACAACTTATACGTAGGTGCACCAAATCCAATGTCAGTAGACATCCTATGGGGGTTCATGGCAATGGAAATGCAAATGGTACAACTGGGCCTTGGTTTAACCATTCTTGAGCCACTTGAGATTTAAAGAGTGATGTTGTTTTGGCATTTTGGCTGGTAAGAATGTGGGGATGATAAGGAAATCAATAGTCAATAGAAGTAACATTAAAGAAAATGTTTATTTTGGAGTTTTCCATTTCATATTAGTTAATACAAAAGCATCTAGTGAAGTTTTGTTATTGAATATGTTTAATTGGACAAACCTCACCGTATTATTCTTCACAGGTATGACGAGTAACTTTTTAGGAGTCTCGGTCGTGGTGTTTAGATTGGCCATAGGTGTGTTTCGGTTGTCATGGTCTGTAATCCAATTTTCCATATGTGATTCGACCAAGGTTTTACATAATGTTATGTTCCGTAAAATCCATAGGTGTGTTGCAGCTGCTTTAGCAGCAATTGGCTATGAAACTGAGGTAATTTTATTGTTTATAAGAATTATATATAGAAGTTTTTTTTGCAAAATGTTCAAGTGAGGCTCTTAGTAATAGTTACCTAATGCATACAGTAATATGGGTGAACTTTATGCATTGTGTTACAAAATTTATGTGTGGAATCTCATCATGTAGGTTGTAGTAAATGGTTAACGTAATGCCCGGATAACCATACTTCCTGTAACACCCCAACCCGGAAGGGCTGACGTGTCACAATAACAGTATCATAAACAAAGGTCATAATCTCCTTTATTTATTTATTGGACAAAGATACAACCACATTACTAATAAGGTTAATATACAAGCGGAGGCATTATACTTAATTAACTAACATCTTTAGATTTATTCCTAGGCTTTATTCTTCTCTCTTTTCCCCGCCCAAAGTAACCTGTGGACCTGTATATTCAAAAAGTTTACGGAATGAGCCGAATGCTCAGTACGGAATATTAGGCTCAAATAACAAATAACGCTTTATATGAAATATTATCCGAATGGAACTTTATATGAAAATGATACGATGCAAGAACATAATTTCATAATTATATCTTACGGATGTACCCATGAGCAAACTTAAAACGTGACAATACACAGGTAGCTACTCCTACATAATTATCACATGAGATGGCGAGTTGGCATACCCGTTATCCACCTCCTTATACTTAAATCCTAGGATCGATCCATACGCCTCCTAATAGCTTATATGTACCACACTTGTACTTAAGAGACGCCGTGAACTGATCTCTCCGTCACGGATAGAGCACATGATGTCGATGCCGCAACAACATGCTCGTGGGACACTCCACGAGAAGCGATACTCAGGGTATCAGAGTACGTACAAATGGTCTTATTCACATAACTTATAAAACTTATTTTCATAACAAAACGGAACATATATTGGAACATGCGATAATGAGTATAACAACATAATACTATCGCATGACATGAAAGCTAAATCAAATGATTAGAATAGGAATCGAACGGACTGTCAAATGAATCGATAATCAAAGACGTGAGGAGTTTTTAAAAGATATAGTAATTTAGTGGTTTATAAAAATTTGAATATGAAGCAAT
Source organism: Helianthus tuberosus (assembly GCA_030545235.1). Classification (NCBI taxonomy): domain Eukaryota; kingdom Viridiplantae; phylum Streptophyta; class Magnoliopsida; order Asterales; family Asteraceae; genus Helianthus; species Helianthus tuberosus. The sequence continues at coordinate 1,451,737 of JARYGA010008304.1, forward strand.
AAAGAGTGGGGTAAGGATCCGTACCTTAAAATGCCAAAGTGTTGCTACCTTGTGATAATATTTCAGATTTATACGGCAGAGTTTAGACTACTGATTAGTCTTTTAACCTAATTTAAATAATATGCATACAAACTAGGTTAGTAACTTAATACAGCATTTACGATAACTCACGAGATTAAAATCTTGACAACGAATGACAAAGTGCGATACTTAAACATCCAGCGGATTCACAACGAATGACAGAGTATAGTCCAATTTCGAACAGCACTCAAACATTCAAGTCGAAATCACGATGAATGACAAAGTATAAACCCAATTTGAGCAGCACTTAAACATCCATTGGATTGATTTCAATCAATCAGACATTGAATCGTATCAGCGATTGAGTTAATACCCTGATCTGCAGCACCCCGTTATACTTAATTAGTGTTTCGTGTGTGTTAATTGAAGTAAACAGACGGTAACTCGAAGCCTGAAACGAATTTCTTCGTCGAATGAACACCAGAAAGTGAGTGCCAATGTTCTGTATTTATAGTCGAATTTTACCCCCCCTTACGGACCGTAACAAATAAACCTTACGGTCCGTAAGGGTCATGAATTCCGTATAGGGTGGCCACGTGTGGGACTAGCTTAGCTGAGTCAACAGATTTTTAAATTTCAACTTCGACAGCAAGTTATTAGGATAATCATCAAGTAGGAAATACCCCCCCTGAGTTTTAGGGACCCTGATCCTGATTCTGATTGTTCTGAAATTTCTAGGGTTTGTACAGAATTACTTGGGTGTCTTAATTAGGGTTTCCTATTGGATAATTTATAAATAATAATAATAGTTTTGGTTGATATACAGAAAGATGGATCATAAGATAAATATATATTATTATTATTCTTTTATTTCTAGAATAATGATTTTTAAATTTAGGGTTATTACAACTATTACCCCCTTAAAAGAAATTTCGTCCTCGAAATTTATAACATATCGCATAAGTAACGGAAATGGAATTTTCATAGTAGGGTTACTAACTTATATAACAAGAATCTCCTAAACACACATGTGTATCTGAAATTCATAATTACGTTCATGACCATAATTGTCAATTACCTTACCATCATGTCCTAATGGTTCTTCCTCTATGTATCTTAATAACATATTTAATCATGCAGAAAATCAACATAGACTTGCAGATAACAAGAGTGACTTATTGATACTGATATCTCCTACATAAACATGCTTAATCATAACTAAGATATATTCACATAAAGCAAAGCATGAATGACCATAAGCAGAAACAAATGAACATAGATCAAATAGTAAGGTTCACCGTTATTTTGACTAAAATTCTATTGCGAGAATAGATTAGGGTATAGAGAGCGAATTGATTCTTCAGATTCCCATGTTGCTTCGCGTTCAGAGTGATTTGTCCAGAGGATTTTAACAAACGGAATTACCTTCCTACACAAAACCCTTTCTTGTCGATCTAAGATGGCTTCTGGTTCCTCTTCGTAGGACAAATCTTCGTGAATTGTAAGTAACGGATAACTAATGACATGGAGTGGATGATAATTATACCCTCTTAACGAGGAGACATGAAAAACGTTATGAACGTGAGAGAGTTGAGGCAGTAAAGCCAGTCGATATGACACTTCTCCAATTCTTTCAAGGATTTCAAACGGACCGATGAAACGGGGACTAAGCTTCCCTTTAATTCCAAATCTACGAACGCCACGCCAAGGTGATACCTTTAAGAAAACGTGGTCGCCAATTTTAAATTCGAGTGGTCGTCTATCTTGATCTGCATAGCTCTTCTGTCTGCTCTAAGCTTCTTTCAGTTTTTCTCGTGCCATAGTAACTTTTTCATTTGTAATCTGAACTAGTTCTGGCCCTTCAATAATCTTTTCTCCAACTTCATCTCAGCAGATCGGTGCGCGACATTTCCGACCATACAAAAGCTCAAAAGGTGCCATGCCAATACTTGCTTGCCAACTATTGTTGTAAGCGAACTCAACAAGACATAGATATTCATCCCAGTTTCCAGACCATTCAAGTGCACATGCTCGGAGCATGTCTTCCAAGGTCTGAATCGTGCGTTCAGACTGCCCATCTGTTTGTGGATGGAAAGCCGTACTAAACTTCAGTCGTGTTCCCCAAGCTGCCTGAAAACCTTTCCAAAATCGTGAGGTGAAACGTGGGTCTCTATCGGAAACAATGGAAGATGGTGTGCCATGGAGTCGAATAATTTCTTGAAGAAATATTTCGGATAACTTATTAACCGAAAATCCTTGCTGAATTGGTAGAAAATGTGCTGACTTCGACAATCTATCGACAATAACCCATATAACATCATTCTTCTTGAATGTCTTAGGCAAACCGGTAACAAAATCCATTGTGATCTCATCCCACTTCCATATGGGAATATCCAATGGCTGCAACAGACCGCTTGCTCGTTTGTGTTCAATTTTCACTTGTTGGCAAGTGAGGCATTTACTTACGTATCGAGCAACGTCTTCCTTCATGCCATTCCACCAGAAGTTCTGTCTTAAATCTCTATACATCTTAGTAGATCCTGGGTGAATTGAAAATGGTGAGCTGTGAGCTTCGGCTAACAATGACTCACGAAGGGTGGAGTCATCGGGTACACAAAGTCTTTTACCGCACCAAATCACCCCATGATGGTCTATACGAAATTCAGATTGCTTACCCACCTCAAGATTTTGCACAATTGCCCAAAGTTCTCCATCTTGCTTCTGTGCATCTTTGATCCGTGATATGAGGTCGGGTTCAATCTGCATTCTAGCTAGATATCCATCAGATTTACTAACTTGAAGCCAAATGTTCATTCTTTCGAGATCCCTCCTAATATGAGGCTGAATTTGCAAGCAAGATATAGTCCCGAAATTCTTTCAGCTCAATGCGTCAGCTACAACATTGGCTTTACCTGGATGGTATTGAATATTTGCGTCGTAATCTTTTAAAAGTTCTAACCACCTTCTTTGCCTCATATTTAGCTCCTTCTGCGTAAATATGTACTTGAGGCTCTTGTGGTCGATAAAGATGTCACAACTCTCACCATACAGGTAGTGTCGCCAAATCTTAAGTGCAAAGACGACTGCGGCTAGTTCTAAATCATGGGTAGGATACTTAACTTCATACGGCTTCAACTGACGGGAGGCATAAGCGATAACCTTCCCATGTTGCATTAGCACACAACCTAATCCTTTCTTTGAGGCATCACTATAGACTTGGTAACCTCCTGATCCAGAAGGGAGAGCGAGTATCAGAGAGGATACAAGTCGTTTCTTCAATTCTTCAAAGCTTTTATCTTGTTCCTCATTCCATGAGTACTTCACCCCTTTCCTTAGGAGTTTTGTGAGTGGTAAAGCAATTACCGAGAATCTTTCAACAAATCTTCGGTAATAGCCAGCAAGACCCAAGAAACTTCGTATTTCGGTAACAGAAGTAGGTCTTGGCCATTTTGTAATAGCTTCAACCTTTGTTGGGTCTACCATAATTCCCTCTGCTGATATGACATGTCCTAGAAATGCCACTTGGCTAAGCCAAAAGTCACATTTGGAAAATTTAGCGTACAACTTCTCATGCCGCAAGGTTCCAAGTACTGCATGTAGATGTGCCTCATGCTCTTCGTGACTCTTAGAATACACCAGAATGTCATCGATAAAGACAATAACGAATTTGTCTAGGAATTTGTGAAATACGCGATTCATCAAATCCATGAAGACTGCGGGTGCATTAGTTAGCCCAAAGGGCATAACCAAGAATTCGTAATGACCATAACGAGTACGAAAGGCGGTCTTGGGAACATCATCATTTTTTATCTTTAGCTGATGGTACCCGGACCTCAGGTCGATTTTTGAAAAGAACTGAGCCCCCTGAAGTTGATCAAAGAGATCATCAATGCGAGGCAGAGGATACAGATTACGAATAGTAATCTTGTTCAACTCTCGGTAGTCAATACATAAACGCATACTACCATCTTTCTTTTTCACAAATAAGACCGGAGCACCCCAAGGTGAAACACTGGGTCTTATGAATCCTAGATCTAACAATTCTTGCAATTGTTCCTTCAACTCCTTCAGTTCCATCGGGGCCATACGGTACGGAGCTTTAGAAATAGGTTCGGCACCAGGGATCAAGTCGATGGTGAAGTCTACCTGACGGTCGGGTGGTAATCCCGGAAGTTCATCCGGAAATACATCAGGATATTCACGAACAACGGAGTGGCTATCGATACTCTTAACACTAGCAGAAGTATCCTTAATCGATGCTAGGAATCCAGCACAACCGTTTGATAAGAATTTTCTAGCCTTAAGCGCATAGATAATTTTAAGAGATTTATGAGCTTAAGTTCCCTGATATATAATATCAGGATGATGAAGATCACCGAAAATAACACGGCGAGAATGACAATCTATAGTTACGCGATGTCGAGACAACCAATCTATTCCTAGAATAACATCAAAGTCACACATATGTATTGGAAATAGGTCTGCCTTACACACCATAGATTCAATACTGATCGGACAATCTTTATATACGTAAGTTGTTACGGATGAATTTTCCATGGGAGTGGAAATGTTTAAGGTATGATTTAAGAGAGTTGGTCTTATCGGAAGGTACTTAGTAAAAGAATGGGATACTAAAGAATGGGTCGCTCCTGTATCGAATAACACATAGATACTACGTTCACCAAGCTAAAGGGTTCCAGATACAGTACCTGGGACATTAGCAGCGTCAGTAGCAGAAAGTGTGGAACTCTTCATCCAACATTGGGTGTTGCAACGTATGGTCGGTTATTCTTCTTAGTGTCTTTCTTCGTACACTCCTTAATCATGTGTCCAGTTTGGCCACATCTAAAGCATGCTCCTGTACTTCGGTGACATACGCCCTGATGTCGCTTACCACAAGTATTACATAGAGGATATGTAATTTGATTCTGGTTTACATGCTGATTCAGTGGTTGAGCTCTAATAGGTTCTTCATACAACTGAATCTGGTTTTGAGCAGGCCTTGGGTTTTGCAGTCTAGGTTGCCATGGACGTGCCTGATTTCCAGAGTTTTGATTTCCTTGCACTTTGCGGTCTTGATGCTGTGGCGTAGTGGATGATTGGCCGTTTTCCTGCTTAAATTGTCCTTCCCTATTTCTCTTCTTATTATCCCCAGTTCGAGATAAAAATTCTCTCATTTCGAACTCAAAAGTTTTGATTGCATCAGCAACTTCGGTGATATCCTTAAATTTCATATACATGATCGACTTCCGAATTCGATCATTGACTGCCCACTTGCATTTTTCTGCCTGGACTTCTGCTGATCCTGCAACGTCTCCTACAATACTAGCCAACCTTGCAAATCGAGTAATGAACTCGGAGGCTGGTTCATCATTCCCCTGTCGAATCACTGCATACTCCCTGATATAAGCTTCTTTATCAGCGGTCGAAAAATACTTGTCGTAAAAGATGTTACGAAAGTCGACCCATGAAAGATTAGCGTCAAAATCATCCCTTCCTTTGACTTGCTTATATCCTTCCCACCAAGTTTGTGCGTCATCTTCAAGTTTGTAGGTAGCCAATCTAACTTTGTATTGATCCGGAACTCCAAGAACTCCGAAGATCTTTTCAACATGAGCTATCCAGTTCCTTGCTTCGACTGGATTATTAGTGTGACTAAAGGATTTCGGCTTTTGTTTTTGGAATTTAGCGATCCATATGTCTATACTATAGGTAGTATGGTTCGTGGTATTCTCACGAATTTCTTCACCAGAGATTGGATTCGTGTTATTACGTTCTAGATGACGAGTTTGTTGAATAACGGCCTCAGCTGTTTAAGCAACAAGGTTTGGAAGCAACCCGGCAACAGCCTGGTTGATAGCATTAATTACGTTTGGATCAACTGGAGTCTCATTCGAAGAAGTGTTGTTACGCACATGGTTAGTACGAGTACTCCTACGTAGCGGACGACGAGGAGGCATCTATAAGAATAGACACAGGAGTTAAACCAAATAAGAGACCAAGTTGAATCCTATCATAGATATCTACCCATTCCTCACAGGTTTTAATTACTATCTTCAGGTTTTCTACAGGAAAGAGCCTTTGCTCTGATACCATAGCTGTAACACCCCAACCCAGAAGGGCTGACGTGTCACAATAACAGTATCATAAACAAAAGTCATAATTTCCTTTATTTATTTATTGGACAAGGATACAACCACATTACTAATAAGGTTAATATACAAGCGGAGGCATTATACTTAATTAACTAACATCTTTAGATTTATTCCTAGGCTTTATTCTTCTCTCTTTTCCCCGCCCAAAGTAACCTGTGGACCTGTATATTCAAAAAGTTTACGGAATGAGCCGAATGCTCAGTACGGAATATTAGGCTCAAATAACAAATAACGCTTTATATGAAATATTATCCGAATGGAACTTTATATGAAAATGATACGATGCAAGAACATAATTTCATAATTATATCTTACGGATGTACCCATGAGCAAACTTAAAACGTGACAATACACAGGTAGCTACTCCTGCATAATTATCACATGAGATGGCGAGTTGGCATACCCGTTATCCACCTCCTTATACTTAAATCCTAGGATCGATCCATACGCCTCCTAATAGCTTATATGTACCACACTTGTACTTAAGAGACGCCGTGAACTGATCTCTCCGTCACGGATAGAGCACATGATGTCGATGCCGCAACAACATGCTCGTGGGACACTCCACGAGAAGCGATACTCAGGGTATCAGAGTACGTACAAATGGTCTTATTCACATAACTTATAAAACTTATTTTCATAACAAAACGGAACATATATTGGAACATGCGATAATGAGTATAACAACATAATACTATCGCATGACATGAAAGCTAAATCAAATGATTAGAATAGGAATCGAACGGACTGTCAAATGAATCGATAATCAAAGACGTGAGGAGTTTTTAAAAGATATAGTAATTTAGTGGTTTATAACAATTTGAATATGAAGCAATAAAGAGTGGGGTAAGGATCCGTACCTTAAAATTCCAAAGTGTTGCTACCTTGTGATAATATTTCAGATTTATACGGCAGAGTTTAGACTACTGATTAGTCTTTTAACCTAATTTAAATAATATGCATACAAACTAGGTTAGTAACTTAATACAGCATTTACGATAACTCACGAGATTAAAATCTTCACAACGAATGACAAAGTGCGATACTTAAACATCCAGCGGATTCACAACGAATGACAGAGTATAGTCCGATTTCGAACAGCACTCAAACATTCAAGTCGAAATCACGATGAATGACAAAGTATAAACCCAATTTGAGCAGCACTTAAACATCCATTGGATTGATTTCAATCAATCGGACATTGAATCGTATCAGCGATTGAGTTAATACCCTGATCTGCAGCACCCCGCTATACTTAATTAGTGTTTCGTGTGTGTTAATTGAAGTAAACAGACGATAACTCGAAGCCTGAAACGAATTTCTTCGTCGAATGAACACCAGAAAGTGAGTGCCAATGTTCTGTATTTATAGTCGAATTTTACCCCCCCTTACGGACCGTAACAAATAACCCTTACGGTCCGTAAGGGTCATGAATTCCGTATAGGGTGGCCACGTGTGGGACTAGCTTAGCTGAGTCAACAGATTTTTAAATTTCAACTTCGACAGCAAGTTATTAGGATAATCATCAAGTAGGAAATACCCCCCCTGAGTTTTAGGGACCCTGATCCTGATTCTGATTGTTTTGAAATTTCTAGGGTTTGTACAGAATTACTTGGGTGTCTTAATTAGGGTTTCCTATTGGATAATTTATAAATAATAATAATAGTTTTGGTTGATATACAGAAAGATGGATCATAAGATAAATATATATTATTATTATTCTTTTATTTCTAGAATAATGATTTTTAAATTTAGGGTTATTACACTTCCTTAGCTTAAAACCTACCCCATGTTGCAGAATTTGTATATGTATACTGGGCATGCTGATCTACTATCCAGTTACTTACTAGCTGATTAATTCTGATAGATACTAGAAAATAAAGGGTTTTTTTTATATATTAGTAAGAGGTCAATTTTACAACTGTATCAGCAGCAGTGGACCCCACAGTTGCCGCCACAACCAACTATGGCATACGATAGTTAACTAGGTAGGTTCAGTTGTATGTGTGTATGTACGACAAATGGCCCAAAGTGTTGGAAAAATAGGTGAAAATAGCATTTTTCACAAATATAGGAAAATGATTTTTTCCTATTTTGGACTAGAAATAAATATAATAAAATGAGCAGGTTTTATATATTTATTTGTGGGTTTGTGTTCTATGTTGGAAGAGCTTCGCAACAAACTAAACCACGTCCAAAACCGAGCTAAGATGAATGAGATATCGATGCTCAAAGTTGGGTGTTTGAAACATTGAATGCTGAATCAAAAGGGAAAGTAGCACCTTGTCCCACATAGGAGGAGAGATGGAACTTAAATGGGTATTTAAGGTGAAACTCTCCATCCTTATTGTTTCATGGAAGCACACACTAGTGTCCTCGCGAAGGGTGCGGAGCACCCAAACTCGCACACGCGCGTGCGCGCGCGCGTGGCGTGGGCGATGAGGCGCAATGTGGCGCTTTGATGGCGCACTTTGCACTTCGCACTCTCGCATCGCCGCGTGCGCGTGGTGGAGCACAAGGGTTGCAAGGACCAAGTGGTAGGTGATGCGGCGCATGACGTGGCAGTCATGCGCAAGCGCGCGCGAGTACACAAGGCACGGAGGCGCGCGGTTGCGCGCATGGTGCATGGTCCAGCTGTGTCGTGCGCGGCGCACCAGAGTGAGCCAATACGGCGCGACTGTGTGGCGCGTTCGTATAGGCTCACAGGTGACGTGGCGCACACGCGCATGGACTTGAGCCAAGAGGACGTACCGCGCATGGTGACGTGGCGCATGCGCGCACGCACCGTGCATGGGCATGCAGACTTGGGCGCGCGCGCACGCGCGCGCAGAAGCTTCCAGCATTGAATGACAAAGCAGTTTCAGTCCAGCTTCGTAACTGACGAGTTAACAGGCTTTGACTGAGAATTAAATGACGTATTAAATTGCATTGAAGACGTTTAATGCAATTTAAACCTCTCTTTAATTCGTTTTTTGACTGTTTCGACTTAGGAGCTGTATAAATACAACTCCATACCCATTGCAGTTTGACACCAGCAACAACAGCATATGTATACAATTCTCTACAACTTTCTGATCTTCTTCCTACTCGCTTCAAGGTAGCCTTCGGGTTGTAGGTCTTCTCCGGCAGTACTACTGCTCCGGCTGTTGTACCCTGGGAAACAAAACGAGTACTCCTGGGAGACTCGGAATTTGTTTTAAGGGAAGCGTGTTGAACACGTGCCTCAGTCAATTCTACTTCTACCCCTTTCTTGTATTTGGTTATTTTTCAGTTGTATTTGTATTTGTAATTTTGTCTTTCTAATTTCTGTTTGTAATCAGTATTAATAAAATTTGTTATGTTTATTTATTTACGCGAACGGTTCCTACAATCTTAAAATAAATTTTTAAATACCGTTCGTGTAATCAAAACCATTCTGATAAGTGATTCAAACCAGTTTTGTTTTCACTCAGTTTGTGTTTAAAAACAGATTTTTTTTTTGGTTTTCATCTTCAAAGGGGCGACTTTGGTTGAAAACCTTTCTGATTACTTTCTGTTTTTGTCCTAATATTGCTAAAACTTTCTGATTTGGTCTTCAAAGTTGGACTTAGAAGTCAATCAGTAAGTTCTAAAACTATTAAAAATTTTCTGTTTTTGGTCTTCAAAGTTGGACTTAGAAGCCTAAACAGTCAATTTGTGGTAAAATTAAAATTTACTAGTTTACTTCTGATATTTGCGTAAATCAGAATTTCTTGACTAAAACTTTAAAATTTTAATTTTTTCAGCATGTCGAACGAAAATGTCAACGTTAATAACACCACAAATGTTGTGACGGGAACCCCTCTTAACGCCACCACTGTGGGAGCGTCCACAGTGGCCAATCACGCTGAACGACCCGAGAAGTTCTCGGGTCTACACTTCAAAAGGTGGCAGCAGAAGATGTTCTTCTACCTGACCACCATGAACCTTGCGAGGTTCTTGTCGGAAACTGCTCCCCAACCTGTGGAAGGGGAGACCGACGCACAAAGATAGTGCGCGGTAGATGCGTGGAAGCATTCGGATTTCATATGTCGAGGCTATGTGTTAAACGGCCTATCAGATGCGTTGTATAATGTGTACTACAACGTCAAGACTTCCAAAGACCTTTGGGATGCCTTGGACAAAAAGTACAAAACGGAGGATGCTGGCACAAAGAAATTTGTGGTAGCCCGTTTCTTGGATTTCAAAATGGTTGATTCTAAAAGTGTTATGAATCAAGTCCAAGAATTCCAAATTATACTACATGACATCTCTGCGGAAGGCATGACACTTAGCGAGACATTTCAAGTGGCAGCGATGATTGAAAAGTTACCTCCTGGTTGGTTGGATTTTAAGAATTATCTTAAACACAAACCAAAGGAGATGACTTTAGAGGACCTTATTGTTCGTCTTCGGATTGAAGAGGGCAATAGAATTGCCCAAAAAGGCAGCCAGGCTCAAACTTCAGCTAGCGCAAATTTGGTTGAGCATGGGCAATCCTCTAAAGGCGCAAAGGGTAAGGGGAAGAAGGACAAGGAGAAAGCAAAGGCTAGCAAACTTGGACCGAAGAAAGGGGTTGTGAAAAAGAAACCTCCAACGTTCCAAGGGACTTGTTACAACTGTGACGAGCCGGGGCATCGGGCTAACCAATGCAAGAAACCAAAGCGTGAGCGTGCGCACATGGTGGATGAAGACGGAATGCCTTTGGTGGCAATGATTTCCGACAAAAGCGCAATGATGGATGAGGTCAATACTGTGACCAACACTCCAAAAGGATGGTGGGTTGATACGGGCGCGACCCGTCATGTTTGCGCAGACAGAAGCCTCTTTACCACCTTCAAGGCGCTTTCTGGAGAAGAAAAGCTGTATATGGGAAATGCAGCCACCGCTGACATCATGGGTGAAGGAACGGTGATCTTGAAGTGGACTTCGGGGAAGGAGCTCACTCTAAGCAACGTGTTGTATGTCCCGGACTTGCGCAAGAATCTAGTCTCGGGTTGGTTGCTTAACAAGTTTGGATTTCGTTTAGTGTTTGAAAGTGACAACTTTGTTCTTACTAAACGAGGAATGTATGTGGGTAAGGGCTATGCCCAAAACGGCATGTTCAAATTAAATGTAATGGCTGTCAAGAACATGAATAAAATTGCTACTACATCTACTTATATGCTTGAGTTTTCTGATTCGAATAAATGGCATGGTAGATTAGGTCACGTAAATTTTAATTCAATACGCTGTTTAATCAATTTAAATTGTATACCAACATTCCATATTGATTCACACTATAAATGTGAAACTTGCGTAGAATCCAAACTTACAAGAACATCATCGAAATCGGTTGAACTAATAACCGAACCCCTTGATTTAATTCACACCGATATTTGTGATTTAAAAGCGGTACCCACAAGAGGTGGAAATAAGTACTTCATCACGTTTATTGACGATAGTACTAAATATTGCTATGTATATTTACTAAAAAGTAAAGATGAAGCAATAAGTAAATTTATCTTGTACAAAAATGAAGTTGAGAATCAACTTCAAAAGAAGATAAAAGCTTTGCGAAGCGACCGAGGAGGCGAATATGTTGCACCTTTTGCCGATTTATGCGCAAAAAGTGGCATTGTACATGAGTGTACACCTCCTTATTCTCCACAATCAAATGGCGTGGCGGAACGAAAGAACCGCACATTGAAAGAAATGATGAACGCCATGTTGATAAGTTCTGGGGTGAGCCAGGAAATGTGGGGGGAAGCCATTCTCTCGGCTAATTATCTTTTGAACAAGATACCACTCAAAAAGAGAGACGAGACTCCATATGAGTTATGGAAAAGGAAGAAACCTTCATACAAATACTTGAAAGTGTGGGGGTGCCTAGCAAAGGTGATTGTACCACCTCCTAAGGCTCTTAGGATAGGACCCAAAACTGTTGATTGCATATTTATTGGGTATGCGCATCAAAGTAGTGCACATCGTTTTCTTGTACATGAGTCCAAGAATCCTGATGTACACGTAAACACTATCATGGAGGTGAATCCTAACGTTGTGTCTTACTTTGAAAATGTGTTTCCTTTGAGAAGACAAACACATGCAACGTCAGCAACACCTAATTTTGAAGTAGGTGAAAGCTCATCTAGACCAGTTGATGAGGTAGTTCATGATAAGACACATGAACAACCTGAGGTTGAAGAAAGTGATCGTAGGCGAAGTAAAAGGCCAAGGGTTGAAAAATCCTTCGGTCCAGACTTCGTTAGCTATATGGTTCAGGGCGAGCCCAATACATATCGCGAAGCGGTTTCTTCTTCAGAAGGACCTTAATGGAAAGAAGCAATAAGAAATGAAATTGATTCTATATTGCAAAATCATACTTGGGAGTTAGTAGATCTTCCACCTGGTTGCAAACCACTTGGATATCGTTGGATATTCAAAAGGAAGATGAAAACTGATGGAAGTATTGATAAGTACAAGGCTAGGTTGGTGATTAAAGGATTTAGACAAAAGGAAGGTCTAGATTACTTTGATACCTACTCGCCTGTGACGCACATAACCTCGATTAGATTGGTTCTTGCTATAGCGGCTTTAAGAAATTTGGAAGTTCACCAAATGGATGTTAAAACCGCATTTCTAAATGGCGACTTAGAAGAAGAGATTTACATGGAGCAACCTGAAGGTTTCTCTGCCCCAGGTCAAGAGGGTAAAGTATGTAAACTCGTCAAGTCTTTGTATGGCTTGAAGCAAGCACCAAAACAATGGCACCAAAAGTTTGATCATGTCATGATTGACAATGGTTTCCAAATAAATGAGTGCGACAAATGTGTTTATTTCAAAAACACAAATGAAGGTTATGTGATATTATGCCTTTATGTAGACGATATGCTTATCATTGGGAGTAATGATAAAATTATCAAAGCTACTAAAAGCATGTTGAAAGCGAGATTTGACATGAAAGACATGGGTTTAGCTGATGTGATTCTTGGAGTAAAGATCATAAGAAGCCAAGATGGTCTTGTGTTAAGTCAATCTCACTATGTGGATAAAATTCTTGAAAAATTCAACTCGGGAGATACGAGTGTAGCTCGAACTCCAGTTGATACCTCCCAACATCTTAAGAAGAATAAGGGAGATGAAGTTGCTCAGTTAGAGTATTCAAGAATTATTGGCAGTCTAATGTATCTAATGACATGTACTAGACCCGACTTGGCTTACGCGGTGAGTAGGCTAAGTAGATACACCAGCAATCCATGCGAGGATCATTGGAAGGCTATCACGAGGGTGCTTAGATACATAAGATACACAAGAGATTATGGACTGCATTATACCTGACAACCAGCAGTGATCGAAGGATACATTGATGCAAACTGGATATCGGATAATAAAGATTCCAAATCAACAAGTGGTTACGTGTTTACACTTGGAGGAGCTGCTATTGCTTGGAAGTCTTCTAAGCAAACGGTCATAGCAAGATCCACAATGGAATCCGAATTTATCGCCTTGGATAAGTCAGGCGAGGAGGCGGAGTGGCTACGTCAATTCGTGGAAGATATTCCAAGATGGCCAAAGCCTTTGCCAGCCATATGTATACATTGTGATAGCCAATCAGCGATTGGTAGAGCTCAAAGCTTGATGTACAATGGCAGATCAAGGCATATGCGACGTAGACATAACACGATACGACAACTACTCTCAACGGGTGTTATCACAATTGATTATGTGAGATCAGCGGATAACATTGCGGACCCGTTTACAAAAGGCTTAAGCAGAGAGTTAGTAGAAACGTCATCAAGAGGAATGGGACTAAAGCCCGTGGTAAATGGGAATATGAGGGAAACCTAACTTAGTTGACTGGAGATCCCAAGATCTAAGTTCAATAGGACAACTTAATCATATTACCAAAACGGAGTCACTGTGGGGGAGTACCCCAAACAAAACTAAAAGGGAGTTAAATATACTTCCTAATCCATTCCAATCAGTGACATTGATGTGAGGCTAAGCATATTAAGGTTAACGATTTCGGGAAATCAATTAACCATGATGCTTTTAATGATTCAGTGGAATCACCTATGTTAGAGAGAAGTGGGGTCGCTTCAAATGGATTTGTGGGGTGCGCAAATCCTAGAGCTCTCGCAGAACCAGGCTAGTGTTCCAGGACCATAATAGGACACGACAATGAGGAGTTGGCCAAACCAGGGAGAGTATTGTGTGAAGTGTATTGTCGTTTACACAAATGGGGGTATGTTCAAGGACATCGCGTCTACACACCGCTAGTAAGCTAAGTGCGCGTCACAAAAGAAGGTTCAAAGGCTTCAACCTACCTATCTTGCAATACTCAACTGTCGAAGTTTATCGTTGAAAAGTCTAAGGAAAAGATCCATTTCCATACATGTGGGGGATTGTTGGAAATTTGATGAAAATAGCATTTTTCATGTGGGGGATTGTTGGAAAAATAGGTGAAAATAGCATTTTTCACAAATATAGGAAAATGATTTTTTCCTATTTTGGACTAGAAATAAATATAATAAAATGAGCGGGTTTTATATATTTATTTGTGGGTTTGTGTTCTATGTTGGAAGATCTTCGCAACGAACTAAACCACGTCCAAAACCGAGCTAAGATGAATGAGATATCGATGCTCAAAGTTGGGTGTTTGAAACATTGAATGCTGAAACAAAAGGGAAAGTAGCACCTTGTCCCACATAGGAGGAGAGATGGAACTTAAATGGGTATTTAAGGTGGAACTCTCCATCCTTATTGTTTCATGGAAGCACACACTAGTGTCCTCGCGAAGGGTGCGGAGCACCCTAACTCACACTCGCACACGCACGCGCGCGTGGCGTGGGCGATGAGGCGCAATGTGGCGCTTTGATGGCGCGCATGGTGCATGGTCCAGCTGTGTCGTGCGCGGCGCACCAGAGTGAGCCAATACGGCGCGACTGTGTGGTGCGCTCGTATAGGCTCACAGGTGACGTGGCGCACGCGCGCATGAACTTGAGCCAAGAGGACGTACCGCGCATGGTGACGTGGCGCATGCGCGCACGGCAGTGAGCCAAGAGGACGCACCGCGCATGGGCATGCAGACCTGGGCGCGCGCGCACCAGGGTGACTTGCGCGCGCACGCGCGCGCAGAAGCTTTCAGCATTGAATGACAAAGTAGTTTCAGTCCAGCTTCGTAACTGACGAGTTAACAGGCTTTGACTGAGAATTAAATGACGTATTAAATTGCATTGAAGACGTTTAATGCAATTTAAACCTCTCTTTAATTCGTTTTTTGACTGTTTCGACTTAGGAGCTGTATAAATACAGCTCCATACCCATTGCTGTTTGACACCAGCAACAACAGCATATGTATACAATTCTCTACAACTTTCTGATCTTCTTCCTACTCACTTCAAGGTAGCCTTTGGGTTGTAGGTCTTCTACGGCAGTACTACTGCTCCGGCTGTTGTACCCTGGGAAACAAAACGAGTACTCCTGGGAGACTCGGAATTTGTTTTAAGGGAAGCGTGTTGAACAAGTGCCTCAGTCAATTCTGCTTCTACCCCTTTCTTGTATTTGGTTATTTTTCAGTTGTATTTGTATTTGTAATTTTGTCTTTCTAATTTCTGTTTGTAATCGGTATTAATAAAATTTGTTATTTTTATTTATTTACGCGAACGGTTCCTACACAAAGTTTAATTGTTGATACAAATTAGAGATCTTTACTTTAAGAATTCACAAGTTGCAAGATGCAAAAGTTGACCAGTTGCTTGAATCATATCTCTTTAATATATAGGTTTAATATTGACCAAAAACTACAAACATATCACAATAGTCATGACTGCAAGCTGCACAAGATCCTCATATTTTTTGAAATAGTATTTCAACTGATCTTTTATTGGCATGTATGAGCTTAATGATCTTAAGTTACTTTTTTTTAGATGTTTTCAACAAATAACTCAACCGATCTTTTATTGGCATGTAAAGATATTGTAAGCTATAAACGGACATGAAAATGTGGTTTGGTTTCATAATGCCTATGAAGCTAGCTCCTACGTGTACATAATTATGGAGTATGTAGAATGATAGAGTTGGCATTTTTTTCAGTATTTGATTCAATTGTCAAGAACTTAACTTTTTACATTTTTCAGGCTACGCAAGGGTGGTGTTGGGCCGGATTTTAGGAAAGTAGAGCTCCCATCTTGTAGACAAATGTTGACTTTCACGGTCAAACCAGTTAGGTGTTTATTTGAATATTATGGCGAATACATCTTGTATAGCTTCGTTTGTACATCCTTCATGTATGAGCTAACACTTGGGTTTTATTAACTATGATGCACATGAATGGATCCCCGCCGCATCGCGGTGGGTGATTAAATCTAGTTGCTGATAAAAACCGTTTATAAGCATCAAGTACATGATAACCAATATGATATACTTTGCTATACATATCCTACCTGTTGCCCTCAAAACTGCATGAGTCTACCCCTGCCTCTATTCATACCATTGAAGTTTGAATT
The DNA here is from genome assembly GCA_030545235.1 of Helianthus tuberosus. Lineage (NCBI taxonomy): Eukaryota > Viridiplantae > Streptophyta > Magnoliopsida > Asterales > Asteraceae > Helianthus > Helianthus tuberosus. Next base: position 1,468,397 of record JARYGA010008304.1, read on the forward strand.
CAGTAACCTCTCTAACCATTGACAGACTAATACCAGGAAATTAAGGCGGTTTATGAACAGATGAAGCATACACATGTATCAAAAGAACTAATTCTGGTTGAAGACTTTAATCAAGCACCTTGCATGCACACCCCAAAACCAGATACTTTCCTTGAGCTGTTTGGTTCTACTTTTCGGCAATTGATAAACCTAGTATGGACGTGGCGGCAGTATGAAAGGATATTCTCTCTAACCGTTTTTTCAGATTCGAAATTTCCTTCTTAAAAGTGAACACACATAAATTCTAAATAAACCTTTGTTTGATTTACTACATGAAATTGCAATTCCTCTAACACTTCCTCGTTTATTCAGACTTGTGAATTGGGGGACCTTGTTTTTAAATTGATGGCATCACAGAGTAAATATTGTAAACAATTACGCCCCACAACACCAATGTGTCAATGCAATGAAACCAACAACTTTATATCTGTAATAATGAACGGCTTAAGCATGCAGCACCAGCTAGATCTAAGAACAATTATCATGATATAATCATGAAATAAACCTGTTTCAGGTTGATAAAAACCATATTCAGCATTTATCGTTGACTCTGTGGTCAAACGTATAGCTTTAAAAATTCAAAATTGATAAGGAGGGGACCGCTAATCGTATTTGATCTCGTGTAATAAAAACTATATGTTATATTGTAAAATGTGCTAACATGTTTTTATTGTTTTAAACAATTAATCTATAAGCATACATCTCAAGTCAAAGTATGTTTGTATGACCATAAAAGTCAAAATATACCTATTCAGAGAAGACACTCATCGCGTGACTGGAATTCCTCCTGATTTAGGATTCTCCATAGATTAAAAATTTGCTCCTGTCTGTTGGTATTTCAATTCCGAGTCAGGCAAAAATGTACCTCCAACCATTGTTAACAGCATCATTCAAATTGTTTGTTGGCAGTTCAGCCTCATTACTAAATGGTCCCTGATCAATCATTTGTACACATTCACCAATAGAATTTTTGCTTTTAACTACAGACTTTCAACCACTTTGACCAACACGAAAGTCAATGATAGAATTTGATACAGATTAAATTCACAGCAGACACTTTGATTGAATTGAAAATAAACGCCCGATTGGAGATGGCAAATTCTCCAATACAAAGAAAATCAAATGAATAAAAACATCAAATACGTAAAATGAAAAGAAAATGGCCAGCTATAACCCAAAGGGCTTGTTAACTGCTCCCCACCACTCCGTCTTTCACAGCTTTGACCCAATGATGGGTCAATCCAATACCCCTAACATGGAACTCAGCTGACCCGTCTCACTTGCTTTGACCCAAGCTTTATTCCTCCTCATGTAAACCTTTAGCGGACTGGTATCAGAATTTCTGCTAAAGCTAGTTGCCTGATATACCAAAACGCCACTATTTCCTGTTTTAAAATTTATCTAATTTATGAAGTCAACACACTGTGTAAGGTTTTTCCAGTTTTACCCATTAAAATTTACTAACACAATATCTTAAATTTTGTACCTTATCATAATCTAAACAATAAACAGGACTAATCAAAGACCAGAAGCGGAGATTTTTTATACCTGGTGGGTACATATAGAACACCTTTGTCAGGGTCCATAACATGTAAGACCGTAGGGTATGGTGGGGCTTGGGTTGGGGGCATGAGTTGACACGTGGAGTTCGAGCCCCCCCACCGGTGAGTGATGTGTCCGTGGGGTATGGCGGGGCTTGGGTTGGGGCGTGGCTTGGCAGTTTATTTAAAAAAAAGCGAATAGGAGCCCGCCACATAGGATCACTAGCCCGCCCCACGCCCAGCTTCAAACTCCCACCCCTTGGGCCACGCCCCAACCCAAGCCCCCGGGGTGGTGGCTTGGGCGTTTTTAGCCAACCCACGCCCCAACCCAAGCCCCATACCCCATAGTCTAATAAGGTGGTGGAATTGGACTTGCATAAAGTACTTTTGCAGTCAACACTTGTTTACAGCTTCACTCATCAAAGAGAGTTTTACTGTTGGGTTAATCCGGTTCGTTCACGGGTCACACAGGTCATGAAGTCAAGCATCAAGTCGGGTCGCGGGTTTGACCGGTAAAAGGTCATTTGGCTCATGTTGTGTACGTGAATAGTTGAAGACTTGGTAGAGGTTGACTGGATTTTGAGGATGTGTCATGTGTACGTTCAGTGGCGGAACTAGAAGAAAAAGTCAGGTGTATCCCAAAATTTTTACTTATATACGTCTCTAATTATTTGAGGGCCTAAGGGGACCTGTGCGGCTAGTAAAAAGTACCCTTAAAAATTTCTTTTACATCGGATTATCTCTGAGAATTTGAGAACCCTTTAGGGATCTTTGCGGTTAGTGTGTGTATATATATATACTAGTATAAAACCCGTGTATTTCATGGATTGAATAAAAAGATATCAAATATGGGATCCAAATATAGTTTTAATTTTACATTCTAAAGCATATCTTGACTATCTTTTTTTATTATTAATGAGTGTACCACACACACGAAAACATGATATCAAATATTTTTTTATAAAACTTTATGTGTTATCTTGAAGTTTTATAAATAATTTTTAGTTTGTAATAAAAATATCCTTAACAATAAAAAGAACAGCAAATATTTGTTAAAGGCTTAAAGCATGTAGTCTTATAGAAAGTTTCAAGATTAGAATCATAGGTTTTAAATTGAATCATATCTAAAATTTTTATCTTTTACTTTTATATAACTGGAGTTTAAAAACTATTATTTGTATATCCGTAAATCATACGAATAAAATTTTCAAATTTTCTTTTTTTTATATTATATTTCTTTACATTTAAAAAAAACATTAGATCATCAATTAAAAAGAACTATTTTAATGTTTTTTCTTTATTATTTTCATTATCACCTTTTTTTTTGTTTTAAAAGAACCACCAATTACGTTTTGTGAAAATTGTGTACATATCATTTTCAAGGAAATTTTTATGCAGGGAAAAAGTGTGAACAAAAAAAAAAATACAAGTAAATAATGTTCATAATAAATCATATAAACTAAATTGTTGAAGTTTGAATACAAATAAAAAGTGTGAACAAAAAAAATACAAATAATATCTCTGACGTTTGCAGACTAGTATTACCTTGTCCCAATGCTCTCATATTATTATACTAATATAAATCTTCATCTTCATTCTTTTAGGAAGAGTGACTGCAAGTTTTCTACCGGAAATTTTCGTTTCCATGACCGTAAAATTTAAGTTTTTTTTATCTTCACCACACTCAGGGGTATCCTAACATTTGCTTAGAGGCATCCCTGATAAATAAAACGGAGATTAAAGAAAAAAAATTTATAGTTCGCCAAGAAAGTTGAGAGGTATCCCGGGCAACCCCTCACCACTAAGTAGATCCGCCCCTGTGTACGTTGGAATGGTGCACGTTGGGAGAAAGAATAGTTCAATTTTTGTACTGGTTTTTAGGCTAATTTATTATTTTATTGTTTTTGCATGTTCCCACATTTGTATTGTGTATGGATATATAAAGCCATTTGCTTTATTGAATAAGGCAACCCTTTTCTTTTATCAAATACAGTAGCCATTTTTTATAACCTCTACAACTTTACACTCATATATATATATATATATATATATATATATAGGATTAGGTTCAAATGTGAACAAAATCCCAAGAGTGAACTGCGTGAACTGATCTAGACCATTGGTTATTATGATCTTGATATTTTAAATGAGTGGCATGATTGTAATTATTAGGTTACTTTTTATTGTTTTATTAAAATTAAAAAGGTAAAAGTGTAATTAGATTAATTGGTTATTTAAAATTAGGAAACTAGATTGTTTCCATATTCTCTGATTTCATTAAATCCCGTAATTATCTATAGGTTTGTTTATCAATCTTTTGATTTCCCTTTAAAAAAAAAAAAAAAAAAACTATGATCCTCTTTCTCTCTGTGCCTCTAGATGACAGCCAGAGTATCGATCCTTGCCTATATTGGACATGAAAGCAAAGTGATCTCATTTCTTGTATAAATTTCGTCAAACACCTGTTAGTCACTTTCAATTCTACACAACAATTTCAACCAATAACAAAAAGATAAATCTTAGTGGGTACATCTGTGACACCTGTGTCACTTCAACCATCAAACAAATTCCAAACCAATGAAATATTGTATTTCATACTTGGGATTTGTAAAAATATGTGTATCGTTTACACATATCAACTCTTGTTCGATTTCATGCTTTAAATCGCTTTCTGGAGGGTTATACGCGCACTGATGCGTAAATATAACCAGTTTAATGCAACAAACACTCCGCAATAGTGAAATAGGCTTAACATACCTTAAGTAACCTCTACATAACTTAGAAATAAGTTTTGGAAGGTTTGGTATGCCGAAATCAAGTTATATCGCTTATAGGGACTAAAGTTGACAAACTGCGAAAGTATGCCAATTTGAACTGTAACAGACATTCCGGAACATGACCATAAGTTAAACATACCTTAAATATCCTTCACATAGCTTAGAAATAGGCTTTGAGGGGTTCGGTGTGCTAAAATAAACTTTTGGGTCATTCAGGGACTAAAAGTGTCAAAAAGTGCACAAGTTTGCACTTTCGCGCATAACTTACGTTCTGAATACATCCGGACATCCAAAAATTTATCTAAGCACTAAAATATTTTATTTTAGTGTTTGGCGTAAGAAAAATCCATTCGTCACGTCATTCGGATCGTTTTTCGCGCTTATGCGCATTCCGTCGTAATTAAGCGAACATCGCGTTCGTACGACCAAACGAACCAACATCCGACATATTTTTGAGCATGTTTCATATCCAAAATGTTTAGGCATCATTTTAGGGCCTTAAAGTTGGCTTTACGGGCCTTAGAAGTGCCGGAAATGGGCTTAAACACGTGCAGGGACTGAAAGTGTCATTTCTGAAACTTTGTTCTGATCTGACATGGCCAGGCGGCCCGCCTGAGTTTATGTGCATCCTGAAGCGGGCCGCGTCCGCTTTCTGGACCAGATTAACTGCATTTAACAACAGATCCAGCTGTTTAATCCACAACCACACACTCACACATGCTTAGTCAGCTGATAAGAACCATTTTTAGCCACCATAACTTTCCGACACATGTACGGGTATGATTCGAGCACGGTTTCCATGAAACGATCTTAACAGTTCGGGTATTCCTATAAATACCCCATCCCCCATTGCTTCAAACTCACAAGAATCTGATTAAAAAGACTCTAAGTTGGAACCATTGTTCCATACCTGAGTTATTTTGATCACGATTAGCATTCGGGGACCCTTCGTAAGTATTCTTTCGTTCTTTTCTTTCTTTTATTGCTTTTCGAGTCAGAAAGTCAAACTTTGTTTGACTTTCAGCGTTGACCAGCTTATGGTCAATGCGAAGTTCGTTTGAACTTCGCAACGTGAGTGTAATCACGTTGGTTATAGTCCCTTGGGACTATGCCTACTGATTACCACGTTGTCTAGGGTCGTAGGGTAAGCGATCTGATAAATCGCTTATACCTTCGAACCCGACCCATTTGGTCGATCATTAGGATCCGACCAAATACATTAGGTGACCATAGTAGGTAGGGAATAACCATCCGAGGTTATACCCTATGGTCACATCGTTTGAGTAGTTGTATGATAGGTAGTTTATATGCCTTAGGTAAATTACAAGAATACCCTTTTCATGTATAATTGGTAATTAATCATATGTAACCTAAACTTTTGTCACATAACTGATTATGTAACATGTTTAGGCATATAACACTTGTCATAGGACTAGTTAAGCGGTTCGAACGCGTTTCACGCGAACGACGCGTTAAAGTAGCATAAGCTACCTAAACGGGTCGTAATGGGTCGTAAACACTTAGGTTAGGTTTCATTTAGCATGAAGGCTTTGTTAAACCATATGACACGAGTCTCTATACTCGTTTGGTTTACGAACCCTCATTCTATCCAATCATCCGATTTAGGTCCGGTTATTAACATAGTTACCTATATTAGGTGCCGTTTGATATCCGCGATCTCTAGCATTGTTTGGTTGTTACTCAAGGACTACTAAGCAATCTCAAGTGAGTACATAGACCCCTCTTTTACTGTTTTCCAAACTGTTTTGGGGTGAAACACATGTGCCTACTTGTTACTTTCATGCTTTCCTGCTTTAACATCATATACTTCCTACGTTCGTTAGTACATTATAGTACATGATTTCATTACATTTCATGCTATGTATGTCCATTGTGTGAATACTTAGTACATTGTTTTACATTACATTTTATGCTATGTATGTCCATTTAGTTCATACTTAGTACATTGTTTTACATTACACTTATGCTATGTATGTCCATTGTGTGCATACTTAGTACATTGTTTTACATTGCATTTCTGTTGCATATGCTCATCCAGCATATGAACACATTATACTACATTTTGAACCATTGTAATCATTTGACTATGTGAACCGTTTGTATCTGTGAACCGTTTGTATCTGTGAACCGTTTGTATCTGTGAACCGTGTGAACCGTATTTGACCATACATAAACATTTCTACAATTGTTAAACATTACTTTGGTGGTTTGGTTTGATTAAGTGATTAAGTAACGATGCGTGTGTAATATGATACAAGCATGGTGGATACGCCGCTGGTACTTCCTATATATAAGTGTTTGTATGGTATTACATATCGTAGCGTTATCTGAATCATTTCAGTTTGAGACATATAGCATTTTTATACAAATAACATACTTTTCACAATACATTGTTTTACAAGAAACTTATCTTATACAAACACATTTTTACATGGTTATTCATTTAACCTGACATTTATTTATACATATCATCTGATCTTATCGTTTTTCAAATGATTTACAAAACAAAGCAAATTACAAGGTTCATGACTAAACATTTTCTCAAACATAAGTCATGAAACCTATTTTCACAAAACCTATGTATCTCACAGGCATTTTTATGCTGACGTACCTATTTTCACATGTGTTTTTCAGGAGCTGTTGCATAAGATGATCAAGATACACATAGGCAGACTTGGGCTTTAGTGACAATAAAAGATGCAAGACTAGTTAATTATGTTGTATTTCCTTGTTTGTTAAGACATTGTAACACTTTTAATCAATAAAACGAAACTTCAATTGCCATGGATTTGAAACAATTAATTCTGTTACAACACTCCCCGATGTTTCCGCCACGTTTTGTATGTTCTACGTGGTCGGGGTGTGACAACATCAGTGGCATAAACATATAAAAACATGAATATCATTTTACCAAAACAAGATTTTTTTATATTTTTTATTGAATTCTGCCATCGTATGGGATTTTCCGCGGGTGCCGTTCGACTGAGTGTCACCGGCGGTAGCCGCAATTTGTTTTTCAGATCCGAATCAATCACCGGAGTATCAATCGTTGCCGAATGACTGAACGGAATGCGATCTATCGGTTTTGTGATTGTTTTTGCATAGTTTTCAGTTTTTTTCTCTAGTAAGTTTCTGATTTTATTATATGATTAATGTGTATTCCGATTATTGGTATTGTTTTTTTTTTTTTGGGAAAATGTGATGAAGATTGTACACTGGGTTGTACACATATGTACAGGGGTGTTTTATGTCTATTATGCTATGTTTAAGGCTGGTGTACACATGTGTATTCCGATTATTGGTATTGTTTTTTTGGGGAAAATGTGATGAACATTGTACACTGGGTTGTACACATATGTACAATGTGTTTTTTGTTTATTATGCTCTGTTTTGAGGCGGGTGTACACATGTGTATTCCGATTGTGCTCTGTTTTTAATGCAATGTACACATGTGTATAACGTCTGTTTTTGTGATATCTCATAAATTTTTGTGTATTGAATGTGTAAAGTTGTTTAATGTACACTTGTGAATTATGCAAAGTATTAGTTGCTGAGTTTTTTTGTGCTATTATAGGAGATGTCGTTAACGAGAAAAGTGGAGATGGAAGGTCAATAAGGATGATTCACGTATGAGCTTCGATGATGTGACCCGGTTAACGAGTAATGGTATGTTTGTTTGCTTGGACAATAAGGATGATTCAGCATACAATGTGGCGAATAGTTGTAAAAGACTATGTTTTTTTTTTTTCGGATTATGTTGGGTTTATTGTTTTTACGAAACTGGAACTTTGTAATTATATGTTTTTTTGCTTGGTTTGACAAACATTATGGAACTTGTAATTTCTTAAATATAAAATAGTTTCACAGGTATTGTTTCTATTTATGTATTATGTAGCTAGATACACATATGTACAATGCTGAGTACACATGCGTACTGTTCTATTCATATCCAAGTACACATCTGTATACCGTTGAAATATGAAGTGGATCTTAAAAATCAAAATTTGAATTCTGGTGATGAAATCTGAAAGTTACTGTTGATCTTAAAAATTAAAATTGAAACATGGTGATTTGTTGTTTGTTTTTATAATTGTCTTCTTAAAAAATAAAAGATATTGTGGATAATGAATTTAAAATAGGAAAGATGTAACTTATTTCAATTATTAAAATAATGATTTAAATCTAATTTTTTATATAATTACAATCCTACCCTTAACAACTAAAAAGAAAATCAAGGGTTCAGATCAGTTCACACAGTTCACTCTTAGGAGGTTGTTCACTCTAGAACCCTACCCTATATATATATATATATATATATATAGGGGTCGGATCATGAGAAAACTAGTTTAAATGAGAAAACCAAAAAACTAACTAAAAAAGCCTAAAAAACATACCAAATTTTTTTTTACAAATTTTTATAAAAAAATCGCTAGTTTTTATGCATGGAAAAAATTTTCAAAATTTTTTTTTGTTGTGTTGCACATGTGCACTATTACGGATATAGTGCACATGTGTAGTACACATATAATGCACATATAATGCACTTGTGCAGGACAACAATTTTTTTTTTTGAAAATTTTTTGATAAATAAAAAATAGCAATTTTTTATATAAAAAGTTGTAAAAAAAATTGGTATGTTTTTTAGTTTTTTTTAGACTTTTTTAGTTAGTTTTCTAGTTTTCTCATTTAGATTTAGTTTTCTCATGATCCTCTCCCTATATATATATATATATATATATAGGGAGAGGATCATGCGAGAACCACCTCTTATTGCGAGAACCGCGAGAACCAATGTGAACACAACCAAAAATACCTAAAAATAGCTAAAAATCACACAAAAATTTTTTTTTGATTTTTTTAATATTTTTTAGGTTAAAATCACTACTTTTCGAAGCAAAAATTTTTTTTTTTTGATTTTTTTAGATTTTTTTAGGTTTTTTGGGGGTTTAGTTTTTAGCATTTTAGCTTGGGGGGGTGCGGGGGGGGGGGGGTTTACGATTTTGGGGGGTGGGGGAGGGGGGTTTAGGTTTTTTTGGGGGGGGGGGGGGTTAGGTTTTTTTTTAGGTTTTTTGGGGGTTTTAGTTTTTAGCATTTAGCTTGGGGGGGGGGGGTTTAGGTTTTTGGGGGAGGGGGGTGGGGGTGGGGGTTAGGTTTTTTAAGGTTTTTTTAGCTATTTTAGGTTGTGTTCACATTGGTTCTCATGGTTCTCGCAATAAATGGAGTTCTCGCATGAGCCCCTCCCAATATATATATATATATATATATATGTATATATATATATATATATAGGGTCAGGATTTAGAGAAAACGGTGAAAAGTGTGAGAACGGTGAGAACGCTTATGGATCGTCCGATCAAAACAATCCATGGACTAGATTGCGCGGTGGCGTTTTCGTAAATAACATCAATATTATGTGGGACGCGCTTCATTAAGGGTAAAGGGGTCTTTTACCCCTCATATTCAAAACGCCATCAAATGATAAAACGCCATACAAAAAAATAAAACGCCATTAGAAACAAAACGCAAAAAATTAGTAATAAAACGCGTTGAATATTACAGGAAGATGAAACAACACAAATAACTGAATTTCAGTTATTAACATTTATTAAAAGAAATTCCCTCCTAAATTACGCGCCAAAAACATCATTATATAAACAAAGGTAAAACATAGCTTCCATAACCACTTCAATCTATCCATTTTCTGCAAAAAAAAAATCGTTAACAAAAAACGGCAACTTAAACAAAACGCCAAAAATGGCAACAATCATTTCGTGGAGATACACTCTGGGAATCAGGCGATACATCCTCTATTTTGATACCAGAAAGAGGGTGTATGTTAAGATGGTCAGGGCAATTCAATTCTGAAGATAGAAGAAGAGATACAGAGGCAAATCTTATCCATTGGCATCGCTCTAGACAACGAATGCCATGAAACGCATATGCTTATGAAAGCATTAACCAGCAAATTTGGACCAATCAAAGGAGATGTGAAGCCAGACCCTGTCATGACATCATGGTGTTTTGATGATGAAACAGACATGGTGATGGTTACAAACGACAACGGAGAGCAGGAAGTCTACTGGCTAGGGAACATCATGACAAAGCAGCGACTGGGTTTCACGGAAGAATTGCATATCGCCACTTGTACCAACACAGAAATAGACTCAAAATTGGAGTTAATGCAAGACATGTTCAGATGGAGGCTTCAGAATCTTCAGGAACAACCGAACAAGAAGCTGATGAAGGTGAATGTGATGACATGGATGAAGATCAAGATGAAGACTCCGAGGAGGAAGAAGATGAAACAAGTGATGGATACTATTCGGATAAAGTACCTTCTGACGAAGGATTTTAATTTTTTTCCTCTTTTTTTTTTCTTCTATGTAATCTTTTTTTTTAAGATAATTAAATGATATATTTCTATCTTTATTAGCAAAATGCCAAAAAAAAATACTAAAAATGGTTAACCATAACAAAACGCCAAAAATAACAAAAAATATTTTTCCTGCTTAATATTTTATTTACTTCGTTATTGTATTTTGTCATGTTGGTCTGCATAAGGCCATTTAAAAATCGCCAAACTTAGAAGATGGGACGTCTATAACCTATAAAACTGATAAAAGCTGATCAACACAGTAAATACAAAAACAGTAACTGAAAAGACAGTTACTTTATTACTATCATTTATTACAATAAAAAGTCCCGCCTAAACTACGCGCCAAAAAACTCCTATAAGAGAGGGGTCTATACACAATGAAATTAATCACACCCAGAAAAACACAAAAACGCCATATCCTTTAAAAACCACTCCCTTTAAAACGCCAGAGATGGTAAAGCTTTCACTGAAATGGATCCTTTTTCTGAGGGGGTTAACTCAATAATATTTTGCTGAATGAGATGGACAAATATTCAAGAAAAAGAGACTGATGACAGTGTTATGCCATCATGTGAGCTTTGTTCTTGATGATTATAGGCATGGAATAAAGGGTTCAACACAAGTGTAAAATGCTATTTTAGACTCCATTATTACAAATAGCATCAAGCAAGAGTTGATCTTTAATGACATGCCACCAAACAAGAATATCACACCAAAAAACAGAATGCCACTAAGCAGCTTCTTCTGAAAAAGATGAGGTTTATGAAGGAAAGTTGGCATCTAGCTAAATTATTCAAAAAAGCTTCAAAACGCCAAAAACAAATTCAAGAAGGAAGAGGCTGATGACATTGAAGATTGGAAAGAAAAATTAGATTACCATTTATAATTTTTTTTGTTTTCATTTTATATTGTATTGATATCAAGTTATATTATATTGTTTTGTTATCTAATTCTCTATAAATAAAATACATTATTATACAAAACGCCAAAAACTACAAACACCAAAACGCTAGTAGAATGAAAACTGGGAGAACAGCTGCTGGCAAAGCACCTTGTAAAGGGTATTAAAAAGCCAAAAAATTCGCTAAACGCCAAAAAGAAAAATTGGACTTATTTTAATCTTATGCAAATATTAATTAATCCTAGTGAATTATTATACAAAACGCCACAAACGCCAAAAAAATTAACCAGAAAATGATATAACGCCAAAAATTATATATGTGACACAAAAACAATTAATTAAATGCCAAAAAGTTTAATAAATACAATTAACGCCAAAAAAAACTTAGACGCCAGAAAATATTATACCGCGTTGTGAAAATAAAAGAAGAATGAAAAGACAAAAAACCCCTCCGCCCTCTCTATGCCGCGGGACACGTGTTGGGCCAGGATCCGTTCTCACACTTTTGAGCGTTTTCTCCAGAACCCGTTTCTCTCTCTCTCTCTCTCTATATATATATATATATATATATAGGAGAAGAATCCGTTAGGAACCACCCTTTATTGCGAGAACCACGAGAACAAGTGTGAAAACAAACAGTAATACCTAAAAAAAATCTAAAAAACACCAAAAAGAAATTTTTTTTACCATTTTTTTGTAAAAATTGCTATATTTCGTTTACAATAAAAAAAATTTAAAAAAAACAAAAATCGAGTCACAGTTATCCATGCACATGTGCATTTGTATCATTTCTTTGACAAATTCCGTAATTCATTTCAAATATTAGACAATTGCACTTTCATTTACATTACCACGTGTAATACACTACTTTTTACGTTAACAATATTAGAAATGCACATGTGCATCTATATGTATCAACATGAAATAAGGTGTTTTGGTACACTACTTTCTCTTTCATCTATCATTCCATCCATAATACACAAACATGCACATGTGCATTTTTGTCATTTCTTTGATAAATTTCGTAATTCATTACAACTATTAGACAATTGCACTTTCATTTACACTACCATGTGTAATACAATACTTTTTACATTATCAATATTAGAAATGCGCATGTGCATCTATATGCATCAACATGAAATAAGGTGTTTTGGTACACTACTTTGAATACACTTACCCTTTCATCTATCATACCATCCATAATATACTACCATTACCTCCTACCATCCATAATACAATACCATTACCTCCTACCATCCATAATATAATGCCATTACCAATATTTTCACTTTATTACATGTATGTAAACACCATTTATACCATCCAAGCAACATATTACGTCATAAATTGACAACTATAACCAAACCATCAACCACTAGATATAACTAACCAAAAAACATGTATATGGGCCTACTTCTCCATTCAAAATCACAAACTTTTTGTACCAAAACACGTTATATCATGGTTATACCTAATGATGCACATGTGCATTTTGAATATTGGTATTGTAAAAAGTAGTGTATTACGAATGGTATTGTAAATTAAAGTGCAATTGTCTATTCCTAATAACGTATTACCGAATTTGTCGAAGTAATGATACATATGCACATGTGCATGGTTAACTGTTACTCGAAAAAAAAAAGTTTTTTTAATGGTAACGAAATATAGCGATCTTTTCAAGAAAAATATTGAAAAAAAAAATTTGAGTGCTTTTTTGATTTTTGTTAGCTTTTATTTTGTGTTCACATTGGTTCTCGCGATTCTCGCAATAAGGGTGGTTCTCGCATGAACCTTACCCTATATATATATATATATATATATGTATATATATATATATATATATATATATATAGGGGACCGCTAAAATGAGAACCACCTCTAGTTGTAAAAACCATGAGAACCTCTTGTTCCGGGGCGAGTTGGACCAAATTTTTTTTTCATAAACGTAGATGTGTGTATTACAAACACATATGTAAAAAAAATAAAAAAAAATGTCGTGTGTGTAGTTTTTTACACCACAAGTTTGGTGTTTACGGGTACCGTAAATTTACAGTACCCCGTAAACACCAAACTTGTGGTGTAAAAAACTACACACACGACATTTTTTTTTTGAATTTTTTTTTTTTACATATGTGTTTGTAATACACACATCTACGTTTATGAAAAAAAATTTTGGTCCAACTCGCCTCGTACGGTGTAGTTCTCATGGTTTTTACAACTAGAGGTGGTTCTTATTTTAGCGGTCCCCTATATATATATCTTTATCCTATATAGGGTAGGGTTCATGCGAGAACCGCCTTTATTGCAAGAACCGCGAGAACCAATGTGAACAAGGGGCATTACTGTAAATACATAATAAAATTCAAATCAGCTGCCACTCCTCCTTTTTATGGACCCCAAACAGCAATTAAATCCTCTTTTTTATTCACTTCATGTCCAGATCCATCAGTTTCTACACAATTCATCATCTCAATTCACGTCACACTCCAAATCCCCCAAAATTCGTCATATCGATCTTATAATTCACACTCCAAATCCCCCAAAATTCGTTGTATCGATCGTATAATTCATCATGTATCCATCGTATATTCAAATTAGGGCTATAAGAAAAGAATCATCCATCATATATTCATCATATATCCGAAATTAGGGCAATAATAACAGAATCATTGAAGATTTCGACACAAATAAGGAGAAACTGGCACATATAAGGAGAAACTGAAGAACAAACATCAAATAGATTCATCGTAACATGATGCTACACAGTTCTGTGAATTTGTAAGTTTATACAATTTGTTTTTGCACTTTCATATGTTAACATGATGATTACTTGTCGATTCAGATCCTTTATATGTTAATACGGCGATTAAATCGCAGTTTCATACCTGCATTAGCGAAAATGGTTTGATGTATATGATGTTTTAGGGATTCGGGGTAATTGTTGTGATACACCGACTTGTAATGTGGTAGGTATGTGTGTTTTTTTTGTATGTAGGTTTTGTTACTGAATAATTTTAATTATATTTGGTGGTAATACAGAATTTGAGTTGATAATGGTTAGGTTATTCTATTGAATCAAACATTACCAGTTGATACTGTCAGTCATGTTAATGCACATGTGCATATAGTTATGCACATGTGCATAATTAATATGGTGATGATAAAGCTGATGCATAGATTGTTAACAAGTTCATTTATGTTGATGCACATGTGCATAGTTAATGTAGTGATGATAAAGTTGATGCATATGTTGTTAACAAGGTCGTTTATGTTTATGCACATGTGCATAGTGTATATGGTGATGATAAAGTTAACGTTAACGCACATATTTATTGATAATTTATGTTTATTGATCTTATTTTTTATTATTTTATTATTTTTTTTGTATATTATTGTATATCAACAATAGGAAAAAATCGAAGAAAGTAACTTTTGTGTTGAAGTCAATGGATGAAGGGTCAAAAAAATGTCGGATGCAATGGAAGATGCTTATGCGACATGCAATGGAAGATGATCACGCGACAGTTAAACAAAGAGGTAAAAAATCGAAAAAATAACTTTTGTTTTGTATATTATTTTTTATCAAAGCAAACCTGTTGATAAGCTCAATCATGTTAATGCACATGTGCATAGTCATACACATGCATATTTTGCCAGATTATTTCAATTAGGTCAGTCATATGGATGCAAATGTGCAGTTAGGCACATGTGCATAATTTGCCAGAATATGTTAATGTCATTCATGTTGTTGTACATGTGCATAGTTATGCACATGTGCATAGTTTGCCAGAATATGTTAACAATGTAATTTATGTTGATGCACATGTGCATAGTGTATATAGTAATGATAAAGTTAATGTTAATGTACATATTCATTGAGATTATATGTTTGTTAATCCTATGTTTTTTTGTTTTGTTTATTATCGTAGATCGATAACGGAAAAAATTCAAAGAAAGTAACTTACGGTTTGAAATCAAGGGATGAAGGGTCAAAAAATGGTCGGATGTAATGGAAGATGATTACGCAACGGTTAAACAAAGAGGTAAAAAATGTTGATTAATATTCGATGATGCAGTTGGGAGTTTATTCCAACATTCCGTTCAGAATCCATTCCAACATTCCGTTCAGAATACATTCAATTGCGTGAGACCGAACATTGCCTAAGTTGAAAGTTATTCATTTGTGGAAGTTAAGTTTAGGAGTTTTATTTGTGTTATTGTTATTAGGTATGAAGGTACAGGTTGGGATTATTTGGCTCATAGGAAAGGTGTGTATGAAGCTGAGCAATGGCTGGTCAGGTTCGGTTACGTTGTGTGTTTTATTGTCTTATTAGAAGTTATGTTAATACAATGTGTTTGAGTGTTTGGTTCGGTTAAGTTGTGTGTTTTATTATCTTATTGGAAGTTATGTTAATACAATGTGTTTGAGTGTTTGATTGACTGATCCTTGAGGTTGATGTGTATGTGCATGTTATGGGATGGTTGCAGATATGAAGGTGAATGGTTGCAGAACAATCTAGAGGGTCACGTGGTTCTTGAAGTTGACATACCAACTTATGAACCTGTTCCTGGTTCAGAGTATGTTTGTGATTCGAACTATGTTGTTATGTGTTTTTGGTGACAAAAGTGTAAACGATGAACATTGATTGTAATAATAAGTCAATATGCACATGTGCATAGTGTGCAATAACATGTGAATAAGGTAGTTAATATTGATGCAAGTGACATTGAATAAGGTATTTAGTTGTATGTTGGTGTGATGTATAGATTATGCACATGTGTATTTGATGCGAGTGGGTAGAGATGCACATGTTCATTATTTTTTTAGTTTTTATGTTAAATGATGTTGCCATTCATTTAAACACATATTTTATACCATATGCAGATGTAGATATAGGAAAAGACATACAAGGAAGGCAAGTAAATATGCAGATGTAGATACAGGAAAATATATACAAAAGAGGACAAGTAAGCGAAAGAATAATGAAACATTGGGCAAAGATGATAGTGAAATGTATGTGGTCAAGAAAAAGAAGGTTGAAAAATCAACATTAAAGAGGAGGCATGAGAATAATGACGATATGATGGGCAACAACGTTGATGGTATGTGTTGTAAAGTTGTGTTAATATAAAGTTGAATCTGCACATGTGCAAAATTATGTATGAAAATTATATACCATTTGTTTCTATTTTTTTTTTCTGTTGACACGTGTTATAAATTTCGCAAAGGATACCATACACGGGCTGACGGATGAAGAATCTAGGAAAAAGGTTAGAGGAAGAATCAACAAAGCAGGAGGAGTATTGGAGGAGGTTGAACAAATGGGAAGAAGATAAAAAGGAGTATTTGAGTAATCACTAGGAGTGTTGTAGGTAGGTGGTTGGTGGAAACAATATTTCTTGTTTTTGTTTTGTTGGCATTGACGGTGATATTGAGTGGTATTGTTATACAAACAAGTTTGTGTTTTGAAAGATGATGTATGCACATATGCATAGTTTTGGTTAATTTTAGATGGTGGTTGATGGTTTAGTTATATTGGTCAGTTGATGATGTACTATGTTGTTTGGTATCGTATTAGGGTTATCGAATGTACATGTGCATAATTTGAAAATGTATACATATTGGTAATTTATTTACGTGTTTGGTATGGTATGAAGGTTTTTGGATGCACATGTGCA
This sequence comes from Helianthus tuberosus, assembly GCA_030545235.1. Classification (NCBI taxonomy): domain Eukaryota; kingdom Viridiplantae; phylum Streptophyta; class Magnoliopsida; order Asterales; family Asteraceae; genus Helianthus; species Helianthus tuberosus. The sequence goes on from JARYGA010008304.1 coordinate 1,485,734, forward strand.
TAATTTGAAATTGGTATACACGTTGGTAGTATATCCATGGATGGTAATGTAGATGATGATGTAATAGGTTGTTTGGTATTGTATGAAGGTTATTGAATGCACATGTGCATAATTTGAAAATGTATACATATGTGTAATATGTTTATACATTTGGTATGTTAGAGAGGTTTTTGTATGCACATGTGCATAATTTGAAATTGGTATGCATGTTAGTTATATATCCACAGATGGTAATGTATATGGAAATGGTAGAGTGTTGCACATGTGCATGAGCAAATTTTCAGCGGATGCATAATATTTCAGCGGATGGACATCAGGTTTGAGCAAATGGACAGTTTTGTGAATGGACATATTTTCAGTGAATGAATCAGCAGAATATACTTGTTTTTTAGTGAATGAACCAGCTTAAACAAAATCCTAACTTTGAGCGAATGAACTTAAATCTGAGCCGATGAAGTCTAATCTACGGATGTACTTATTCCTAATAAGCAGACGAGCAATACTGCTAATGAACGTTAATGCAATGGATAAACAATTTAATTCAGACCCGTTAAATTCGATCCGTTAATTCTGCAGATGGAAGGTTCAGCGACTAGACGATATACTGCGGGTGGTGTAATCTATGCGGCGGATGTACTTGATCAGTGAATAACCCAGTTTATGCGAATAAACTGATTCCATCGAATGGACTGAATTGATTCCAGCAGATGAAAGTTTTGTTTCTGCGAATGAACTAAAATGCAAATGAACTGATTGTAACAGATTTGGGTTCGTGCTTATGTAACAATGTACTTGATCTTGGTCAGTGATTGTGCAAACATACAGCACAGTAACACAATCACTTGCGAACCGATGTAGATCTGTCACAAACTGATTCAATGCAACAAACAAAATGTAGATCTGTGAATGAAAACCTGGATTCGTGTGAATATGTAACTTGCATATTCGTATATAACCAATCAGATTGTAAATACGAATGAACCTGAATAGATCCGTATGAATATTCAATACACAACACTTCGTATAAGTAGATGGTAATGGTAAAGTGTTGCACACTTGTAGGATGGTGTATTTATAGGGTAATGGTAAAGTGCTGCACATGTGCAAGATGGTGTATTTATAAAAAAAATCACGTCCGACACTCGAATTGCATCAACAATTCTCAATTCTCAGGCATCACCAGTTCTCAGTAGTTCGTTTTCATCCAATTATATTATTATAAAAAAAATTAATACAATGATTCATTTGTGCATAAACTCAGATTTAATTACTAAAAAATAATAAAAAGAATACTAAATAATCAATAGCTTCTAACCTTTTTGTTTAACATTCACATATTCGTCTTCTGTTGCACATGTGCAGGATGGTGTATTTATACAAAAATCATGTCTGACACTCGAATTGCATCAACAATTCTCAGTTCACAGGCATCAACAGTTCTCAGTAGTTCGTCTTCGTCCCGTATTCGTCCCGATTACATCTGTAGTTCGTCTTCGTCATATCGATAGCAACACACCATAAACCGTTCGTCATATCGATTTCACCATCTGATATTCCAAAATTCGTCGTATAATTGAAATTTTTGCTCCAAAATTCGTATTGTAATCGATATTATTGCAGTATGAACGTGAACAGTGGCTGGAAATACAGAACATGATCGCGTGTAAGAGACGATCTCTCGAATGAAACCCTAGATTGTAAGAGACGATCGTCAATGTATACAATCTCCGTCGTGAAATTGGAGAGATAAGTCGCCGTCGTAGATCGCCGTCGTCAATGTATACAATCTCTCGAATGAAACCCTAGATTGTAAGAGACGATCTTGAACAGGGGCTGGAAATACAGAACAGGGGCTGGAAATATAGAACAGGAGCGCGTGTTTTTTTTATTAGATGCCACTTAATTACAATTTTGCCATGTGTTCACATTGGTTCTCGCGGTTCTCGCAATAAAGGGTGGTTCCTAACGGATCTTTATCCTATATATATATATATATATATACATACATACATACATACATACATACATACATACATACATACATACATACATACATACATACATACATACATACATACATACATACATACGTGAGTTTTGTGTGAGTTGAGTGGTGGGGCCTGAACCAACACTTACACATTAAATAACATACTTTTTGCTATGAATCGCAAAGTTCTAATACAAACATGCTTGAGATGAACACTTTTCTTGAAACAATAGGATTAACCACAAAATACATTGAAAACATACTTCAGCAATGAAACATAGAATATTGTAGTATCTTTGAAGCACATGATGCAAGTTCACGTCCCTGACCACATCCACTGAAGAAGGGTATCTACAAATATCAGAATTTTAGTGACCAAGTCAGTGCACAAATCTAGAGCAACACATATATGTAGTGATGGAATAAATTTTAATATTATCAAATTCTGCCAATCCAAGAATGTACCTGCTCATCAGAAAGAAGTCCTCCTTAGGATAGCAAGATTCACTAGAATCAATAATGTTAGCCAACAGTAAACATTTTCAAGCCTCTGAAAGTAAGCCTCCCTCCACCTCCTGATGAAGTGCAAATTCCCAAATAGTCCCACAAATCCGACAATGAAATCTGGCCCATGCCAAAATAAAACCAACACAAGCCTTCATCATCATCATCATCATCATCATCTTGTCCTCCAACTTCACCAACATGATTTTGTGATGAATTGTTTCCTTTGCAACTAATTTATGCTGGAGGTCCGCATAGTCCATTGTTTCCTTCATAAGTAGAGGGGTCTGTAAGAGTCTGTAGCTGATTTCCAACCGGGATTTTACCAGATAAGTTGTTGAACGAAAGGTTCAAGTAGCTTAGAAAGTTCAAGCTAGTTATACTTTGAGGAATCTGACCAGACAACATGTTCATCGACAAATCTAAAGATTCAATTTTACTTAGATTTCCAATCATTTCTGGAATCTGTCCTTTGAGTTGGTTTCTTGAAAGATTTAAGTTGTTCAATCCAACAAGGTTCATCAAAACATCCGGAATTTCTCTTGTAATGTTGTTGCTTGAGAGGTCTAAGGTTGTGAGATATTGTATTGTCCTGGTGTACACCAACTGGATTCCCTTCATAGAAGCCAAAATATTTTCTTCATAGTAAACAAACGGGTTTACTGATGTCTCTTGATTGGTGACCATACCACTAAAATTACTGAAGCAGTGAGGCACCTTCCAAATTATGTTATTATGTCCCAAGTTTAAATGTTGAAGAGCATTCAGTTGACAAAGTTGTAGTGGAATCTTACCCATGAACTTATTTGATTGGAGATTCAAGATTCTAAGGTATAATAGGCTTTCTCCAATCCAGAAAGGGATTCTACCTGTTAGAAAATTGTTCCCTGTATCCAGTGTGACCAACATTGGCAAATTCTTTAAAGATAGTGGAAGATTCCCTTCAATTCTATTGTTGTGCAAGTGCAATGACCTGAGTCTTGTAAGAGAACCCAATGAACTTGGAACAAGACCGGTTATAGTGTTGTTTGAAAGATCCATCACGTTCAAACGAGTCAAATTCCCTAAGCACCTAGGAAGTCTCCCAGAAAACTTATTTTGTGATAAATTCAAAATAAAGATGCTAGGAACCTTGCATAAGTGTACTGGAATGTTTCTGCTAAAACAGTTTCTAGAGAGATTAACAAATTCCAGTCTTGGGTTCATTGTTCCATCTGTTTGAGGAACATGCCCTGACAGTAAGTTATCTGATAGATCCAGAACCCGCACATTTGACGGAAACGTAGCTAATGTTCCCTCAAATTTGTTTGAGTTCATCCTCAAGATCCCATCATCGTACGACATATAGTCACCATTATTAAAATGAAATCGCGGCAGTTTGCCACTGATCTGGTTATTGGACAAATCCAGTTCAAGAATACGAGACATGATGTTCTCAAACCACTCTGGTATTGTATCTCTAATACTGGAGTTAAAAAGATGTAGTCTCTGAATATGTGTCTGTGTTTGTAGCCAATTTGGAAAGTGGGGTCCGATGATGCAAGAACTTGCATTGAATATCTACAATTGGAAGGGAGGAATCCATTGAGAGGTGAAATTCAACACTAATGAATTGCCTGACAACCCCAAAGTATTCAGATTCTTAAGCTTAGTGAAGTGAGTTTCAGAAAGAACACCGACCAATGAATTGTAGGAGAGATCTAGATTCTTGAGCTTTGAAAGTTGCCACAGACTCATAGGAATGTTCCCACTCAATTGGTTATCAATAAGATATAGGTCTTCAAGCCTCAAGATAAGTCCAATGCTTTGGGGAATAGGACCAGAAACCTTGTTTACGGAAGTATCCAGATGAACAAGGTTGCTCAGATTACATAACAGATCTGGCATCGAAGATTCAAAGTAATTGAAGGAGAGGTCGATGGAAACAAGACCGCTGAGCATTCCAATAAAATCAGGAATTATACCATGGAAGTGGTTAAATTGAAGGTTTAGATGCATGAGGCTAGTAAGGTTTGATAACCAGATAGGAATGGTGGAATTGATATCATTCCCAGAGAGATCGAGCGAATTAAGAGACGTGAAATTGATGAATTCAACAGAAGGGATATTTGTGATACCAGAGGATGCCAGGTTCAATGTACGCAAAGAAGGGAGCATGCTAATAGGATGGAACCAATCAATATGTTCACCAACCATTAATCCTGATAAACCCAAGTACCTTAATGACCGCAGCGAAGAAACCCATCCTAAATCATCCAATGTAGGTGATCCATCAAATTCAAACAACTCATTATTATTTATAAGAAAAGCATAATTAAGATCAAGATATTGTAACCTTGAGAGATTTCCTAGATGATGAGGTACTACTCTTCCTCCAGAAAATGAGACTGACAAATTAAGGAATTCTAAACATCGAACCGATCCCAAAAATGCAGGAATATTTCCTGACAAACGGTTCATGCTCAAGTCTAAGTAATGCAAATGCTTCAAATTCTGTATAAACGTACTCAACTTACCTTTGAGCAGTTTACCGTCTGGAAACGTTTCTAGAAACACTTGAGATCGAAGATCAAGTTTAACAACATGACCATTTCGCCCACCACACCCAACTCCGTGCCAATTACAACATTCTACTCCGCTCCATGTTGACAAAAGAATATAATTGTCTCTGAGGCTATGTTTGATTGCAAGAAGGGATTGCCTCTCTCTCTCAATACATGTAACATTTGAAGAGGTTACAAGCATGTTGTTGTCTATGAGGAACAGCAATGTAAAGATGACAAGAAAATTGATCCCCATTTTGGGGTAAGATAAAAGTTCAGTTTCTCAACTAGTGGAGGATGTATAGAATGTTGCAAAACCTATTTTTGCAATTCCAAAATAAAATCTAAAAAGATAATTAATACTAGATATACTGATCATATCTTTCAAGAGTTGACTGTTGTTTTTAGTCCAAGGTCAAAGTCTTCCAAGAGTTTTTCCATCTCAATTTTTTTGCAGGTCAACTTTCCCGTCTATCTTTTATCTTTTGCATATATAATTTGAATTTAAATTTTCATGGCTTGGAATATGATCCTAACTAATTTCTTGTTGGAGTAATTTGGTTTGGATCAAATGAAAAAAGAAAAATTAATAAAGGTGAGAAAACAAAGAAGATAGAGGCCATAAAAAGGAGATATTTAATAAAACTGTTTAAAGTTAATTATCAGTTTGATTGTGCTCTCACATTAAACAGAAATGCTAGAAACTGTTGATGCATATTTTGGTTTCTGTAACTTGTCTTAATTATCGATGTATTTGTACGGTCTTTTATTATCGAGTCTGTATTCGCCGTCGACCTTAGTTGGATATCCTCCTATCTTTATATGGTCCGACAAGTTTTTCTTGTCTGTTTTGTAATGTTAAATGAACTATGCATGTTGCATATTGGATAGTTATGTTTGTTTGTGTGTTTGTCTGTTTGCCTGTTTGCTGCAAACTGTTTGACAGTTTGCAGCACACAACTTTTGCAGCCCTCGACAAAACACCATGTTTCATCGAGTACATACATGACGAAACTCCCTTTGGCCACAACTCTATGTTTCGCCATGAACAGTGACGAAACACCTTGTGTTTCGTAGACTGTGATGTTTCCTGAGGCCCATCATATGTTTCGTCAACACTTGGGCTTGGGCTGCCTATATAAACACAACATGGTTTCTCACAGAAACCATGAGAGCATACCTACTGTGAAAGTCTTACTGTCAAACATTGTCTGTATTTGTTTGAACCTTGTTCTCATCTAATCAATTGACTGTGATTCATTGGTTATTCCGTGTTTGTTAATTTTCTGTGTTTGGCCTGGCATCGTCACGGGGATTCCGCACTCGTGACCGTGTTTGTGATAAACAAGGGTTTGGTTTCGTGATCGATCCTCAGAAATCGGGACCTACAAGTGGTATCAGAGCATTGGCTCTTATCCTTGTTTAAAACCAAACATAGTTGGGATTTTATCAAGTGTTGTTGTTGATTTTCAAAAAAATGTTCTTGAAACTCACAATTTTCTGAAAAAAAGCTTCTTAAAAATCTGTTAGATCTTGTTTGTTTGCCAAAGTTTTATCAAAAACCTTTGTTGTATTACTTGTTCACGTGATAAAACCGGGTTTTAACTAAAAGTTTGTGCAAATTTGTGTTACCGAAAATTCTCCGGTAAAAAATTTTGGCCGGAAAGTTCAAGTGTTCTTCAGTATTGTTCATATCTTCAAAGTGTTTGTAAGTCCCGTGAAACGGATCTTTCAATGATATCAAACCTAATCTTGTGAGAGTGCGGAAACCAAACACAAGACGATTCAAGATAAACTGAAAAATATGAAAAACGAAGAACACCGAAATAACTTTTAACTCACACACGTTTCTATTACTTGAATAAGCAAAAACGTCTGGTATGAGTACACCACTCCTAATCGCCTCCCTCTCTAGCTTCTCTAGAATTTCTGTAAATGAGGCTCCAAAGGTTCAAACCCTAAAACAAGTCAAAAACTTGTTTATATACATAGACTAGCCCATTTCCCACATGGGCTCCCCTTGGGCCTGCTTGGCCCACATGGCCTAAAGCTTGGCCCAAGTGACCTATAAAGGTCCAAAACCTAATATAACTAACCCGGTAAAGCCCAGTTCGTAACCATAGCTCGTTGTGTTAATTTGATGCGTCGGTCTCACACTTTAGGGCCTAACAATCTCCCCCTAGACTGATGCCATCAAATTGTCTTCATAACATGAGTTCAGCAACGTCTTCAACGAAGTCTATGGTTGTCACAATGCTGCAGATGTTGTGGAAGTTCTTGACTTCTGAACTCTCAGCACTGGGTCTCTTTCTTCAGCTCTTGTAGTTAGCTTCATATCAGGATCACGATCAGCTTTGCTTGAAAAATCTTTGTCAAAAAGAATGTGAGAGGAGGATTCTCATCAACTCTTTTCTTCTTCAATCTTTGTCTTTCAAGCAGGTTCACGGTACTTCTGCAAATGTACTTTCACTGTCAGACGGCGTTTCGTATCCGGTTCTTCTGACTCAGGTACATCTTGTTGTTGTGCTGCTTCAGGCTTCTTCAGCAACTAACAGCATCTCAGTATTCATCAATCCCTGTTCTTGATTGAAATCAAGTTCTGCACATGCTCACAAACTCACAAACTCATAAGAAAACATTTCTTATGCAACAGGGAGGGTACCATATGAACACTAGGTACATCCAAGTACTTATACTCGGATTTCACAATTTAAATTCTTTCAAATTTTGATGATCAGTCAAATCTTCAAGAACGGTTACATTTTCTATTTTAAGAAAAACAAATAAACACTCTATTTTTGGATTTTTGGTTTTATAGAAAAGCAAGACACTATTTTTGAAACAAATAAAACTCAAAATATAAACAACTACCATAATATAATATACAATTACAATTGCAATGGGATCAAAATTCGTTCTCAGGCAGACTAAGGAACACTTTTCAGTACGAGCCTAATCAAACTGGTCTATGCGATTGCCAATATATTTGTCCACTTAAACTTTAACGCTCAACTTTCAATTTTTCAACTTCGTGATATGCTTAAGGTAATATTATACTATTATACCCGTATGTCCCATTCCAAGGCATACCCCCGCGATCAAGGTAAGCACAACGATTCATCGTAGCAGGTGAGTATATTGATGTCATCCTTTTTATTTACAACGTCAGACAATTGGTGACAGGTCAGTACTTTTGTACAGCAGAGCGACCAATGATTGTATCCAACGAGGGCGAGGCAAATACCTTTTTGGTACGAATTTGGCTCTTTGAGCATTTGTAATTTTCTCATTCTGAGATTTTATTCCTTAGGGTTTTTGTCCTCTTTGGGATCTTTTAAGATATCTTGACTGTGTCTAGGTCTGCATATAATCTGGATGCAACAGAAGGATAGCCAAGATATCCCTGGACAGCTAAGATATCCCCGGATGATTTAACAATATAAAGACCCGAAACCTCAGATGTTGGCTATCAATCAACGCAAGATTTAAGACCATAAAATCATACGCCATTGGTATGTTACCCACATGGTACATAGTTCGTTATGTTTATATCACTTAGAATCTTTTATCATTTTGAGCGTCAAGCCTATCGACATATCGCAGTAGATCCTAGTCTTTTCAGCTATGGCACCTTACATGTGTTAGTCAAACCCTTTAACACAAACATTTATTTCACTTCCCATATCATGCAATTTCTCTTTTTGGCTTTTTCATTTTTCAAATGTTTTTGTATTTTTCTCATTTTCTCCCCCTAAAACAATGCATATATATACAACAAACTCTTTTTGTATTTTTCTTTCCTCCTAAACTCTATATCTATCTATATGTTCCTCTCCCCCCCCTAAATTTGTGCATAAATCTTGTATTTTTGCGCAAATTTACCATTTACTAGAGAAAGGACACTTTATATACAAAATAATGAACGAAGAAAGAGAAAAAATATTTTTGCTTAACCGTTCTGTCATCAGATTGAAGACTAATCAATATTCAAATCAAAGTACTGAATTTAAACGGTACCTTTTGCTGATCTTATCTTACTTCTTTAATCTCCTCCAAAGGAAACATATCATCTGTAAAAAAAATTGAACTTTTTTCAACAGTGAAATGTTACCCGTTTTTATCTCTGGAACAACCGCTATCAACATTCCAGAGATTATCAACAGCTCCTCCTTAGTTGTTCCTGAAAGGTAAGGAGATTCATAAGACATGGGTACCCAGACCATCGTGGTCCTGGGATTTCCTGAAGCATCAAAGTAAGACACTTCTTTCAAACACATGTCCCCTTTAGTTTCAAGGATTGGAGACGTTGCTGCTTTGGATTTGGGTTTCCAAAACTGTTTCGGTCTAGCAAACGCGTTTGTCGCCTTCGGTTGAGCAACTTTAGCTGTTTCAGGTTTGTTAGTTTTAGAAACACTTTTTTGTTCCTGAACAGCCTTGCGTTTGTTTTTAGCAGCGTTCCAATCCCCATCAGAAGGTTTAACCTTGGGATTCACATTCTTCATTGCCTTAGGTGATGATACCTTCATTGGCTTGGAATGATTGTTATCCTTTGATGTAACCCTCTGATTTTGCATATAGTAGGGTACGTAGGGACGCCTTGTACAGTTTCTAGCAATATGACCCGCAATGCCACAGTTGTAGCAAGTTTGTCTTTTCATCGGAAAGACGTTTTGAGCAGCTTGATTCGCTCTAGCAGGTCCTGAAGGACAAACCAGTCCTTTTTGCGTTGGATGCGCCTGCACATTTCTCTTAGACGAAGACGAATTGGGGTGCTTGTATTTGTTGTTTGCAGAAGTCTTGTTGCTTTGAGCACCATTCTTCGTCTTTTCTCCCTGATTGGAGCTTTCAATCACCTTGTCATGAGCCTTATAGGATCGTGATTGTCTTTGATGAGCAGACTTCTTATATCCTCGACTTTGATCTACTCGTTTTGGCTCCTTTTGTGTGTTGTGAACCGGCTCACAAACACCAGCACAAGAGTGAGCGTTGACTTTTTGTTGCACTTTAGGACGATGAACACAATTTCTAGGAATGTGTCCAGGAATTCCACAGTTGAAACATGTTTGTCGCTTCAATGTATGGAGATTCGAAGAGCTAGCAGCAGTAGCTGATCTGATTGATTTAGATGAACGAGCTTGCTTTGATTGCTTTTCATGTGTTCCATGTGCCTTTTCTGAGTTCTTATGTACCTGTTGATCAGAACTAGCACAAGCATGAGATTCAGACGGATGATGTTTTTCGTCTTTTACAATTTTATCATGATCATTTTGAACAGACGATTTAGTTTCTGTTTTAACTTTAATTTCAGAAACATTTGTCGGTGACTGTTCATTTATTTCAACTCCTTTTTCTTCTTTTACAAAATCAGGTTCAGTTTTAATTTCAGAAGATGAAGTTTCATCAACACATGTTTCGTCAACACATGTATCATGTGAATCTACTTGAGGTCTGCTTTCAGTCACGGTTTCCAAAGTGGTCCCATTAAATTCAACATTAGGGACATCCACTGCGGCCGATTCAGAAGAAGAATCAGGACATTCTTGATTTTCTTGGGAAGAAATTTCAGTGGTTTCACTGAATGTATCCTGAGGGACCTCACCTGTAACACTGTCAACAACTGAAATATTAGAATCATCACAATCACATGCATTAACTAAAAAACAATCATCACCACACTTATTGTTTAAGGATTCAACACAAACATCATCAGTTTTGCCCCAAACATCAGGCTCACTTGACGAAACATAAGCAGAAAACGACTCAAACAAAGATCTACTAAAAGCAATATCAGATTCAGTTTGTTCAAAATAACTTTCAGAAAAATAATTTTCAGAAATATTAGAATGAACAACTGGTTCACTCCCAAGAACATCTCCACACTTTACTTCAGATACTTTATCTGCACTTGAAGATGAAGCGATAGGATCAATCGAGCCTTTAGAAACAAAATTTATTGAAGCAGACTTCTGTTTCTCTATTGGTCTGTCATTAAATGATGACTTATTGTTTTTGGAGCCATAAGTCATTTTACTTTCATTCATCATCTCCTCCTCTGTCATAGGTAAATAAGTATAATTGTCATTATAAGGAGGAGGTGCCTGATTGAAACCCAAACCACACCCTTTCTTTTTCTTGTATGTGAGCTGTTGATCGCACAAGTTTTTAACTAGTTTGCTGGAAGAATCATATTTCTTAATATTAAGTTCATTTATTTGATATCTATCTCTGATGTCTTCCAGTTCTTTAGTTAAAATGCATACTTTCTCCTGAGCTTCTAGGAAATGGGCTGTTTTTACACTTACATCATCTTTGAGTTTGATGATGTCTTTTCGCTGAGCCTCAATTTTTTCTTTATAAAGTTTTTCGTTTTTCGATAACGTAAAATTTTTATTTTTTATATCTTGATAGTCTTGAATTAGCTCAGCATTGTGTATTCTATAAGCCTCAACCCTTTCTCGACACTCAGGAGTGCAAAAGACAGAAAGTATATCTTCAACAGTCATTTCTTGAGCCACGGGTTTGTGAAATATGAATGCCATAATTTCAGCGGGTGGTTGATACCTTTGTTCTTCTCCTCAAAACACAAACCAAACAAGAACCCGTGTACTTGCTAACTTAAACACCTTACAGTCGAATGAACCCGTTTTCTAGACATGTACCTCGAAAATCTGTCAAAACTTATCACACCAAACAAACCTCCTTTTTTATTATTTTTTTAAATAGAAAATAATTTTTGTTTTATTATTAAGTAAATACTTATTATTATTATATTTTAATTATAAAAAAAACATTAAATCTAACACAAGTTTCAACGTCTTCTCCGTTTAAAAAATACCGAAACCCTAATTCAGCCTCTCAAAGTGATAACGTGAAAGAAGGTTGGCCGGAGACGTAGTGTGATCGGAGAAGAAGACCAGAGGTAAACAAATAGGATGACCGGAATGATAATGAATGACAGTGACCGAAGATGATGGTGAACGTTGTGTCTGTAGTAGATGATTGGAGATGTGAATCACGATGATGGCAGAAGCAGGTTGGTCGGATGATGACTCGAGACGGAACTCGGAACAAATGATGAACGATGGACTCGAGACCTTTGTTGTCGAGACCTTTGTTGTCGAGACCTTTGTTGTCGAGACCTTTGATGTTATGAAGATGGGAGTCGAGACCTCAAGAGATGAGTCGAAACCGTGACTCGGAACCAAATGATGATTGACTCGAAACCATGTTGATGACTCGAGAACTAAGATTGCAACAGAAACGAAGAACAATGATGATGAAGAGTCGAGACCGTGTTGAAGATTATGATTGCGAGTCGAGACCTGTGGAAGTGACTCGAGACCTGCTGTTATCAACGCTGTTGAACTCAACAATTGTGACTCGAGGATTGGTGAAGATGATGGAACAAATTGACTCGAGACCTGTTAAGGTGATGAAAAATCGAAACAAAGATGAATGAGGTTGCTACTCGAGACCAGCGGAAGATGAGTCGAGACGGTGGAGATGGAGAACTCGAAACCGTAACTCGGAAGCGATCTTGCGACTCGAGACTATGAAATCAATTACTCGAGACTAGTTGAGTCGAGACCTCAAAGTTGATGACTCGAGACCTTGAAAGCTGAAGAATATCGGCTGTTCATTTATAGTGATATACCAATCAAAGACTTCATGCTGGTGGAAAAGTGTGTTCATTTATAGTTGATGACTCGAGACCTTGAAAGTTGATGACTCAAGACCTTGAAAGCTAAAGAATATCGTTGTGTTAATTTGAAACGGATCTTTCAATGATATCAAACCTAATCTTGTGAGAGTGCGGAAACCAAACACAAGACGATTCAAGATAAACCGAAAAATATGAAAAACGAATAACACCGAAATAACTTTTAACTCACACATGTTTCTATTACTTGAATAAGCAAAAACGTCTTGTATGAGTACACCACTCCTAGTCGCCTCCCTCCCTAGCTTCTCAAGAATTTCTGTAAGTGAGGCTCCAAAGGTTCAAACCCTAAAACAAGTCAAAAACTTGTTTATATACATAGACTAACCCATTTCCCACATGGGCTCCCCTTGGGCCTGCTTGGCCCACATGGCCTAAAGCTTGGCCCAAGTGACCTATAAAGGTCCAAAACCTAATATAACTAACCTGGTAAAGCCCAGTTCGTAACCATAGCTCGTTGTGTTAATTTGATGCGTCAGTCTCACACTTTAGGGCCTAACAGTGTTCTTGGGATATTTCTTAAATTTAAAATTAAAGGATAAAGGTTAAATGGATTAAAATATTGGTGACTATACTTGGGTTGGTAAGATGAGCATGTTGTAAGTTGAAATCGTGTGTTCTGTGTCAGACAAAAGATAAGATTTGCCTTTGAAAAATCTCACCAACTTTCACCAACTCTCTGTGACCTTATCTCGACGAAAGTTCCAGGCGACGAAACCCCTTAGAGTTTCGTCAAAAGCTACTTTGACGAAACACCTACTGTTTCGTCAAAGGTTCTTCGACGAAAGTTCCTGAGTTTCGTGGGAAGTGTGTTTGACGAAAAACCATCTTTCATCAGACTTGGTTTTTCGCCAAAGACATAGAGTTTCGTCGAGACACTTGTGAATATTTTTAACAGAGGCTTTGCAAAAGTGATTTAACAGTCTATCTTCAAGTGTGTAACCAGGTATTCACTTTCATACATCAATCATGAGTTGTACTAGTCCATGGGATTGGAGTATAGAACCAAGAACAGGTGAAGATCAGACTTCTGCAGCAGTTTGGATGAGGAATGTTATGCCACAACGATCTATTAGTGAAAATCAATGGGCATTGGTGACGAACCAGAATCAAAGTATTCAGAATCTTTTGATAAGTGAGAGTGAAACGGGTAGCAACAACCGCTCAACAAAGCTGAATCATATGAACGAATATCCTTCTTGGAAAAATTGTTTCCACACTTATGTTCTAGGGCAAAACACCGAGTTATGGACGTGCCTCATTTCGCCATACAACACAGCTCTTGAAGAAGCAGGATCAAATGCGACAACCTTTATGAATATGCAAGAAGCCGAAAAAAAGGCATATGATCTGGAGAAGAAGGCGTTTTCTATTCTCACACAAGAACTCCACAAAGATATCTATCATCAATTCGGTTATTATACTAGCACAAAGGACTTATGGGATGCCTTGGTAGTAAGAGGAGAAGGGAATGCGGCTACAAGAAAGACACGGCATGATTTGTTAAAGAAGGAATTTGAATCATTTCAATTCATGGATAACGAACACTAAATGATATGACAACTCGTTTTTATCATTTAATTAGTGAAATGTATTCTTATGCTGTTCTTGCAACTCAACAGGAAATGGTTGCAAGGTTTGCTGATGCTCTACCCCCAAAGTGGAGTTCATTCATTGAATTGTTAAAGCATACGGGCACTTTAGATACTGTCAGTATCTATGAATTCATTCAGAAGTTGGAGCACAAGAATGATGAAGAAATCCGGAAAGCTAAACGGATTCCAGTTCCTCAAAATACTTAAATGTACCTCGCAGGTTTTAATTCTGCAGCCAGTTCCAGTTCCGCTCAGCAACCAAAACTACAAACGGCGTTTATGTCTAATACAAGTTCCTTTCCTTTTCCCCAGTCAGCTCCTCCACTGGTTTTCGATCCAAGAGCCTATCTTCCGCCAGCGCATGTTATTGCTCAAGCTCACGCTTTTTCAAAACCTCAATTCGATGCAAGTGCCTGGCTACCAAACCCGAACCTCCACCTCAAGTTTCCACTACTCAACCTCAATTTAATCCAAGTGCGTATATTTCGACCCAAACTCAAGCCCAACCACAACAGCAACAAGCTTGTTACAGTAACAACCCTCCACCCCAAAACCCCAACACAGTGAGAGTTGATACTTCAAACCTTTCGAAAGTAAGCATCGAAGTGGCAAAGGAGCATATGGAACTCATCAATACAATGGTAAGTGCCTACTGCGGATTGGTCGCAGGTCAAATTGTAACATTCCTATTTTTATTATATAAGAATTATAGGTTTGTTTAAATTTATTAACTACTAGTAACTAGTTTTATTTTTAATATAATTATTCGACCCAAATAGTTTTAAAAACTCTTTTATATATATAGTTGGTTAGAATGTTATACTAATTAATTGGCCTTTATATGGGTGACCTTTCTATTAAAATGAAAGTATATAAAAACTTATATAATTAGACAGGTAGATTAAGGGTAAGTTGACTGTTAAAAATATGAAGTACCTAAACGGGCAAATGAACCGTTTAATAATTAAATTATAAAAATACATTATATTTGAACCACTCCATTTTTAATGAAACTTGGTTCAAAATGTAGATACCAATATTCTTGTTCTAATGACATATTTATTGTTTTATATAATATCATATTTTAGAAGTTATAAGCACCAAATAAATGAAGCAGCTGAATTAATTATAATATATAAATAATAAAATAAAAAAAAAACAAAAAAAAAAGAAAACTAACACCTCATAAGAGGGTATACGTATGCATGGATAAAGGAGACCACATCAAAACTAAAATTTAAATTGTAGGTATGTGTCCTCAAGATAGGAATGAATATTACCTTTGATATAAATAGCATAGATGTCTTCCCAAAATTTTTTGCTAAAAAAAAACCTTTTCTTACATCAATCTCTTTCTTCGCTTCTGTATATCTTTTATTCTAAATTTTATTTTCTTAAAGTATTATACCTATAATACTCCAAAGCCCTGCCCCGTTTTAAGTGTTTTAACTCCCGATCACCGCTACCCTTTCCGATTGATCTGGAGCCCCATAACGCATGTCAAGGCTCTGCCCGACTAAGTTCGTTGGGGTTCGGTCTCGTGACATAGGGATAAGGTTGAATTAGGGTTACTATACTTAACACGAGTGCAAATATTTATATATATATATATATATATATATATATATTTAAATAGCTCGGGAGTTATACCCAAGATTTATACCAGGAGACTTTCTAGTTGAACCCAAAAGTTACAAAGTGAGTCCATTCTCTTTTCTCACAGTTTTGTCACCTTTTTGTGATACAATTATATTTAAAAATGCTTTCCAAAAGTCCTAAATGTTTACCAGTTATACTTACAGTGATTAAATTTTTATATTCTATAATAACTGCCGGTATGAGATGTTTTATACATTACTTGACCCTCGTTACTATTGGCCAAAAAGTTAGCCAATAGCAGCAAGACCAAAATCAAAGGGGGAATTGTGCCCCAGTAGCCATAGCCTATAACTAATATTATTTTAACGTTAAATCATTAATAAATTTAATGTATGTTTGAAATAAATCTAAATGGTGTGTACCTAAAATAAAGCTTTATTAATCATTATTAAAATATATATTAAAGAAAATATATTTAATAACCCTAAATTACTATTTACATTATAAAATAATGTTTAGTCTATAAATGTATACCATAATAAAATAGTAAAATATAATATATTCTACTATACTAAGATTATATTTTTAGTCTTAGTCACGTTAATATATTAAATAATAATTTAATTAATATATTATATTTGATAAGTTATAGAAGTTTGACAGAAAATGATATATTTTCATTTTTTGGGCTAAGTAATTTTGTACCATAGAAAATATATTTGACAAAGTAATGTCACGGGACACTACTAAGTCCAGAGTCACTAGTTGAGAGAATGATCAACAGTGATATGACTAGAGTCAGTAGTTGAGAAAATGATCAACAGTGACATGACCAAAGGCACTAGTTGAGAGACGATCAACAGTGTTATGACCACAATTACTAGTTGAGAGAATGATCAACAGTAATATGACCCGAGTCACTAGTTGAAAGAATGATCAACAGTGATATGACCACAATTACTAGTTGAGAGAATGATCAACAGTAATATGACCCGAGTCACTAGTTGAAAGAATTATCAACAGTGATTTGACCACCGTCACAGGAATCGCCTAGTGACCAATATAATAGTAAGATATACTATATCTATTACTTGATAAATTCACTATTAGACGAAAGTGAGCCAATGAGTGATATGACCACTGTCACATCGGAACTGCCACCATGTGACAAATACTGATTGAGTTGGGTAAATATAAATAAATATAAAAACCTTGATGCTGTAAAGTATAACAATATATTTTATAAAAATGGAATGAACTCGCCAGTATTTATTATTGATAAAATGTTTTCAAAACATGTTTCAGGAAACTTGCTATAAAGATAGTAGAAGCCAGCCATGGAGCACTGAAGGCTTAAATAGAGTGGCTAAAAATACCTGAATAAAATAAGAAATTATGTTTTATTTATTTGGGTTTATCCCTATAAAAACAATTGAATGAAATACGGTTTTTGGCCATCTTTTTAATATTAAAAGTTTGGTGTTTTACAAACTCTGAAATTATTTCCTAACTACGATCCTGATGAAAAAAAATTTCCGCTGCGTAATTAATAAACACCGATACCATCTGGCTGGTTCAGAGCCACTTGTTTAAGCTATTTAGGTGTTCTTTTAATACCTAATCTGAAACAATAAAGTTAGGAAATTAATACAAAGTAACATATGTGTTATTTTTGTAGATTTAAATATTTGAATATATATATATATATATATATATATGTAGATAGGCACATATGATTCCTGGAAGTATTATTTTGTTTTAATTATTCTGTGATATTAATAATTGAAAATGTTTACAATTCAGATGTCGAATGAAGTATAACATAATCCAGAAGTTCATGCTAATAATGAAAATCCTTTGGATAAAAATGCTATAGAAAATCTAATAGCCCAAGGAATAGCAAATGCTTTACCTTTAATAATTAAAGCTGTTTAAAACCCCGTAGAACACACCAAAGTTGTGAGTAGCAAGCATACTCGTGACGACAGTTTTAGCCATAGTGTCAATGGAGGCAATAATAATATTATCAAAACCCCATTTCCCAAGAAAAGGAAGGTGTTGACTCTCGGGTGTACCTACAAAGAATTTCTAGCTTGTAAACCAACTGAGTTCGCAGGCAGTGAAGGAGCCACGGCTGCTCTGTGATGGTTGGAAAAGACGGAAGTTGTTCTGAAGAATAGCAAATGTGCCGAAGAAGATAAGGTGATGTATGCATCCAACCTCTTTAAAGAAGAAGCCTTTGAATGATGGAATACAATTCTTCAGGCAAAAGGAAGTGGCATGGCTTATGCCATGAACAGGGAAAAATTCAAGGAAATGACAGAAAGAAAATTTTGTCCCCTTATGAAAAGGAACGAATGGCTAACGAGTTCCTAAATCATAAAATGATAGATGTAAATTGTCGGGAGTATACGACGACGTTCTTCGAATATGCAAGAATGGTACCAACTTTGGCTTCGCCAAATCCCGTACTAATTTCTCGTTATATTTGGGGATTAGTTAGTGAAATCCGAGACATGGTCAAGGCCACTAGACCACAGACTATTGAAGAAACAATTGAACTCGCTAACATCCTGACAGATGGACTAATCCGCACAAGAGAGGAAAACAAGAAGAAAGAGTTAGCCCAGAAAATTTCCCAAGAATTCTACCAGAAGAAAGGAACTGAAACGTCATTGGAGCAACCTACCTGCAGAAGCTGTAATAAAAAGCATTCAGGAAGATGCCGTTCTAGGAGAACACCCTACTGTGACTTCTGCAAGATGACCGGGCATATAGAGGAAAAGTGTAGAAGGAAGGCTAATATTTGTTACAATTGCGGAGAAACGGGACACATCAAACCATATTGCCCGAAACTAACCAAAGCACCCGACAACAAGGCCAGAACAACAGACGGAGCTAAAAGGAACGCGCGAGCATTCGTACTTACTACGCAAGAAGCAGAAATGATTCCAGATATAATCGCTGATATGTAATATCTAAGTTAAGTTATTATTTAACCCTAGTATAAATAAAAGTTTATAAATAATTGCATTTCTGTCAAATACTTCACCTATTCAAAACCATAACAGACTTGTTTGGCCTTCACTTTCGTTGAATCATTTAATTGGTTACAACACCTTGTGGTGGCGTTTTCTTTAATTTGAAGCTTACGTTAATCCTGATGTACGGATTTATTTATTTAATTTCTGTTGGTTCATTATCTTAAACCGTCTTAATACAATTATGTGTTAAGATAAGAGTACACAAATTCGTATCATATTCCGGTGTACCTCTAAATATTCTTTCATCATTGATCGAAAATTCTATGATATTCATTTGGTCTTTCATTTGAAAATCCTATACTATTTATTTGAAATAAATATCCAAATTTACTTCATTAAAACTTTTAGTTGATTACACAGTGAATTTGTTCGGTCACTGTAATTATCAAACCATTTCAATCACTACGACACCTTGTGGCGTCGATATAAACTTGTAGCATGGGCTAATCATAATCATACGAATCATTCAAAAACCACGTATGTCTTTCGTTTGACTCATCATTGAAAATAGTCTTAATGCAATTATGTATTAAGACAATGATACACTAAACTCTATTGTATTTCGGTGTATCCTTGCAATTCAATAAATGTCGACATATTGATTTTCTCATGTCATCATTCGATAATTGACTACTTATTTTCGTGCTTCTATTTCATTTGATCTTATTAATTCTAAGTCTTCCTCAGTTGACAATCGAAGTAAGTTTCCTTTGACAATGAATTCTATTGTTTCTAAAGGTCATTCACAACTTGTAAACATTCAATTTAGATATCTATTGATCATATATCTCTTTTGACTTGAACCTAGTCACCTTGGAAATTATATCAATTCATTTCGTTCATTTGACATTGATTTTTTCAAATAATTCAGTTGAACCATTGAGTCCTATTTATTGTAAAACTCGTATCCACAAAATTTGAATATGTCTTGATTCTGTGTCATTTACCCTAACACTGTTCTTATTGACTAAAATGTGACATAACTCTAAAAGAGATATCGTAGCCCAAATCTCGATGACGAGATTTAAAACAAGGTGGGGAGGATTTAACATTCCTATTTTTATCATATAAGAATTATAGGTTTGTTTAAATTTATTAACTACTAGTAACTAGTTTTATTTTTAATATAAATATTCGACCCAAATAGCTTTAAAAACTATTTTATATATATAGTTGGTTGGAATGTTATACTAATTAATTGGCCTGTATATGGGTGATCTTTCTATTAAAATGAAAGTATATAAAAACTTATATAATTAGACAGGTAGATTAAGGGTAAGTTGACTGTTAAAAATATGAAGTACCTAAACGGGCCTAGGAATCGTTTAATAATTAAATTATAAAAATACATTATATTTGAACCTACTCCATTTTTAATGAAACTTGGTTCAAAATGTAGATGCCAATATTCTCGTTCTAATGACATATTCATTGTTTTATATAATATCTTATTTTAGAATTTATAAGCGCCAAATAAATGAAGCAGCTGAATTAATTATAATATATAAATAATAAAATAAAATAAAAAAATAAAAAAAAACGAAAAACTAACACCTCATAAGAGGGTATACGTATGCATGGATAAAGGAAACCACATCAAAACTAAAATTTAAATTGTAGGTACGTGTCCTAAAGATAGGAATGAATATTATGACAAGGCTTTATGCCTTTGATATAAATAACATAGATGTCTTCCCAATATTTTTTTCTAAAAAAAAAAAAAACTTTTCTTTCATCAATCTCTTTCTTAGCTTCTGTATATCTTTTGTTCTAAATTTTATTTTCTTAAAGTATTATACCTATAATACTCCAAAGCCTTGCCCCGTTTTAAGTGTTTTAACTCCCGATCACCGCTACCCTTTCCGATTGATCTGGAGCCCCATAATGTATGTCAAGGCTCTGCCCGACTAAGTTCGTTGGGGTTCGGTCTCGTGACATAGGGATAAGGTTGAATTAGGGTTACTATACTTAACACGAGTGCAAATATATATATATATATACTAGACGTATACCCGCGCGATGCGGCGGGATGACAATTTACAATGCAGTATTCGTTTACTGTGAGTTTATCAATTTTCTCGTGATACATTGTATTATACGTTTGTTAAGTTTCTTATTCATAGCATCCGTGTGTGACGTATACCATGAGCCTTACAGGCTTTTAAAAAATAACAAACATGCTATTAAGAAAATATCAGTCACAAACATAGTATTTAAAAAAAACAAACAAGCGTGCCAAAACTGCATTAGCTAGCAATGAATGCTATGAGCAATGTACAACCCGCAATCTATATCCCATCAGATGAAGTAAATTCGAGAAAAAAAAACTATAGTTGCACTTTGAAATGGGAGCAGTCTGTCGTCTATATAGGGTACGGTCAGCATAACACATATAACCCAAGATTTAGGAGATTCAAGTGCAGCAGCAAAATTTCCAAGACCTTCAATGTGGTGTTTAACTTATGCCGTGCAATGCTAAGAAGCTTGTTCTAATCATGATTCTCAATTAACTTCTGCCATTCTTAACATAACCTGAATAAGTAAAGTAGTGGGCTTAGCTTAAATGTCAGCTGAGTCTGCATATATCCTATTTGAGTCAAAAGACATATAAAAGTGACTTCATGTGCCATCAAATATACCTCTCTATAGTGGCAAAATTCTCACGAAATTGATTTATTGTCTTCTAAGATGAAGCAGGTGCTTTAAGACCAACTTGTGCCCAATCAACCTGTACAAAAATGCATAAACAATATTAATCAAATTCAAAATCATTTCACCTAGAGGGGGCAATCTTGACCCAAAGCCTTTCAAGTGGGTCAATTTGAGTTGCTTTTAAATTTATATGGGTTGGTTTGGGTAAAATATTTTAACTAAATGGGTCACAATGGGTCACTTGAAATTCCATCTTATTATTTTCGGGTCAAAGCGGGTTGACAACATTAAAGAAATGGGTCGATGTGGGTTAGTGTCTTAAAGAAACGGGGCAGGTTTTGGATTGGACCCATTTAGTTAAAATCATTTCACCTAGTCGTTTACCCGCGCGATGCGGCGGGAAACATATCACTTAGGTTGGTGAGTTTAGGGCTATATATGGGGCGGTTCGATTTTGAGCCATAAACAAAACCAAATTTACTTAGGTTGGTGAGTTTAACTAACTTCAAGAACACTACTTTCTTACTCAAACATCATTTTGAATGCAAATACCATTACACACCAGCTCTTTAAAAAATTGTCTTCACTATCCGACTCTTTGAACTCCCACTCTTCGCACTCTGATCCGGGCTTGATTGATGCGATCATTATTATTCTGGTTCAGGAGGCAGTCAAACTTTTAGCTAAGAAGTCGAATCCTCACAACGGTCCAACTTATAGTCCAGGAGGTCGAATCCTCAGAACCATGTAATAGGCAACCGACGCTTGAAAGGGGTCGCAAGGAAGGTCATTAGCATTTGGTGAATGCATATTTTTCTATTAAAACCCTTTGTATAATGACGCTCAGTTTTGGCATCGGCACCGGTACCAATTTTCCACGTTTTTCGATACCGGTACCGCCGAACGGGTACCGTGCTCATCCATAGTTGAAGGTGTCTTAATTAGGGTAAACTTTTTTTATATTTGATTAAATCAAGTAATTTGATACAATTAAAAGATCTCTTATCGTTGTTTTTTTATTTTTAAAAATTTAACATAAAGTAACTGATTTAGGAGGATGGAATTTAGGAGGATGTTTGGATGTAAATGCCATTACACATTATCTCACTTTATTAATATATAGAAATGGCCAGTTGTATTTTTTTGAAAGGCGGCAATTTTCATTGAAGTAAAAGCACAAGAGCAAGTTGCTCTAGTGTTTGGTACAGTACAGCAAAAAAAATGTACAGCAGACCAAAACTAATACATGAGTTACCTAATCATACTAAACTCTTTCCATTGCTTCCATTCCATATTAACAATAGCTGTCCTTGAACTGATCCATATGGCCAGTTGTATATCTCTCACTTTATCTATTAAACCTTGTTCCTTCCCAACCTGTTATGACTAAACCTGATTGCACAGTGAACTGCTCGTACAAAGTGACTCTATTTCATTAATAATAAACTGATAAAAGTACAAATGTAAAACATGAATCTATATTTATACCATCCTAGATTGCTCAGCATCTTTATAGTTGTTGGGTTAAAATAGAGCTACAAAAAGATAATATAATGCTAATCATAGCATAACTTCATAGGGAGGCTATCTAGTGTTGTGATGTCATATGCTATTAAATAATCATCAAGGTAATCACATGCTATCAGATCATCAATATATCACATGTCCAAAATTATTTTATTGATAGTTAATTAGTTTATCAAAATTGTATCATAAGTATGCCTTATAAATACACTTTGGGCGGATTTAGATCCATTTGACCGAATACCTTCTACGCAGACTACTTTGACTTTACCTGTTGAACCTTTTAGTTGTCACACATCCTTCGGATGCTAGAAGCATACGTTACTGGAAGAATTAATTACTTAAGGAATGCCGAAAATCCAGTAAAATGTAGTCTGTGAGTAAAATATTTGGGTTCAAAACATTTACAGACTTAACATTTAATCAAAAGAAAGTTAATTTATTTAGGGACAGACGACGTATGATGATTCAAAACAGTATAGTAGGCCTAAACATTAATGGTTCTGATGAGAAAATATCATACCTTTGCTGAGTTAATACCCTCAAACGGGACAACCATTTCAACTTCTTTTCCACAAAACTCAGCATGCCTAGCTATCACACTTGAATCTGGTCCAACGGCCCAAAAGACAGTTGAATCATCATCGCAGTATCTCAGCTGCAACCGTTGAAAAGGTTAACTTCTATAAGAGGTGCACTTAACTTAAAAACTCAACAGATCATCGTATATCAAAGTCAACATGCATCCTCTAATGTCAAAAAGAAGACTGCAACGATTATAATGAATCTTTTTAACCAAAATTGCAGCCCAAAATTTGTTGATGCAAAATGTGACTAAATGGGGTGTTTCGGTCAGGGCCGAACCGCTAACTACGGTTTAAGAAATAGACAAACCGAACCACACAGAAAGGTTTTACACTTTTACGATTTGACGATTCGGTTTTGGCGGTTTAGTAGTTCTAGACAAAATAATTGTTTTATTTTAAAAAACGTAACCGTATTAATTTTTCAAGACACGATAAGGATTGTTCATGAATATAACATATATAGATAACTTATATTCCTTAAATGAAAAAAAAAAGTAATAAATGTTAAATAGTTGGTTCAGTTTACACGACCGGTTCCAAGTTCTAAACTGTCAAGCGTTTACCAGACCGTATATATTTCAAACCGGCCAACTATTATATCTGCACTTGCTACCATATCCACATGCCCCAGGGGTTATAAAAGCCTTGCATTAACGCGTTAAAGGAGTAGAGTTACCATCGCCAATGGTGACAACTCTTTAAACTAAACTAATAATACTAAAATTAAATGAACAGTATTAAAATAAATAAAAAAATGGGTGAAGCCCGTAAAACGGGTTAATCTATTTCACTGGGGTAAGATGGAGTAAAAAGGGTAAAATTAGACCTGGCAAACGGGTCGGGTCATGGGTCAAAACGGGTCAATTATAAAAAAAAAAGCTTGTTTTGGTTCGGGTCGAAACGGGTCCGGGTCGGGTCAGGTCAGGTCAGTTTTTTTTTTCAATATAACTTTGTACAATGGCAAATGACCATTCTTGCCCTTCCTATATGCTTATTAAAGTAGTATAGATTTGTGGAAGACGTCCACCCAAGTAGATAGCTGCCATTCCCCAACCAAGGTAGGTTCCAATGCCGATACTCGTGCCTTTGTTACCTTCCAGTAAACTGCCACTTACCTGCATATGATCAAACAATAACAAAAAGTCACATAAAGATATTTAAGATAAATTACATTTAGCAAGCTCATGCATATAAATAGAAGTGATGACGCATCTTCCTTAAATTCCTCCTAAATAATACTTGGTAAGAATCCATATGTTTGGAAAAGTCATCATCAGTATTCTTTCATCAAATGTCCATGAAGAGGAATTTTGGAGGATATTACATTATTAGCCTAATAAATAAATTCAGTTTTAATTATAGTATATAAGTAATTAAATAAGGATCCTTCAGTTTTAATCTACATACCATTTTTTTCAAATCAAGTAAGTTAAGTTGTCAATAGCGCTGGTAGCGCCCACTATAGCGAATAGTGTAGCGTATGGGTGCAGGGTCACTTAAGACCCTGTAGCGATATTGCGGTTTTTTTTTTTGTTTTTTTTTTATTTACTTAGATGATTAGTGATGGTGTATTTTTTAGCACCTTATACAAAACTGTTGTGTTATTTTTTCTACCCATTTATCGCTAAACATGAAAAAGGCGGGCGCTATTACGACGCTATCGCTACGTAGAGTATAGGTAGCCTATCCTATGGTCCGCTATTTGCTATTGACAACTATGCAAATTAAGAACATAATTAGCCAGTCTAGTAAAAGACAACAATTGTAAAACTCATCATAGATATTTTCAAGAAAATTATATTGTTAAACAATTGCATATGCTAATTTTAAGGAACCCAATAAGATGGTTAGGATACAAAATCGGTTCCTTACCTGTAACAGCCTTCTTCCCACTTGCATGACAACTCCGTTGTGTGATTTCACCGAATCTAAATTGAGATAACTGTTTCTTTCAAGTTGGAGATTGCATATGCAGAGAAATATTAAATTGCAGTAAAAACCTAAATCACCAAAGAAAAAATCATCATTACTTCAGTAATGATTAAAATTTTTTAGAGTTATATGTTTACCTCCTATATAGGACTTACCACACATAACATAGTCTTGGTTTCCGAAGCAGGCGGTCATTGTCTCGACACATGCCCATCAAGCAACGGTTCTTGAACCGTATCCTGATCATGTTTATCTGCGTTTGTTCTTTGTGAGTGAAAGAAACTGACAGTATGAGTGTGACTTCTATATAGAGATCTAGCAGAACTGCACCATAAAAGATAAATAAATAAATAAATAAGATACATGATGGCCGAAAGCTTCAAGTGTGTCAACATCGACAACATCCTTTCAGTATTGCGGCTGGACTGGTGATTGAACCAACCCACGGACCCAAAATCCCAAGCAACCCAGCTCTTGGCCTTGTAAAACAGCAGCCAGCAGGCACAGATAGGGGTTGTATTGGCCTTCCACATCTTACCAGCAGCAGCAACATACAATAGTAACAGGGCATAGGCAACGGACACTAAAGAAAACTGCTGATGTAACCAGTTCTTGGCCCATATAAAGATCAGAGAACCAAGATCCCGGTACATCAGTCCCTCAACATTGCAGTGGCCCAGTAAGTAAGAAAGTATGGAGCCTGCAGGCAGAACTTCAATTGGTATAGATCTAACCTATGATGGCCATAAGAAGAGGCTTTTGACAATCGTTGCTGTCATAAGTCTTCAAAACCTTCACATAAATCAAATTCAAATGGAGCTTAAAAGAAACACCAAACAACAAAACACCTTCACATAAATCAAATTCAACATTCTGAAAGTATTACACAAATCCGACATAGATTTATAGTTTCATACCTGCTTTAGATCTCAAAGAAGAGGAAGGCACTATTCCTCAGCTTCAAGTCTGATTTTGTACACCGTAAACTTAAATCAAGTCTGATTTTGTACCTAAATGGAAATAGAATACGACAAATTGATTGTTTGAATAATTTGAAATAAAAAAAAATCGCGATGCTACAAACAAAATCCAAATCTGTGAAGTTAAATAAACATATTACATCTGTAATCTTGTTATTATAAACAGAATCGATCCAAACCTTCTATATTAACCGATGAACCGCCAAATAAACAGCAACAGGAGCAATAAAATGGAACCCTAATTTCAAATTTTGAACAGGTAATTTTTAAAAGAGAAAACTGACATAAATCGAATAACAGATCAACATAAATCGATTTAGGGTTTGAGAAAGGAGACGCCACTTTACCTTCAAGAAAATCAAGAGGTGATAACCTTTAACTTGAAGAACATGAGTGTGTCACACCACAGCGATGAATCCATCTATTATAGAACAAACCATAAAGAACAAACCATCCTCTTAATGTGTTGTCACACAAAAAAGTTTCCTACAAATGGCAAAACAAAGCATCAAAATAAAGTTATTTCCATCACCAGCAAACAAAAATAATAGAAAAAAACAAAACATAGGAACCAAAACTAAACCATGGCAAGCCTAAATCACTACAAACCTCTTTCAGACATTGCAATTTCTAAATTCAGAAGATCAACCATGGCTAGCCTAAATCACTGCAAACCTCTTTCATACCTATAAAGATAAAATCCACACACATCAAAATTGTAACTTTTTACTTTAAAAACAGATACAGCAAATGAGTCCAACAGTTGACTTTTTAAGCGTCAAATGAGTTAAGCTTTGACTTCAAAATCGACACAAACTGGTATGTTTTATATAGAAATCTGTACATGGACACAAATCAGACAAAAAAAAGTTCTAATCTCAACAGAGTAACATAATCAACATAATCATTTAATGAAGTCTATAAAAGTAAACATGCAAAAGATTTCAAGAATTTCATAATCTCAACAGAGTAACATAAACTTGAAACTGGATCGATTTTGTGTGTTTACCTTCATCTGAAACATGATTCCAGAGAGATTCATGGACAGACAGTCACCTGATTCCGCAAATCTGTGGATCCCTTGTTCAAATCTGTGGATCCCTTGGTGCCTTCGACATCTGAAAAGCATATAGAAACTACCGTCAAACATCATGAAACCCTAGATTAAACGGTATCAGTTCTTACCAAGTTGCCAGATAAAGCTTGTGATAGATCTCATGAAACCCTAGATCTGCTCATCAAACGGATCTGGTGATAGATTCAAACGGATCTGGTGATAGATCTCATGAAACCCTAGATCGCCGAGAGAGAGAGAGAGAGAAGATCTGATGTTATTTTGTGAGATGTGTGAGGAATGAGAGAGAAAGCAATTGGTGATCCGTGTGAAGTCAAATGGACGGTCCAGATGATGATCCGTGTGAAAAAGTTAAAAAAATGGACGGTTGAAGATGATCCGTGTAAAGGGTAAAAAGGTTGTGTTTTCTTGTGCCTTAAGACTTGTACATTGTGCTTGAAGTGTTTTTTCAACACCTTGTTCAATTACCATCTTGTCCTTCTAATATGCTTATTAAAGTAGTATAGATATATATATATATATATATATATATATATATATATATATATATTTTAAATAGCTCGGGAGTTATACCCAAGATTTATACCAGGAGGCTTTCTAGTTGAACCCAAAAGTTACAAAGTGAGTCCATTCTCTTTTCTCACAGTTTTGTCACCTTTTTGTGATACAATTATATTTAAAAATGCTTTCCAAAAATCCTAAATGTTTACCAGTTATATTTACAGTAATTAAATTTTTATATTCTATAATAACTGCCGGTATGGGAGGTTTTATACATTACTTGACCCTCGTTACTATTGGCCAAAAAGTTAGCCAATAGTAGCATGACCAAAATCACAGGGGGAATTGTGCCCCAGTAGCCATAGCCTATAACTAATATTATTTTAACATTAAATCATTAATAAATTTAATGTATGTTTGAAATAAATCTAAATGGTGTGTGCCTAAAATAGAGCCTTGTTAATCATTATTAAAATATATATTAAAGAAAATATATTTAATAACCCTAAACTACTATTTACAGTATAAAATAATGTTTAGTCTATAAATGTATACCATAATAAAATAGTCACATATAATATATTCTACTATACTAAGATTATATTTTTAGTCTTAGTCACGTTAATATATTAAATAATAATATTAAAATTATTTAATTAATATATTATATTTGATAAGTTATAGAAGTTTGACAGAAAATGATATATTTTCATTTTTGGGCTAAGTAATTTTGTGCCATAGAAAATATTTGACAAAGTAATGTCACGGGACATTTCTAAGTCCAGAGTCACTAGTTGAGAGAATGATTAACAGTGATATGACTAGAGTCACTAGTTGAGAAAATGATCAACAGTGACATGACCAAAGGCACTAGTTGAGAGAATGATCAACAGTGTTATGACCACAATTACTAGTTGAGAGAATGATCAACAGTAATATGACCCGAGTCACTAGTTGAAAGAATGATCAACAGTGATATGACCACAATTACTAGTTGAGAGAATGATCAACAGTAATATGACCCGAGTCACTAGTTGAAAGAATGATCAACAGTGATTTGACCACCGTCACAGGAATCGCCTAGTGACCAATATAATAGTAAGATATACTATATCTATTACTTGATAAAATCACTAGTGGACGAAAGTGACCCAACGAGTGAAATACGGGTTTTAGGCCATTTGTTTAATATTAAAAGTTTGGTGTTTTACAAACTCTGAAATTATTTCCTAACTACGATCCTGATGAAAAAAAATTTCTGCTGCGTAATTAATAAACACCGATACCATCTGGCTGGTTCACGGCTCCCGCTCCCAGGGTGGGGTCGGGGGCCGTGACACAAATTGGAATCATCAATATGACCAATGAAGATTATAAACAGATAGACCATGATGAAATGGATTTAATGGACATCAAGTGGGCATTTGCAAGTGCTGTTAGAAGGGCAAGGGATTTCATGAGTCGAACTGGAAGAACTACCTTGGAAGGCAAAAATGATACGAAGTATGGTTTCGATAAGGATGCGGTTACATGTTTCAACTGCGGCGAAAAGGGTCACTTTAAACGTGAGTGCACCCGACCAAGCAGACAAGGCAATCAAAATCCTTTCCGTAATCAGACAAGTGCTCCCAATACAAATCAAGATAACCGTGAAAGAAGGATGGTAGTTGTGAACAACCCCACCAATCAAAACCAGGCTAGACCTTCAAACACCAACCGAGCATTAGTTGTTCAAGCTGATGAAGGGTGTAACCGGTCTGTACAATTTGGGGATGGTGATCAAGAAGGAGGAGGAACCGCATGTTATGCAAAGATCATCAATCACATCAAGCATGTTCACAAAGAAGAATTTTCTGACAGTGATGATAGTTCTGGTTATAGCGGGAGTTCGGATGAAGAAAGCTCGAATTCGGGATATTATAATTCTGAATATGATGTGAAGGAAGAGTTGAATTCTGATGTTGATGATCTATTGAATGAAGCTGAGGAGTTAAAGTGTCAGAAATCTATTCTGATCAAGAAGGCTGCTGTCGCATCAAAGGAAATGGAGAAGTTCTTCTCTGAGGATAGATCTTTTTCTTATCAGACTGCCTTTATGGCAAATGTCTCAGCCTCGACGAGTCAGGTAAAATCTGACACTCCTACTCCTAGTGTATGTAATATGTGTGCAGATTTGAAAGAGGAATCCGAAAAGGTTCATAGTCATAATCAAAGTTTGGTTATTGAGCTGTCTAAATGCAAAGAGGCAAATATGGCTTTAGCTCGAAATGAAAAGGATTTTAAAGATGTAATCGAAACTTTAAAGAAAAGTGTTTCCAAATTAACAAAAACTGTTTTTAACAAATAAATTGTTATTAATAACTACATTAATATCATTGAGGAAACAAAGAAAGAGCTAGCTGTTGCCAAATGCGAGCATGATGCAATTAAGCTCAAATTGGAGAGTTATTCTAACTCCCGATATGTGCTCGATCACATCATTGACACTCAACAGCTGGAAGGGAACAAGAAAGGTTTCGGGTATAAGTCGTGTCCACCCCCTTTGAGACACAACTATTCTCGAATGCCCGATGAAGAGGAAATGCCTCGTTTTGAACCCAGTGTGCCTCTTGATTATGAGGAAGTTACTACTGGATTAGGGTTCAAATCAGACAGTTCCTCGAGTACCTCATCTGAAGGAATAGACACTTCAACGTTGACGAATAAGAGTGCTCCAATCATTGAGGACTATGATTCGTCTGATGATGAATCAGATGTGAGTGACCAGGATGAATCACTTGACAAGATGAAAGGAGTAGAAATTCCTATTGAGAATTACATTCTTTGTGATCCTCTTACTCCTGCTTTGCAACCTGTTGCAAAACAAGTGATTAATTTGTAGCATTAAAGGGTACTGATAAAATTGAGACTTTTGAAAATAAATCAAACACTGATTTTGTCCAACAAGTCAAGATTTTAAAACGTAACAGTCAAAACAACTACACCCAACACACAAATGGGTGTGATGAAAGAGCAAGTACCTCAGGTTCTACGGGTTCGACATCTGTTCGTCGATCGGATTCTCCTAAGTTTGTTGAAAGGAGAACGTGTTTTAAATGTGGGGAGTTTGGACATATCATTAAAAATTATACAAACACTCCCAAAGAGAAATTTGTAGAGAGAGCCCCACCTAAAAAGGTTCACCCACAACGTCGTTCTGTTTCACCAAAACATGATAAACGAACCGTTAAAGAACAAGAAACAAAACAACGACGTCAAAACGTCAAGGCAGTTGAAAAGGCTTTAAAATCTGAAGCCAAATCTGTTAAAAGGGAACTAAGTTCATCACAACCGTTAAAACCAGAAGTTTCAAAATCTTTTCATAAAACTCAAACTGGTAAACAAAAACAAACTTGGAAACCTAAAACGGGTGAAAGTTCAGGGGGAGCTGTTGTTTTTGAAAATCATCAGGAAATCGAGATCACATTTCGTGATGCTCAGGGACGACCCAAGACCACTAAGGCTTGGGTCCCCATCCTCAACTAATCGTTGAATGATATGTGCAGGATGTTCCAGGAGGAACTGTTAATAGTCATTGGATTGTTGACAGTGGAGCATCTAGGCACATGACAGGCGACTTACGGATTCTGTATGATGTGAAAAATATTAGAGGAGGCTAAGTCGCATTTGCTGGAGGCAAAGGCGGATATATCACTGGAGAGGGAATGATCTCCAATGGTGTTGTATGTTTCGATAAGATCAATTATGTTCGTCAAATTGATCACAATCTTCTGAGTGTTTCGCAAATCTGTGATAAAAAGTTCACCGTGCATTTTGATGATGCCGGTTGTTATGTGCTGAAACCTGGTTTCAAAATTCCTAAAGAATGGATTCTCTTATCGGTTCCATGAGTTAATGATCTTTATATTCTTGATATGAGCCAAGCGATTACGACATCTGCGCAAGTGACATGTTTTGTCTCAAAAGCCACAGAGAAGGAGTCTATATCTTGGCACAGACGAATGGGGCACATTCACTTAAGGAAAATGAACCATTTGGTGAAAAACAACCTTGTAAATGTTGTGCCGTGAGAAGTTTTCATCTAAAAGATATCTGTGTTTTGTGCCAGAAGGGTAAGCAAACGAAGAATTCTCACCTGATTAAGAAAGTCAACACTGTTAGCATGCCTCTCAAACGTCTTCATATGGACCTATGAAACACAAGACAACCTTTGGGGATGCTTATTATCTGGTAGTTACTGATGACTACTCTAGATTTTCATGGGTAGCTTTTATGGCACACAAGAGTGAAACTCCTGGAATCCTCAAGGATCTTCTTACTATGCTGGAAAATTTGTACACATTGAAAGTGAAGAGGATCCAAAGCAACAATGGCACTGAATTCAAAAACCGTGTAATGGATGAGTTATGTACTTCAAAGGGCATTCTTCATGAATACAGTTCTCGCTACACTACACTCCACAACAAAATGGTGTCGCTGAGAGGAAGAATCGAACGATAATAGAAACTGCAAGAACTATGTTGGTAGTGTCAGAGCTTCCTGTTCAATTCTGGGGGGGAGGCCGTGTCTACTGCTTGCTACACGTTAAACCGAGTTCTCACAGTTAAAAGGCATGGCAAGACTTGTTTCAAACTTCTACAGAAAAGGAAACCGGACATTTCTCACCTAGAACCTTTTGGCGCTCCATGCACTATGATTGATCCGGATGGAAAGTTTGGCGCCAAAGCTATCGAGGGTTTCTTCCTTGGATATGCTACTCTGAATTTTCGTGTATGGAATCTGGCTACCAAAAAGATTGAGCTATGGAGTGAAGTAAGGGTTCAAAGGTATACAAGTTCTGTTAGAGCTCCGGGTGATCCTTGGATGTTCGATTATGATGGGCTATTTGACTCCTTTAATCTGCCAACCTTTGATGAAGCATCCGCAGCTGCTCAAATGCTATTCGAAAGTGACAACGCTGCTGACTCACCATTGGTGAGACCAATTATTGTTAACCCCCAAGCTTCTAATTCGGTTAACAACATTGTTCAAAATGAGGACTTTGAAGATGCTCCTGATTTCAAAGAGTCATCGGAAGATGATGAATACCATGATGCAAATGAAGGCACTTCAGCTCCGGTTGCTCCTGTTCAAGGTGCTTCTGAATCAACTCCTCATGTGCAGAGTGTAGACAGTGCTGAAGGGAATGCATCCACTTCTATGCCTATGCTCGGTGTAGATTTGGTTATCGATCCTAATCTTAACAATTTGGGTATCAATACTCGTGTCCCTGGGGTTCCTGAATCGAGAATTCATGATACTCATCCGTAGCAGAATATTATTAGAGATGTCCATAGTGGTGTGCAAACGAGTAATCAGCTGAGAAACAACCAGAATGCTGGTTTGTATTCAGCCATCAGAGTTCTCTGGTCTTCAAAATGATTGGTCCTTCGCGTGTTATGTTTCACAAGAAGAACCGAAATCTTGGAAAGAAGCTCTTAAAGATAATTCTTGGGTTTAAGCCATGCAGGATGAACTGCAGCAATTTCAAAAGCTGGGTGTTTGGAAGCTTGTTGAAAGGCCGGAAAACTACAAGAAAATTGGCACACGTTGGGTTTTCAAACGCAAGAAGGACGATCGTGGAGTAGTCATACGAAACAAGGCGAGATTGGTTGTTTAGGGATTTCGTCAGATTGAAGGCATTGACTACAATGAAGTTTATACACCTGTTGCTCGTCTGGAAGCTATTCGGATCTTTCTAGCTTATGCCTCATTTAAAGGATTCAAAGTCTACCATATGGACGTCAAAAGTGCTTTCTTACACGGTGTGGTTGATGAAGAGGTGTACGTCGAACAACCTACCGGTTTTGAAGATCCTATTCATCCAGATCGGGTTTGGTTGCTCTACAAAGCTCTTTATGGTTTACATCAGGAACCACGAGCTTGGTATGCAACCTTATCAAATTATCTGCTGGAGAATGGTTTTCGACGAGGTCTTATTGATTGCACTCTCTTTATCAAAAAACAGGATGGAGATCTTCTGTTGGCACAGGTATACGTTGATGACATAATATTTGGTTCAACTAATGATTCTTTGTGCAGGCAATTCGAGCGTGTTATGCAGAAAAAATTCGAGATGAGCGCAATGGGGGAAATGAATTTCTTCTTGGGCCTACAAGTTCAACAAAACGAGTCTGGGATATTCATCCATCAGACTAAATATGTTGGTGACATCTTGAGCCGATTCCAGATGTCTGATGCAACGCCCATTGGTACCCCTCTTCCGCAGAATCACGGGATTACTCCGGATCTGAAGGGTGAAAGCATTAACTCTTCATACTATCGCGCTATGATCGGATCTCTCATGTATCTCACAGCCTCGAGGCCCGACATCATGTATCCGACGTGCCTGCTCACAAGATATCAAGCCAACCCGAAGGCCTCACATCTGGCAGCTGTTAAAAGGATTTTTCACTATTTGAAGGGATGCCCGGAAACCGGTCTCTGCTACCTTAGGGATGATAGCTTAGACTTGATCGTGTTCAGTGATTCTGATTTTGGCGGATGCAAAATTGAAGGCAAATCAACAACAGCGGGATGTCAATTCTTAGGAAATCGCCTGGTCACGTGGTAGTGCAAGAAGCAAACATGTGTTGCTACATCAACTTGTGAAGTAGAATACATTGATGCCTCTAGTTGTTGCTCCCAAGTTCTTTGGATACAACAACAAATGTGCAACTACGGTTTTGAATTCCTGTCTACTCCTATTTTTGTTGATAACAATGCTGCCTTACAGATCACTAGAAATCTTGTGCAGCATTCCAAGACTAAACACATCGAAATTAAATATCACTTCATACGTGATTGTTTTGACAAAAGATTAATCGATGTTGTTAAAGTTCACACCGATCACCAACGTGCCGACCTGTTCACAAAAGCTTTTGATAAAGCACGTTTTGATTATCTTCTTTTGGTCAATGGCATTAAGGTGATACCCGAGTAAAACTCCTTTGGCTAATTGTTTTTGTAAATATTTTCTTTAAAAACTCTAAAAATACAAAAAGATTTTCGTTTTCGTAACCTTTTAGCATTTTAGGGGGAGTAAATTCAAGAAAATACAAAAACATTTGAAAAATTCAAAAATCTAAAAATATGTCTTTACTTTCTGTCTTTAAGTTTGAAAAATTCAAAAATTCAAAAAAAAAATAGAAAACCAAAAATGAGTTTCCTGGATAAAGGAAGATGATGATATTCACTGGTGTGGTCGGTCAACATGTTAAAAATGTAAAACAAAAATTGAGAAATGATAAGTATCTCTACTAACGATGTATCGGTAAGCTCACAATCAGACTAAAATGTGCAGGATGATACAAACCTAAAAGACTTCAAGTCAGGTGGGAACCATTCATTGGCATATGGTCTTGGTACCGAAATTTCGTTTGATTGATTGCCGAGGTTCTGAGATATTCGGTCTTTATGCTGTCTTATCATCTGGGTATCATGGTTGTATCTTTTACCGAAAAATAATGGAGACGAAGTCTAAATCTTCCATGATACTATACATACGTGTACATATTGCTTTCGACCTCAATAAGTGATCAACAATCACATGTCCAATCAAAATAAGTGATAAAATATCACATTTTTTCTGGAGTCAAGTCCGTCTCTTTACTGTACGTTGTACTGACCTGTTCACGGACTTGCTCCTGTGCCCTCATGCATATGAAAATCAAGTTCCTCATCAATAAGTGATTCTATCACATAGGGCTTGTTTTCAATAAAAAATAAGTGAGTATCTCACATTCTTTTATACGGTCAAACAGATGATAAACGGTATACTCACCGGTAAGATGAACTCTCGTGCATACCTTGATACGGGAATGTGTCGTGAGTGGATGAACATCGACTTGTAAGTATAATCCTTACCGTAAATCGTATCTCCTAATTATGATTACATCTGATCAGTTTGAGCTTATGTGGACAACAATACAGATAATCAAGGTAGTATACTTATCCAAAGCTTTAAACCGAACAAAAATGATGTTGACTAAGACCGTAAGCTGGTATGTTCCTTTTCCTTGATACTCGCAAAAAGATTGCATTTGTACAGTTGTTTATTGCATTTTATAGTTTTTCGTTAGTTTACCTCACTTTAAATTATGTTTTAGTGTAATTTGTAATGTTCATTTTTGAATTAGCCGAAGTTGTAACTTGGAGTTTTCTGCCGAAAGCCTGAAACCTACTTCATAAAATGTCCTTGCATTGGGTAAACTCAATCAAAATGGAAATCTGTTCAAATAGACAAAATCTGTTCAAGTGTGCAAAATTTCAAAGACTTAGTAAATTTTTGAAAAATGTTTGACGAAAAATCATTTGGTCGACGAAACACCTAAACGTCGACGAAAGATCATGGTATGGTCAAACTTGGTTAAACTTGGTCAAAACTGAATTTGGTTCACGACGAAACTCCATGTTTCATCGAGGTGATGACGAAACTCACCTGGGCTTCATTAACTTTCGTCATGGGCTCACTGTTCAAGCCCAAATCAAGCCCAAACAAGTGTTTTGTCGAGCCTGTGTCAAGTTTCGTCAAAGACAGAGTTTCGTCGGGGTCATGAGTATATAAAGGGGTCCCAGTTCAATCAGACCTCACTTTTTCAAAACCCCATACCTGTTCATCTTCTTCCACGCTCCACATCCCATACCCCCCCTTTTCACCGACTTCCGACCCTCAAAAAAACCTTGCATTTTCTTTAAAATTTCTCATATAATCAAGGTATACAAAAGGATTTTCTACATGTTTCGGATCCTTAGAGTTGTTGTGATTTGTTTGAATGATTTTGGAAACCCTCTGAAACCCCATTCTTTCGATTTCTACATATGAATCATTATTCATTGCTTATGTGCTTGATAAAAACTTATAGTACTAGGACTTGTTTATGATGATTTATATGTTGATTCAGTTTGGGTTTCGAATAACAAAAACAAGGGTTGGATAAATGTTTGATGTTTAACTGTTTTGGGTGGTTTCCGGTCAAAACTCATGTCGGTTTTGCATCTAGGTTTGTCTTGTTTTGATTGTGGTTAAAAACAAAGTGTCATATTGCTTGAATATGTGAATCGGTCATCGGTTAACTGTCAATCGACGAAAAACCCTTAGATTTTGAAAACCCCCAATTCGACGAAACCCTAACCTGTGATGAAACCCTAATTGATGTTCACGAAACCCACTTGAATGACGAAACCTATGTTTATGCAAACTGAAGACGACGAAACTCAGATGACAGCGAAACCCCTCTTAAAATGGAACAACTTTCATCGAAAGGCTGTCGAAGAAACTCCACTAGTCAACGGTCAACTCTGACTTTGTTTGACCAAGGGTGTTTCGCCGTGAAGAAGAGTGTTTCGTCGATGTGTTGAAGTTTCGTCGTTCCATACTTAGAATATTTTCAAGTTTGGTGCCCCTTTTCACAAAAGAAGTGTATTTGAATGATAAATGTCCATTTGATACTTGAACTTGCATAGACTTATGTCTAATGCACATTTCATTACATTTTAACTTATTGTGGATGTTTGCACATTCAGATGGCACCAAAAGAGAGAAAACGCAAGCCCGCAACAAAGATAACTGATAAACCGGAGGAACTTGTGATGTTTGAGAAGCGTCACAATATGATTGCCTATCTGGATCCCGAAGGAAAGATCAGTGAATTGAAAGAAATCACACAGTGGATAAGAGAGTCGCGGATTAATAAAGCTGTCACTTTTTCAACTCCAGTTTACAAGTCGCTCGTTAAAGAATTCTGGAATTCTGCAAGCGTTGTGCAAGTTGATGGAACTGAAGTTATTCAAGGGCAAGTGAATGATCTGAACGTGATTGTCTCACCGGAAATCTTGAACACTGTTTTAGAGCTGCAAGACGATCCGAATGCTTCGTCCTCTATTCCAATCATGTGTACTCGTGGTTGTTTGCTAAGGATGAAGTGTATTGGTGACATCTTCAGCACTCAAATTAACAAGGGAGATTTGCTATTGCGTTACAAGTTTCTCTTGCACGTACTTATTCAATGTATTAGCAACAGACGTGCAGGATATGATATGGCAAGCAATGACCTTGTAGGACTCATGGTGGCATTGGTGCTTAACAAACCGTTTAGCATCTCAAAATACATCTTTGCCAACATGAAGGAGAAAATGACAAGAACTGGTGGTAGGACAACTGGGAATAAATTTTGGATGTATCCTCGGTTTCTACAGATGATCATGAATGTTCAGCATCCTGGCCTTCCAAAAGCCGACGACGATATCCTGAAGATAGAAACTATGATCATGAACATTCATTGAGGATATTCAGGGGCCTTGCAATAAAGAGATACACAGAAAGTGAGCCGCCTAGGAGGTTAATCGATGCTCTTGATAAACCAGACTACATCGCTCCAGCAGATGACAAATGGCGTCACAATGACAGCCAATCTGATGATGAGGAGCCGAAGTTAAAGAAAAGGATGGAAGAAAAGTTTGGTCGAAAAGATGTTTATTCTTCTGACAGTGATAGTGATGGTGATGACGAAGGTGGTGAAGGTGGTGATGCAGGTGCTGGTGCTGTTGGTATATCTGGTGCTGGTGCATCGTCTGCTGGTGCAACCGGTGATACTTCAGCTGGTGGTGACGAGGAGGACAATCCACCTGAGCCTGGGTATGAATTCTATTTGGATGAACGTGGTGTAGGGCAGGTTAGGAGAATTAGGCAAGAAAATGACCCTGAATACGTTCCTTTGGATACCGAAGCGGAACGTTTGAAGAAAAAGAAAACGGTTGTCCGTCGCAAGAAGAAAGCAAGAAAATCCATTGGTTCTTCATCTGCACAACAATCCGTTCCATAAGAGCCTTCACAAGAAGTGGAAATGGATCCAAACCTTGGATTCACGGCCACTGAAGCTTCTAAAATGGTTCCGTCTCCTCCTAGATCTTCAGATCCAACTCCTGTAGTGACCTCAACTCCTGAAGCTCCTACAGTGACTCCTCAGGCACCGACTCGCTCTATTGCATCGACCATTTGTGCAATTATATCGCAGCCGACCGCAGAGCGCAGACAGACTATATTCTCTCAGATGGAGCAGGATGAAAAGATAGACTTCCTATTTTCTCAACTGCAAGCTGCTGCAGGTCAAATCAACAGGCATTCTGAAGTGATAAACGTTACAAGAGCCGACTTGATCAAACAACAGTTGGAAATTAATACGTTGAACTCCACTTTTGGTCATCAGCAAGCAGAGATCACTCGCCAGCAGGCAGAAATAGAGCAACTAAAAGCTGAAAATGCTCGTTTGAAAGCTACAGACGAAGAGAGAGAATGACAGTTGCAACAGATGCGAACGGCGGATAATACTCGTGGTATAGAAATGAACCACATGAAAGAAAGCTGCTCTAAACTTCAGAAGTTGGCAGAATCTCTCAAAGAAAGGCATGACTATATGAAAGAGTGGTACGATTCTCGAAACACCACGATAGCTGATGGAGTCAAGCGAATAACTAAAGGCTCTGAGATTTTTAGAAAGCGGGTAAATATTCTGTGGGCAGATCGGTGCAAGCAATAAGAACTGTTGAAGAAAAAGGATGATGATCATAAGGATCAGGGGAACCCTGACCCTTCTGCCACATCAGAGCAACCGCCATCAACTACCTCTACTCAGTTGGTTGTCTTCCAGCCTTCGCAACTTGAATCTACGCAAGGAACCTCCAGTGGAACCGTTGAAGAAATACAACAGCTTGAAAGCAGCTCTTACATAGAAAGCTCTCTACCTGGTACATCTTCTGTTCCTAGTACTGCTGATCTTGCTTTGCAGGCTGTTCATCCTATCACTGGTGAAATTCTTGAAGAAGGAGAGATTATTGCGGATCTTTCACATGAGCAGTTACTTGCTCTGAATGAAATGAAAGAAATTGATGATGCTGAGATTGATCAAATGCCGAGTGAGCCTAAAACTGCGGATTTAGAAAATGTGGAAGAGATTGTTTTTGAAGGAAATGACCAGAATTCCTCATATGTGCGAGAAGACGGGACTGAGTTCGCTCCGTTTAATGAAGAATGGTTAAAAGAGAACGTGGACGTCATAGATGAACATTTGAAGAATCGTGATACTTCTGAAAATGCCGCAGATGCGTTCACGGAGTGGCGAAAGCAGTTCTTGTCTAAAGTTTTCAAGCCTTTGCCAGCTAACGTTCAAGTTGACTACCTGCAGTTTGAGAAAGAGAATTTGCATGGAAGAATTCTTTGTTAGATGTTCGTTAAGGAAATCCACCGCCTGGCCATTAAATGGGAATTCGGTATTCAATATTTCATGTCGTTGCTGAGCATATTGTCCTTACCATTTTACGACGTTGCAGCTTTGACGAAGCTTGAGCTCATTAATCGTTCAAACATCGAAGGATTTACATTTTTCGCACGCAAGATAAAGATGAACAAAGGACGGGCTGGAAAGACGAGTCGTACAAGCCTCAGTTTCCCATCTATCAACAGATAAAGTTCACCTTGGATCCATCTACCAACACGATGCGATACAAGCTGGTTTATCAGCCCTCGAAGGTTATGGATAAGATCCCATTAATGCCGATGAAACAAAACTTTTTGGAAGACATGGCTTTATGGTGCTACGACTCGGATACGCACGAGGCGGTAATTGTGTTTAATGGTGATCGTGAAAATTTTCGGATGTTAGATCCGATGTGGATCGTGAACATGTCGGCGGCCGACATCAACAAGTTGTGTCGACACGATATCTTCTACGAAGACAAGGACGCGCATCAAGCGTTGCGATTGCAGCACGTCGCTTGCTTTTGTTACTATCGTGGGATCCATGCTAGCAGTTCGTGGTCCGAAAAACACTAACGACGGAAGATTGAAGACCGAAGACTAAGTAACAGACAAGGGGGAGTTTGTTGATGCATATTTTGGTGTCTGTAACTTGTTTTAATTATCGATGTATTTGTACGGTCTTTTATTATCGAGTCTGTATTCGCCGTCGACCTTAGTTGGATATCCTCCAATCTTTTTGTTTTGGTCAAAAATTACCGAAGCAATTAAGTGATCAAATTAGTTAAGTGAGGTAGTGTGCTAAGAAAATGTGTTGAAAATATGCTAATTAAGTTGTTTGCAAAAACAGTTTTCAGGATACGGCTCAGGATATCGAGCTGTATCTATGATCAAACGATGAGTAAAAATGTAAAGGTTGACACGTGATGTACGAGGAAAGCCCTTGATCAATCTAGATCTCCGGCATAAAACCTCGGGAGCTGACAATCGTCGGCTACCTTGTTCTTCTTATTGCTTGAATAACCAGGATACAGTGCAGGATTTGATGCGGATAAACTAAGTGTTACAATGTGATTCGAATACAAGTGTAAGTGTTTGTGAGTGTTTGCAGCTAGTAGAGAGCAAGAGTGTTTAAGAATTTTTGTGTGTCCTATTTGATCCGATCATTCCTTTATATAGTAAAAGAAATAACTAACTATGCTAAAAATCCGAGATATTATGCTAAAAATCCAGGATACTGAGATTATTTCCTTTCTGAACGTTGCAAGGCTGTTTCAACTCGTTTTCCACGCGCATACCAACTATAACTTCGGGATTTATGCTCCTATAACCGTTACAACATTAATAGCATTGACCAATCATCCATAACTCCCATAAAATACACCTTTCTTCAATGCTGACTGTTACAAGAGCTATTCTTCCGCCATCAACGTCCTTATCCTGACCAAT
Organism: Helianthus tuberosus; assembly: GCA_030545235.1. NCBI lineage: Eukaryota > Viridiplantae > Streptophyta > Magnoliopsida > Asterales > Asteraceae > Helianthus > Helianthus tuberosus. The sequence goes on from JARYGA010008304.1 coordinate 1,527,718, forward strand.
TTGAGCGGGTCTTCAGGATGACTTGGTCCTCATGAACGTTAGTCCCTTGTAACCAACGTTTACAAGCAAATTGTTAGTAACACTCAGGATACTGCCTCAGGATGTTACCAATATCCTGGTCTGGTATCCTGATCGTAATCAGCTATCATAAAATCAAGATATAGTATCAGGATATGGGCTCAGAATTTCACCCATAACAATTGTCCCCAAAAATATAACTGTTGGATATCCTGATTCCGACGGATATATTTTTTAGTCATTCCAACATGTCTGGTAAGGATATCTGTTTCAAATATACTGAATCAGTACACATATACTGAACCTGTATCTTGGTTAGTTCGTCTCTATTTTGTAGGGTCTAAATCATCTAGTTGTCCTGCACTTAGAACAATTCTAATTTCCTGCAAGTAGAATAGTTTGACGACTGAAGGTGGAGGGATCCTGTGTTTCCAGGATGAAGCCTTCAACTGTTTATGTAAATATGCTTTAAAAACTTAATTGTGTTCTTGGTGGATGGGTCTCTTTTTGAGACGAAACCAAGAATACAATCTTTTGGACTAATAATAATAAACTGACCTTTTAGTCTTATTTATTATGTTTTTATTTTAAAAGGTATGTTTTGAATATCTTGATCAAATATCCTGGTCTGGATACTGATGAAATGTTTTCTAAATGTTAGACAAAACTTGGTTGAATATGACTTTTTAGAAAACTTAGATCATTTAGATAAGGTTTTCGAGACTTGAAGAATAATAAATCATACCAGAAACACTTAGGCAATAATTTCCAACCTTAACCTTTGAATCCTTTGCAAAGTCCCCGGCATGGATGTCCCCTCTGTGCAGGATATTGCATCAGTGCATGACATACTTGAGTATTTCTTCACTTAGTGATTAAACTTCGTAGCTTCTTATCCACAAAAGAACGTGTGTAATCACAGCTTGTCTTATCTTTGCAATCTTGTTAAAAACTTTAGTTTTACAGGGGATAAACCCTTAATGTACTGGGGATAAACCCTTAGTATCCTGGGGAAAATCCCAAATTTTCGTGCGCTACAGGCGGGAGTGTATAAACTCCAAGACTTAGAAAGGTGAAAACCTTTAAACCTTAGAGAGTATGAAAATACCCTTTCGCGAGAGAGGGTGATCAATCCTCATATACCTTAAGGATCCAGGGTATAGGCAACAGTGACGAAATTGTCAGCCACTTTTACATGAACTGGTCCCGCCACCTTGAACTATCCCTGGATAACTTGCGCTCCAGGCGGGGTGTTTAAACCCAATTCGTGAGAAAGGTGAATACCTTTAAACCTGTGAAGGGATCAGGATCCCTTAAACATGAGAGAGGGGGCCAATCCTCTAATCTTTCGAAGTATCCTAAGTGTGTATCCTGGAGCTATATCCGGAAGCATATTCTGCAAAACAACCTTAAACTAAGGTGGGTGTTAGCTTGGCTAAAACCCCCCGATGCTTAAGTTAGTATTGGGTTCAAATAAAATAAATTATATTTAAAAGAGACAGAATTCATACCATCTTGAGTTAGAAATTAAATTCTAAACTCACTTGAAATAGGCTTTGAGATGTATAGCATTCCAGGATCTTGGTAGTATATCCCCCTCCATATTCTTAAGCTGGTATGGTCCTTTTCCGGATTCCGATTCAATCTCATAGGGTCCTTCCCACTTTGAAGCCAACTTTCCATCAGCAGGATTCGTAGTATTCTGAAAAAGCTTTCCTTAACACCCAATCTCCGACTTGGAACCTTCTAGTCCTTATATTCTTGTTATATGCTCTGTATATCCTCTGTTGATATGCCGCCATCCTTAGCTTTGTTGCATCTCTTGTCTCATCAATAGTATCCAGTTCTTGACATAAGATTTCAGGATTTGATTCAGGATCCCGTAGGCTTGATCTAGCTCGGTATCACCATTTCTGTCGGGATCACTGCTTCTGCCCCAAATACCAAAGAAAATGGGGTTTGCCCAGTAGCATTCTTCACAGTTGTTCTATCAGCCCATAAGACAAATGGTAGTTCCTCTGCCCATTTTCCTTTTTTGGCACCTAACCTCTTCTTTAAATTGTTGACGATTATCTTGTTCAAGGATTCTGCTTGTCCATTTGCTTGAGGATGCACTGGTGTTGACGTAATCATCTTAATTCCCCAACTCTTGCAAAATTTAGTAGTTCTTTTGCTGAAGAATTGAGAGCCATTATCACCAACTATCTCAGCTGGTACCCAAATCTGGTCAGGATATTCCTCTTTATGAAGGATACTACTTCTTGATCCCTGACTTGAACAAAGAACTCGGCTTCGACCCACTTGAAGAAATAATCTGTCATTGCCAGCATGAAAACCTTTCCTCCTGGAGCCTTTGGAAGTTTTCCCACTATATCCATACCCCATTTCATAAATGGCCAAGGGGATACGATAGGATATAATGGTTCTGCAGGCTGATGCAGGATGTTGCCGTGTCTTTGACATGCATTGCATTTCTGAGCATACTCCGCGGCATCCTTTCTCATGGTCGGCCAGTAATATCCTGTTCTCAACACCTTCGAGAACAGAGATTTGCCCCCAGTATGGTTGCCGCAGTCTCCTTCGTGTATATCCTGAAGTACCTCCTTGGTTTCAGGATCTTCCAAGCACCTTAGGTACGGACCTGCAAGGGATTTCTTATACAAAATATTATTTATAATAGTAAAACGAGATACCTTCATCCTAAAAGCCTTAGGATTTGCATCCTTTGGGATATCTCCTTCTTGAAGATACTTCACAATTGGAGTCATCCAGGATTCCGGATCCTTCTCAGGATATCCATCACCAGGATCCTGGATACATGCTACTTCTTTATCCTAAGATTTGAAATGTTCCATTGCAGGATACAAGATGTGCACTATTGGTATCTGAGTTCCCTCCGGTATCCTGACAGTAGATCCTAAGTTTGCTAGAGCGTCAGCTTCAGCATTCTTTTCTTTTGGTACCTGTTCAAGTATAAAAATTTCGAAATATCCTGCTAATTTTTTAACAATTTCAAGATATTCAGCTAACTTTTCGCCTTTTACTGCATAAGATCCATTGAAATGGTTAGTAATCAACAGGGAATCAACATATACTTGTAAATATCTAATATTCATATTTTTAGCTAATTCTAATCCTGCTATCAGAGCTTCATATTCTGCTGTATTATTAGTGGCAGGAAACTCACATCTAATGGCATGGGGTAACATGTCCCCCTGTGGCGATTTTAGTAGTATACCAAACCTACACCTCTTACATTAGATGCACCATCAGTATATAGTGTCCAAGATTCTATATTTTCTCCGAGTTGTTGCACTTCTAGGTCTACTTCATTTTGAATATCACTACTGAAATCAGCCACAAAGTCTGCTAGAGCCTGAGACTTTATAGCATTTCTAGGTTCATGTATTGGATCATAGGCCCTTAATTTTACTGACTACTTAGCCATTCTACCCGACATCTCAGGTTTCCTATGCACATTCTTAACAGGATAATTAGTTTTAACATGAATCCTATGTGTCTCAAAATAATGTCTAAGCTTAGTTGATGCCATAACTAGGGCTAATATCATTTTTTCAAGATGAGAATATCTAGTTTCAGCATCTAATAAACTTTTACTAACGTAAGAGACATGATACTGCTGACCTTCATGATCCTTTACAAGGACATCACTTACTGCATTCCCTGATACTGCGAAATATAGGGATAATGGTTCACCATCCTCAGGCTTCATTAATAGAGGTGCGGTTGAAAGATATTGCTTTAATTCCTGTAGGGCTGCTTCATGCTTTTCTCCCCACTCGAACCTCTTATTCTTCTTCAGGATATCGTAGAATTCCTTGCATTTTTCCGAGGATCTTGATATAAATCTGTTTAATGCTGCTACTCGCCCTGTTAATCTTTGAACATATTTCATATCTGAAGGAGACTTGATATCCAAGATAGCTTTAATCTGCTCGGGCTTGCTTCTATCCCCCTTTTAGTCACCATGTATCCTAAAAACTTTCCTGCCCCCACTCCAAAATGGCACTTGGTAGGATTTAGTTTCATATTAAACTGGTCCAGGATATCAAATGCTCCTTTAATATCCTGGAGATGATCCTTAGCCTTCTTGGATTTGACTACCATATCGTCAATGTACACCTCCATGGTGTCCCCCAGTTTGTCTTTAAACATCATGTTTACCAATCTCTGGTACGTTGCACCTGCATTTTTTAAACCAAAAGGCATAGCAGTATAACAGTAAATACCTGTTGGTGTCATGAAAGAAGTATCCTCCTGGTCTGAAGGTTCCATTTGGATCTGCTGGAATCCTGAGGATGCATCCATGAAAGTTAACGTTTCATGACCAGTAGCGACATCCACCATCGAGTCTATATGAGGCAGAGGGAATGGGTCTTTAAGACATGCTTTGTTCAAGTCTGTGTAATCTACACAAACTCTCCATTTCCCCATTCTTCTTTTGAACCACGACCACATTTGCTAGCCACTTGGGAAATTTGACTTCCTTGATCATCTTGGACTTCAATAGTCTTTCAACCTCTTCTTGAATAATTATGTTTCATTCTGGAGCAAACTTCCTTCTCTTTTGTTGGAGAGGCTTGAAAGACCTGTTAATTCCAAGCTTGTGAGTTATAATATCCTTAGAAATACCTGTCATATCCTCATGCTTCCATGCGAATGTTGACATCCTGCATTTCAAAAAGTTAGTTAACTGATTTTCAATATCCTGAGGGATATTGGCTCCTACAAGCACCGAGATATCTGGATTATTCTGGTCCAGGATAATTTTCTTAACATCCTGCTCCAAAGCCTCCACAATATCCTGGGCTCGCATCTTTAATTGCTATCCTGCTTTGGATTTTCTTGAGGCCTTCATTGAAGAGGAGTAGCACACCTTCGCCTCTTGTTGGTCACTTTCAACTTTGACTACCCCCCAAGAAGTAGGGATCTTGACACACTGATGATAGGTGGAAGGTACAGCTTTCATATCATGAATCCATGGCCTGCCCAATATAATATTATAGTAGGATAATGAATCCATGACACAAAACCGTTGCATCGAGTTTACTCCTTCGACATATACGGGCAGTTTTATATCCCCAACAGTATTCTTTGCTTCTCCACTAAACCCTACAAGCACAGTGGACTTTGAGGTAATCTCCATCTAGGGGATGTTCATTCTCTTCAAGGTTTCCAATTGGATGATGTTGACTGAGCTGCCATTATCCACCAGTATCCTGCGTACAAAGTGATTAGCAACAGAGCGTCATGATGAGGATCCTGGACAGTATCCCTGTCATCACTATCGAACGTGATCATTTTATCAGTCGTGAGGGTCGATATCCTGGTTGGCTTATTCCCCCTTTCGGCCTTAGCCTCCTTTGCATGTCTTTTGGCTACAGAATAAGAAGTTCAGTAGATATCGGACCCTCCTGAGATAAAGTTAATTATCTTGGCGTCGGTGGGAGGTGATGCTGCTCGTTCAGGATCCTTCTCAATATCCTAACCCTTATTCTTCTTTCTGCCCAGAAGATCCTTCAGATATCCTTTGCTTAGTAGGTAGCTTATTTCTTTCCTCAGGGCAATGCAATCCTCAGTAACATGTCCGAAATCCTCATGGAAGGCACACCATTCGGACTTATCCTTCCAATCAGCTTTTTGTTGATTCTCTCGAGGCCACCTGGCTTTATCTCCCAAACCCTGCATAGCATACATTAGTTCAGGTATATTAACAGAAAAACAATATTCTGACAATTCAGGATACTCCTCAGGATACTCCTCAGGATCCTCATTTTCAACAGCGTTCACTTTTTTGCTATCATTCATGTCATATGGCTTAGAACGATATGGTTTGTATGAGGATTCTGACTTCCTGTTAGTTGGTTCATATGTTGAGGATGCATTCATCCTCTCTTGCATTTTCTTATCATCTTCCAGCCTGATATATCTCAAGGCCCTGTTCCGAGCTTCGTCCAAGTTCCTGCAAGGATTCATCACAAGATCCTGATAAAATTGGGAATCCTTTTGTAGTCCCATCTTGAATGCTTAGACTGCTATAGCAACATCAAGGTGTGGGATATCCAAGGATTCCCTGCTGAATTTGTTCACATAATCCCTCAAGGATTCCTGAGGTCCTTGAGTTATCCTGTAAAGATCACTGGTTAGTTTCTCAAAACTTCGGCTGCAAGAAAATTGACTATTAAATAAATTAACCAAGTGAGCAAATGAAGTAATTGAGTGAGGAGGAACGTTTAAGAGCCATTTTAAGGCTGATCCTGTTAAGGTAGAACCAAAACCCTTGCATAGGCATGTTTCCTTGAGATCCGGAGGGATAGGGTTGATTTCCATCCTTTCCCTATATTGGGAAATATGCTCCTCAGGATCCGTGCTTCCATCGTAGAGCTTCATGTTGGGGGTCTGAAATCTTTTTTGGGATTTCAGCATCACAGATAGGATACGTGAACCGGGATATCCTGTGACTGTCCTGGGATACTTCTGGAATAGGTTGCACTATTCCAGGCACACTTGATATCATATCCTTCAACTTTTGAAGCTCTCTGGTTATAGCTGATATCACACCTGCATCCTCCAATGATCCAAGAACATTAGTAACAGGGATACTGGTGTTAACAGACAAGTTACCAGCTTGGTGATTCTGGCTATATCCTGGGGCGCATCCTGGAGCATATCCTGGATCCCTCACAGTCGACATCCTGGTCGAAGAGGGTATCTCAGAAATATGACTCCGGGAATGGCTAGGCACAATATTCCCCCTGTTATCCTCAGCATATACTGCAGAACTGAAGTTTAAAGCTCTTGGTTGCAAGGGAGTGACAGTATCCTCAGCGGGCCTGCTTGAGCTAGATTTCAAGAGTTGTATCTCTCTTATCAGCATTTGGTTGGTCTCCTCCTGCTGCCTCATTTGTTCCTGTACACTACCAAACAAGGTTAGAATTTCTTCATTAGAGGCCAAAACAGGAGCAGATCCCTGAATACTCCGAGTAGGTATTGTTTTGGTCAAAAATTACCGAAGTAATTAAGTGATCAAATTAGTTAAGTGAGGTAGTGTGCTAGGAAGTGTGTTGAAAATATACTTGTTAAGTTATTTGGAAAAACAGTACTCAGGATACGGCTCAGGATATTGAGCTGTATCTATGATCAAACAATGAGCGAAAATAAAGTAAATGACACGAGATGTACGAGGAAAGCCCTTGATTAATCTAGATCGCAAGCATAAAACCTCGGGAACTGACAATCGCAGCTGCCTTGTTCTTCAATTGCTTCAAAAATCAGGATACAGTGCGGGATGTGGTACGGATCGACTAAGTGTTACATTGAAAATGAAATACAAGTGTGGTGTTTGCAATTAGCTAGAGAGTGAAAGTGTTCGAGAGTGTAAGTGTGAATTGTTGTGTTCTAAGCTGATCCAACCTCATCTATTTATAGTAAAGATAAAATAACTAACTACCCTAAACTTGCGGGATCCACCGAATATTCCTTCTTGGAACGTTGTAGACCTGGTCTTTCGGGCTCAACGTCTCTTTCTCAACAAATTCGTCCGAGTCTTGAGGAGAAGAAGTCCTCTTGACCGTTAGCAAGCCTCAACCCTTAACCTGCACGTGGTTAATTCAATAAGCCTCAGGATATCGCCCAAGATGTTAGCAATATCCTCTTCCAGCATCCTGATCACAAATAAACAAACAAAGGCAGGATATCGGTCAGGATACGTATGTTAAGAAAATGACCCCTAACAATTGTCCCCAAATATATCGGTTGGGATACCAATCCAACGGATATATTTCAAAAATCTTATCCCACAACTTAAGGCATTTAAAATGAAGCGACGGTCAAGATAACATCATAACTTCCAACGCGTTTTTTACTCCATGGAGATCCACGATGCCCCTATATCTTCTCTTTTCTTGTTTGAAAAGCAGATATCTTCAACAGACCCTTCAGGTAAATCTCCATTTTTTATTTTCTTCCTGTCAATTTACTTCATCTTTCTAGCAATGGCCGCCGAGACCTTCACCCAACAGAATCTTCTCAAAAATCCCGAGAAGGAGATCTGCGCTTTTGACAACGCAGATATTGCAGCTTTAAGAGCCTCCGGCGCTTTCCCTGACAGCACAGTCTTTAGACCATTTGATCGGTCAATCCGATCGGATGTTTCTTCTACCGAATGGATCTGTTTTCCAGCATATCCTTTTTCACTAGGTCTTCGATACCCTTTTCCTGAATTCATGATGCAATTCTTTCGTTTTACTGGCATCTCTTTTGCTCAAACCATGCCCATGGTTTGGAGAGTACTAATTGTACTCAACCAAATCAAAAACCTCCATTGTTCTGACCTCTGCATCGAGGATCTACCTATTGCTTATCGCCTCCGATCCCACGGCTCTAGCCGGTTCTTGCTTTTTTCAACCTCCAGCAAACCCCTAATTCTCAAAGCCACCAAAAACGAAGACGGATGGCAACGCAAATTCTTCTTTGTCAAACGAGATTCCATTGCTGAGGGTGCCAACCTTCCGGTGGAGTGGTTAACCACCGGTAGGATCATAAATATCCTTATAGACAATTTAATTGTTATCCTCTATTAATATTCTTCTTTTTGACCTTTATGCAGTGAACTTTAAGGAAGTTGCTCCTCCTACCGCTGAGTCAGAAGAGAGAATCAATACCGTTTACCGGTTACCTACAATAGACAGGACTTTTACCACACACGTTCCGAGTTCAAGTCAGTACTCATCATCCGAGATGTCTGGTAAGAATTCCTTTCAAAATAATTAGTCAAAACAATATAATGATAAAGAGTAAAACTTTTCCCTTTACGCAGCACCAGCTAAGATCCCTGAAGTCTTCGATCTTGACGAACTGGATAGCTATTCTGACCAAATCCAAGTCAAGAAAGAACCTGGCTCTAAGACCACTGCTACATCCAAACCCAGCAGCTCCAAAGCCATCATCATTCCTAAACCTTCACCGGCTACCAAACCTCGGAGTTCAAGTTCTCGCAAAAGGAAAGAACCCGATTCCCCTGTCATTTCTGACACCTTTCCTTATGAAAAGCATGGATTCATTGAAGCCAGTGGTTTTATGACTTCTTTTCTCAACCAGGTTAGTATCTTTATATCATATCCTGCAATTTAGACTATTTTCAAAGACTTAATAATATTGATCCCTGTCCTTTTACCTCTGTAGGGTCTTGAGCGTTTGGTTCACTTATATCAAGAATCCTGCAAGCTTAACAAAACACTTGAATCTAAGCTAAAGGAAGCAGAGATCACAATCTCTGACCAAGGTATGATCGCGGCCGCCAAGTCTCGTCACTACGAGGAGAAATACAAAGCTATGACCCAGGAACACCAAGTTGCTCTCAACAAAGCTACTCTTCAAGCCCAGGCCGATCTGGAAGCTGCCCATATGCAGTACGAACGGGATATGGTCAGTTACCGAGAAAGCCTCAAAAGTTCCGTCGTTATTTCTCTTCTCCAGGCTAGGTTGAAGATGGCTCATGAAGCCAAAACATTAGGCTTCGAATGCCCTTCTTGGGACGTTGGTGCTTGGGAGACCAGGCTGAAGAATCTTGGCGGTACCTCTTCCAAATCAACTGTCGATGAACCTTCTAAAGCAGCTGAAAAGGCAACCGATGCTGAGAAAAATGCTGAGACGGGTCCCAAGATGGATGTCGCTGAAACCGCTATGGACCAAGAAGGCAACACCCCCTAGAGCTTATTTTCTTTAAATCATTTGAACAATTTTACGTTTTTATGAACAATTTTTATTTCTATATCTAAACAATTTGATAGCCGAAGGTGGATGGGTCCTGGGTTTCAGGATGAAACCTTCGGTTATCAACCAGTATTGATTGCATCAAGAATAATTTCATCTTTTGACTTATTTTCTGTTACCTTGCATTGTTTAGTGTAAGTCTTGGCTTTATAAAAATTTCATACTGTTATTTTACAAAATATCCTGACCAGTATGCTCAGAAACATACTGCAGAAGCCTTTTATTAAATAGATCTTCCAGACGTTCTTTATAAAAATTTCTTTAGAAAGTAAAAAATAGTTTATGTCTTCAAAACCAAGTTTTGATGATGATCAAAGTTCCAAGCCAATACTAGTTTCAAACATCCTAATCAAATATCCTTAAAAGGACTTTGAGGATATATGTCAGGATACTTAACATAATGTTACTAAAAACTTAAACGAGGCTTACAAAGGAAAGATCATACCAGACATAGGATATAAACCTATTACCGAACTTCAATCCCTTTGCAACTCTTCCAATGAAGATGTCCCCAGTGCAAGGTACTTAGTGCATTAGTCGCAAACTTCATTCTTTTAGCTTTACACCACCATCTTGGCAGGGATGTCCCCTGTGTACAATGTTTTCAAGTATCTTAGAAATCTACTTAATGTCAGTTTCCATGGCATAAGCAATTTTTCACGTCCCGAGGGTATAACCCAAGGATGTACTGGAGATAAATCCTTTGTATCCTGGGGAAAATCCCAATTTTTCATGCGCTACAGGCGGGAGTGTATAAACTCCAAGACTTAGAAAGGTGAAAACCTTTAAACCTTAGAGAGTATGAAAATACCCTTTCGTGAGAGAGGGTGATCAATCCTCATATACCGTTAGGATTCAGGATATAGCCAATAGTGACGAAATTGTCAGCCACTTTTACATGGACTGGTCCCGCCACCTTGAACTATCCCTGAATAACTTGCGCTCCAGGCGGGGTGTTTAAACCCAATTCGGAAGAAAGGTGAATACCTTTAAACCTGTGAAGGGATCAGTATCCCTTAAACGTGAGAGAGGGGGCCAATCCTCTAGTCTTTCGAGTTATCCTGAGCACATATCCTGGAGCTATATCCTGAAACATATCTTGCAAAACAATTGTAAACTAAGGTGGGTGTTAGCTTAGCTAACACCCATCCGATGATTAAGTCAGTAATGGGTTACAAAGAACAAATTAAACCAAACATATTTAAAAGAAGTAGAATTCATACCATCCTGAGTTAGAAATTAAATTCTAACTCACTTGAAATAGAGCTTAAGGTGTATAGCATTCCAAGATCTCGGTAGCATATCCCCCTCCATGTTCTTGAGTCTATATGCTCCTTTCCCTGCTTCGGATTCAACTTCATATGGTCCTTCCCATTTTGGGGCTAACTTGCCATCGGCAGGATTAGTAGTATTCTGAAAAGCCTTTCTTAACACCCAATCTCCAATCTTAAATCTTCTGGTTCTAATATTCTTGTTATATGCCCTGGATATTCTCTGTTGATATGCTGCCATCCTTAGCCTTGCCGCATCTCTCTTTTCATCTATAGTGTCTAAATCCTGACCTAAGGCTTCGGGATTCTGCTCAGGATCACTTAAGATAGATCTTGCAGTAGGTATTGTCATCTCCGTTGGAATCACTGCTTCTGCTCCAAACACCAACGAAAATGGGGTTTGACCTGTTGCATTCTTTACCGTTGTCCTATCAGCCCATAAAACAAAGGGTAATTCTTCTGCCCATCTTCCTTTTTTGGCTCCAAGCCTTTTCTTTAAGTTATTGACAATTATTTTGTTTGAGGATTCTGCTTGTCCATTTGCTTGAGGATGTACCGGAGTAGACGTAATCATTTTGATTCCCCAACTCTTGCAAAAGTTTGTAGTCCTCTTACTTATGAACTGAGAACCATTGTCGCAAATTATCTCGGCTGGTACTCCGAATCTGGTGAGGATATTTCTCTTGATGAAGGATACTACTTCTTGGTCTCTTACTTGAACGAATGCTTCTGCTTCAACCCATTTAGAGAAATAATCCGTCATTGCTAGCATAAAGACTTTTCCTCCCGGAGCTTTTGGTAGCTTTCCCACTATATCCATACCCCACTTCATAAATGGCCAAGGGGAAACAATAGGATATAATGGTTCAGTCGGTTGATGCAGTATGTTACTATGTCTTTGACATGCGTCACATCTTCGAGCATGTTCTGCTGCATCCTTCCTCATTGTTGGCCAATAATATCCTGTCCTTAATACTTTTGAGAATAACGATCTGCCCCCAGCATGGTTACCACAATCCCCTTCATGTATATCCTGAAGTACTTCTTTGGCTTCAGGATCCTCCAAGCATCTCAAATATGGTCCTGCAAGAGATTTCTTGTATAAAATATTATTTATAATAGTGAATCGTGATACCTTCATCCTAAATGCCTTAGGATTTTCATTTCCAGGGATGTGTCCTTCTTTGAGATATCTCATGATTGGAGCCGTCCAGGATTTAGGATCCTCCTCAGGATGTTCTGCTCCAGGATTCTGTATACTAGCTACTTCTTTATCCTGAGGATTCGTTGCAGGATATAAGACATGTAATATTGGTATTTGCGTCCCTTCAGGTATCCTGATCGATGATCCCAAATTTGCTAGGGCATCCGCTTCAGCATTATCCTCCCTTGGTACCTGTTCAAGTATAAAAACATCGAAATATCCTGCTAATTTTTTGAGAATATCGAGATATTCGATTAATTTCTCACCCTTAACTGCATAGGATCCATTAAAATGGTTAGTAATTAACAAAGAGTCAACATACACTTGCAAATTTTTGATACTCATGCTCTTAGCCAACTCTAATCCTGCAATTAAAGCCTCATACTCTGCTTCATTATTAGTAGCAGGAAATTCACACCTAATAGCCTGGGGTAATATGTCCCCCTGTGGCGATTTTAGTAGTATTCCTAATCCTATTCCTCTTACATTAGATGCACCGTCAGTATATAATGTCCAGGATCCTGAGGATTCTCCTAACTGTTGAACTTCTAGGTCTACCTCGTCCTGAATGTCACTACTAAAGTCAGCCACAAAGTCAGCTAAAGCCTGAGATTTTATGGCACTTCTAGGTTCATATACTAAATCATAAGCACTCAACTTTACTGACCACTTGGCCATCCTGCCTGACATCTCTGGTTTCCTAAGCACATTTTTGACAGGATAATTTGTTTTAACATGTATCCTATGTGTCTCGAAATAATGCCTATGTTTCGTTGATGCCATGACTAGAGCTAATATCAATTTTTCTAAATGAGAATACCTAGTTTCAGCATCTAACAAACTTTTACTAACATAATAAACAGGATACTGCTGACCTTCATGGTCTTTTATAAGAACGGCACTTACAGCATTCCCTGACACAGCAAGGTACAGGGATAGTGGTTCACCATTTTCGGGCTTCATCAATAGAGGTGCGGTTGAAAGATACCGTTTCAAATCCTGCAGGGCTGCTTCATGCTTTTCCCCCCATTCGAATCTTTTGTTCTTCTTTAGGATATCATAGAAGTCTTTGCATTTTTCTGAGGATCTTGAGATAAATCTGTTTAGAGCTGCTACCCGGCCTGTTAATCTTTGTACGTCCTTCATATTTGAGGGTGATTTTATGTCTAGGATAGCTTTGATCTGCTCTGGGCTTGCTTCTATCCCCCTTTTTGTCACCATATATCCAAGAAACTTCCCTGCCCCCACTCCGAAATGGCATTTAGCAGGATTTAGCTTCATGTTGTAGTGATCCAGGATATCAAATGCTCCCTTGATATCCTGGAGGTGATCCTCAGACTTTTTAGATTTCACCACCATGTCATCGATATATACCTCCATGGTGTCCCCCAGTTTGTCTTTGAACATCATGTTCACCAATCTTTGGTACGTTGCACCTGCATTTTTCAAACCAAAAGGCATAGCTGTATAACAATAAATACCTGTTGGTGTCATGAAGGCGGTATCCTCCTGGTCAGAAGGCTCCATTTGGATCTGTTGAAATCCTGAGGATGCGTCCATGAAGGTCAGCATTTCATGCCCGGCAGTGGCATCTACCATTGCATCAATATGGGGAAGAGGAAATGGGTCTTTAGGACAAGCTTTGTTCAAGTCTGTGTAGTCTACACAAACTCTCCATTTCCCATTCTTCTTCTGCACTACAACCACGTTTGCTAGCCACCTTGGGAACTTAACCTCTCTGATCATTCTTGACTTTAATAATCTTTCAACTTCCTCCTGGATAATCGTGTTCCGCTCAGGAGCAAACTTCCTTCTTTTTTGTTGCACAGGCTTGAATGACTTATCAATTCCAAGCTTGTGAGTGATAATATCTTTGGATATGCCTGTCATATCCTCATGCTTCCATGCAAACGTTGACATCCTGCATTTTAAAAAGTTAATTAACTGCTCTTCAACATCCTGAGGGATATTGGTCCCTACGAGCACCGAAATATCGGGGTTATCCTGGTCCAGGATAACTTTCTTCACATCCTGCTCCGGATCCTCCACAATATCCTGGGCCCGCGTCTTTAATTGCTATGCTGCACTAGGTTTGGCTGAGGATTTCATCGAGGATGAGTAGCACTCTTTCGCCTCCTGCTGATCACTATCAACTTTGACCACTCCCCAAGGGGTAGGTATCTTGATGCATTGGTGATATGTTGATGGCACGGCCTTCATATCGTGAATCCACGGTCTTCCCAATATGATGTTATAGCAGAGTAGAGAATCCATCACACAGAAACGTTGTATCGAATTGACTCCTTCAACGTATACTGGCAACTTTATCTCTCCCACTGTGTTTCTAGCCTCTCCACTGAATCCAACAAGCACGGTAGACTTTGAAGTGATATCCATTGGAGATACATTCATTCTCTTCAGAGTTTCTAGTTGGATTATGTTGACGGAGCTGCCATTATCAACCAATATCCTGTGTACAAAATGGTTAGCCACATATAACGTTATTACCAGAGCATCATGGTGAGGATCCTGGACAGTATCCCTGTCATCTGCATCAAAAGTGATCACTTTGTCAGTCGTGAGGGTAGTCATCCTGACAGGTCTGTCTCCCCTTTCGGCCTTAGCTTCCTTTGCATGTCTCTTTGCTGCCGAATACGAGGTCCCACAAATGTCGGATCCTCCCGAAATGAAGTTGATTATCTTGGCATCCGAGGGAGGTGATGCTGCTCGTTCAGGATCCTTGTCAGTATCCTGACCCTTATTCTTCTTTTTTCCTAAGAGATCTTTCAGATATCCCTTGCTTAGAAGATAGCTTATTTCTTTCCTTAAAGCAATGCAATCCTCAGTCATATGTCCGAAATCTTCGTGGAAAGCACACCATTTTGACTTATCTTTCCAGTCAGCCTTTTGTTGATTCTTTCGAGGCCATCTAGCCTTGTCTCCTAGACCCTGCATAGCATACATCAATTCAGGAATATTAACAGAAAAGCAATATTCAGACAACTCAGGATACTCTTCAGGATCCTCATCTTCGACAGCATTCACTCTCTTGTTTTCATTTCTACCATATGGCTTAGGCCGATATGACTTAAATGAGGATTCTGACTTCCTATTAGTCGATTCAAAAGTGTTGGATGAGTTCATCCTTTCTTGCATCTTCTTGTCATCTTCCAGACGGATATATCTCAAAGCCCTGTTACGAGCTTCATCGAGATTCCTGCAGGGATTCATTACAAGATCCTGATAAAACTGAGAATCCTTTTGTAATCCCATCTTAAAAGCTTGCACAGCTGTTGCAACATCAAGATGTGGGATATCCAAGGATTCTCGACTAAATTTGTTCACATAATCCCTCAAGGATTCCTGAGGCCCTTGAGTTATCCTTTAAAGATCACTGGTTAGTTTCTCAAAACTCCGACTACAAGAAAATTGACCGTTAAATAAATTAACCAAATGAGCAAATGAAGTAATTGAGTGAGGAGGAACGTTTAACAGCCATTTTAAGGCTGATCCTGTTAGAGTAGAACCAAATCCCTTGCACAAGCACGCTTCCTTGAGCTCCGGAGGGATAGGGTTAATCTCCATTCTTTCCCTATACTGGGCAATATGCTCCTCAGGATCCGTAGTCCCATCATAAAGCTTCATGTTGGGGGTTTGGAATCTCTTTGGGATCTCAGTATCACAGATAGGATACGCGAAACGAGATATCTTGTGGCTGTCTTGAGACACTTCCGGGATCGGTTGGACCACCCCAGGTACACTAGATATCATGTCCTTTAACTTCTGAAGTTCCCTGGTAAGTGCTGATGTCACACCTGTATCCTGCAAAGATCCACCACTGTTAGCAGCATGAGTATTATTATTATTAGACACGTTACCAGTTGGAGGATTCTGCCCATATCCTGAAGCATATCTTGAGCTCCTTATGGTTGACATCCTAACCAAGGAGGGTATTTCAGGAGTATGATTCTGAGGAAGACTGGGCACAATATTCCCCCTATTATCCTCGGTATATACAGCTGAACTAAAGTTCAACGCTCTGGGGTGTAACGGAGTGACATTGTCCTCCGCAGATCTGCTCGAGCCAGCCTTCAGGAGTTGTATTTCCCTCAAAAGCATTTGGTTTGTTTCCTGTTGCTGCCTCATTTGTTCCTGCACACTTCCAAATAAGGTTAAAATTTCATCATTAGAAGCTAAAACGGGAGCAGATCCCTGGACACTCCGAGTTGGGATAACATCTTGAGATTGTGTAGAGGTTGGCATCCTTGGAGGAGGTGGTGGAAGCACCGAACCGGTAGTAGCAGAAGTCATAGCAGACACAGTAGAGGAACTCATGTTTGATCTTGAGGCCATTATAGATAATGTGGCAAAGAGTTTTGAAAATAGAAAACCGATTAGCGATTTGACAAAAAGTTTTAGTAAAAAGAGCACCACTTGCCCCACGGTGGGCGCCAAATTGTTTTGGTCAAAAATTACCGAAGTAATTAAGTGATCAAATTAGTTAAGTGAGGTAGTGTGCTAGAAAGTGTGTTGAAAATATACTTGTTAAGTTATTTGGAAAAACAGTACTCAGGATACGGCTCAGGATATTGAGCTGTATCTATGATCAAACAATGAGCGAAAATAAAGTAAATGACACGAGATGTACGAGGAAAGCCCTTGATCAATCTAGATCGCCGGCATAAAACCTCAGGAACTGACAATCGCAGCTGCCTTGTTCTTCAATTGCTTCAAAAATCAGGATACAGTGCGGGATGTGGTACGGATCGACTAAGTGTTACAATGAAAATGAAATACAAGTGTGGTGTTTGCAATTAGCTAGAGAGTGAAAGTGTTCGAGAGTGTAAGTGTGAATTGTTGTGTTCTAAGCTGATCCAACCTCATCTATTTATAGTAAAGATAAAATAACTAACTACCCTAAACTTGCGGGATCCACCGAATATTCCTTCTTGGAACGTTGTAGACCTGGTCTTTCGGGCTCAACGTCTCTTTCTCAACAAATTCGTCCGAGTCTTGAGGAGAAGAAGTCCTCTTGACCGTTAGCAAGCCTCAACCCTTAACCTGCACGTGGTTAATTCAATAAGCCTCAGGATATCGCCCAAGATGTTAGCAATATCCTCTTCCAGCATCCTGATCACAAATAAACAAACAAAGGCAGGATATCGGTCAGGATACGTATGTTAAGAAAATGACCCCTAACAGGTATAATATCCTGAGGCTGTGAGGAGGCTTGTGTCCTTGGAGGAGGTAGAGGAAGCATCGAACCAATTGTTGCAGAGGTTGTAGCAGACACGGTGGAAGAGCTCATGTTTGATCTCGAGGCCATTGAAAATAGTGTAGCAAAAAGTTTTGAAAATAGAAAACCAAGTAATGATTTTGCAAAAGCTTTTAGTAGAAATAGCATCACTAGCCCCACGGTGGGCGCCAAATTGTTTTGGTAAAAAATTACCGAAGCAATTAAGTGATTAAATTAGTTAAGTGAGGTAGTGTGCTAAGAAAATGTGTTGAAAATATGCTAATTAAGTTGCTTGCAAAAACAGTTTTCAGGATACGGCTCAGGATATCGAGCTGTATCTATGATCAAACGATGAGTAAAAATGTAAAAGTTGACAGGTGATGTACGAGGAAAGCCCTTGATCAATCTAGATCTCCGGCATAAAACCTCGGGAGCTGACAATCGTCGGCTGACTTGTTCTTCTTATTGCTTGAATAACCAGGATACAGTGCAGGATTTGATGCGGATAAACTAAGTGTTACAATGTGATTCGAATACAAGTGTAAGTGTTTGCAGCTAGTAGAGAGCAAGAGTGTTTAAAAAATTTTGTGTGTCCTATTTGATCCGATCATTCCTTTATATAGTAAAAGAAATAACTAACTATGCTAAAAATCCGGGATATTATGCTAAAAATCCGGGATACTGAGATTATTTCCTTTCTGAACGTTGCAAGGCTGTTTCAACTCGTTTTCCACGCGCATACCAACTATAACCTCGGGATTTATGCTCCTATAACCGTTACAACATTAATATCATTGACCAATCATCCATAACTCCCATAAAATACGCCTTTCTTCAATGCTGACCGTTACAAGAGCTATTCTTCCGCCATCAACATCCTTATCCTGACCAATTTGAGCGGGTCTTCAGGATGACTTGGTCCTCATGAACGTTAGTCCCTTGTAACCAATGTTTACAAGCAAATTATTAGTAACACTCAGGATACTGCCTCAGGATGTTACCAATATCCTGGTCCGGTATCCTGATCGTAATCAGCTATCATAAAATCAAGATATAGTATCAGGATATGGGCTCAGAATTTCGCCCATAACAATTGTCCCAAAAAATATAACTATTGGATATCCTGATTCCGACGGATATATTTTTTAGTCATTCCAACATGTTTGGTAAGGATATCTGTTTCAAATATACTGAATCAGTACACATATACTGAACCTGTATCTTGGTTAGTTCGTCTGTATTTTGTAGGGTCTAAATCATCTAGTTGTCCTGCACTTAGAACAATTCTAATTTCCTGCAAGTAGAATAGTTTGACGACTGAAGGTGGAGGGATCCTGTGTTTCCAGGATGAAGCCTTCAACTGTTTATGTAAATATGCTTGAAAAACTTAATTGTGTTCTTGGTGGATGGGTCTCTTTTTGAGACGAACTAATAATAATAAACTGACCTTTTAGTCTTATTTATTATGTTTTTATTTTGAAAGGTATGTTTTGAATATCTTGATCAAATATCCTGGTCAGGATACTGATGAAATGTCTTCTAAATGTTAGACAAAACTTGGTTGAATATGACTTTTTAGAAAACTTAGATCATTTAGATAAGGTTTTCGAGACTTGAAGAATAATAAATCATACCAGAAACACTTAGGCAATAATTTCCAACCTTAACCTTTGAATCCTTTGCAATGTCCCCGGCATGGATGTCCCCTGTCTGTGCAGGATATTGCATCAGTGCATGAAATACTTGAGTATTTCTTCACTTAGTGATTAAACTTCGTAGCTTCTTATCCACAAAAGAACGTGTGTAATCACAGCTTGTCATATCTTTGCAATCTTGTTAAAAACTTTAGTTTTACTGGGGATAAACCCTAAATGTACTGGTGATAAACCCTTAGTATCCTGGGGAAAATCCCAAATTTTCGTGCGCTACAGGCGGGAGTGTATAAACTCCAAGACTTAGAAAGGTGAAAACCTTTAAACCTTAGAGAGTATGAAAATACCCTTTCGCGAGAGAGGGTGATCAATCCTCATATACCTTAAGGATCCAGGGTATAGGCAACAGTAACGAAATTGTCAGCCACTTTTACATGAACTGGTCCCGCCACCTTGAACTATCCCTGGATAACTTGCGCTCCAGGCGGGGTGTTTAAACCCAATTCGTGAGAAAGGTGAATACCTTTAAACCTGTGAAGGGATCAGGATCCCTTAAACATGAGAGAGGGGGCCAATCCTCTAATCTTTAGAAGTATCCTGAGTGTGTATCCTGGAGCTATATCCTGAAGCATATTCTACAAAACAACCTTAAACTAAGGTGGGTGTTAGCTTGGCTAACACCCCTCCGATGCTTAACTTAGTATTGGGTTCAAATAAAATAAATTATATTTAAAAGAGACAGAATTCATACCATCTTGAGTTAGAAATTAAATTCTAAACCCACTTGAAATAGGCTTTGAGATGTATAGCATTCCAGGATCTTGGTAGTATATCCCCCTCCATATTCTTAAGCTGGTATGGTCCTTTTCCAGATTCCGATTCAGTCTCATAGGGTCCTTCCCACTTTGGAGCCAACTTTCCATCAGCAGGATTCGTAGTATTCTGAAAAGCTTTCCTTAACACCCAATCTCCGACTTGGAACCTTCTAGTCCTTATATTCTTGTTATATGCTCTGGATATCCTCTGTTGATATGCCGCCATTCTTAGCTTTGTTGCATCTCTTGTCTCATCAATAGTATCCAGTTCTTGACATAAGATTTCAGGATTTGATTCAGGATCCCGTAGGCTTGATCTAGCTCGGTATCACCATTTCTGTCGGGATAACTGCTTCTGCCCCAAATACCAAAGAAAATGGGGTTTGCCCAGTAGCATTCTTCACAGTTGTTCTATCAGCCCATAGGACAAATGGTAGTTCCTCTGCCCATTTTCCTTTTTTGGCACCTAACCTCTTCTTTAAATTGTTGACGATTATCTTGTTCAAGGATTCTGCTTGTCCATTTGCTTGAGGATGCACTGGTGTTGACGTAATCATCTTAATTCCCCAACTCTTGCAAAAGTCAGTTGTTCTTTTGCTGATGAATTGAGAGCCATTGTCACAAACTATCTCAGCTGGTACCCAAATCTGGTCAGGATATTCCCCTTTATGAAGGATACCACTTCTTGATCACTGACTTGAACAAAGGCCTCGGCTTCGACCCACTTGGAGAAATAATCTGTCATTGCCAGCATGAAAACCTTTCCTCCTGGAGCCTTTGGAAGTTTTCCCACTATATCCATACCCCATTTCATAAATGGCCAAGGGGATACGATAGGATATAATGGTTCTGCAGGCTGATGCAGGATGTTGCCGTGTCTTTGACATGCATCGCATTTCTGAGCATACTCCGCGGCATCCTTTCTCATGGTCGGCCAGTAATATCCGGTTCTCAACACCTTCGAGAACAGAGATTTGCCCCCAGTATGGTTGCCACAGTCTCCTTCGTGTATATCCTGAAGTACCTCCTTGGTTTCAGGATCTTCCAAGCCCCTTAGGTACGGACCTGCAAGGGATTTCTTATACAAAATATTATTTATAATAGTAAAACGAGATACCATCATCCTAAAAGCCTTAGGATTTGCATCCTTTGGGATATCTCCTTCTTGAAGATACTTCACAATTGGAGTCATCCAGGATTCAGGATCCTTCTCAGGATATCCATCACCAGGATCCTGGATACATGCTACTTCTTTATCCTGAGATTTGAAATGTTCCATTGCAGGATACAAGATGTGCACTATTGGTATCTGAGTTCCCTCTGGTATCCTGACAGTAGATCCTAAGTTTGCTAGAGCGTCAGCTTCAGCATTCTTTTCTTTTGGTACCTGTTCAAGTATAAAAATTTCGAAATATCCTGCTAATTTTTTAACAATTTCAAGATATTCAGCTAACTTTTCGCCTTTTACTGCATAAGATCCATTGAAATGGTTAGTAATCAACAGGGAATCAACATATACTTGTAAATATCTAATATTCATATTTTTAGCTAATTCTAATCCTGCTATCTGTTTTGGTAAAAAATTACCGAGGCAATTAAGTGATCAAATTAGTAAAGTGAGGTAGTGTGCTAAAAAGTGTGTTGAAAATATGCTGGTTAAGTTGTTTGTTAGAAACAGTATTCAGGATACGGCTCAGGACATTGAGCTGTGTCTACGATCAAACTATGAGCAAAAAGTAAAGGGAATGACAAGAGATATACGAGGAAAGCCCTTGATCAATCCAGATCACCGGCACAAAACCTCAGGAGCTGACAATCGCAGCTGCCTTGTTCTTCTTATTGCTTTAAACGTCAGGATACAGTGCAGGATATAGACCAGATCGCTAAGTGTTACAATGCTTTGTGTGAAAGTAAAGATTGCGAGAGAACAAGTGTCAGAGTGTAGTGAGTGTTCGTGTGATGTCCTATTCGATCTGGTATACCCACCTATTTATAGTAACGAATTACAAACGAAAATTCCTATAAACATGGGATGCTCCGAATATTCCATTGTAAACGTTGTAGACCGACTAATGCGGCTTCAACGTCTTTATTTGAACGACTTGGACCGAGTCTTCCGCGGAATGAGTCCTTGTGAATGTTACTAGCTCCTAACCCGCATACCTGCACATAACCCGTTAGTGATCCTGAAGATACCATTCAGGATATTAACAATATCCTGAATCAGCATCCCGGACGTAAACAAATATCATATAACTAAGATATAACCCAAGATATTTCTCAGGATATGGGCTCAGAATTCTACCCATAACAATTGTCCCCAAAAATGTTACCGTTTAGTATCCTGCACTAACGGTTACATTTTTCACAGAGATCGATGTAATTAAGAGATAAGACGCATGATGTGACCGTTTGCAACTACTCAGCCTATATTTACTCATTGCACCCTATATCTTCTCATCCTCATCTCTTTTTTAATCAATACCGATAAGGAAAAAGGTAAACATTCTCTCTCTAATCTTCATCTTCATCCTTCTTTTCCGGTAAAAAATTCAAGCGATCAAATGCCGAGACAAACAAGATCCAGTTCTGGTGATTCGGCTCCCACATTCATCCAACAGAACCTTCTCCAAGAATCAGAGAAGGAAACATGTACTTTTGATAGTGCCCACTTGTCGGCCTTGAAATCCTCCGGCATCTTCCCGGAAGGAACTGTGTTTCGGCCGTTTGACCGGGAAATGCGGTCGGACATGGTCTCCGGCAAGTGGTTGTGCATTAACGCCTTTCCTTTCACCTTAGGGTTACGGTTCCCCTTCCCTGATTTCATCACCGAGTTTTTCAAAATCACAAAAATCTCTTTTAGCCAAACAATGCCAATGCTTTGGCATGTCCTATCTGTTCTTGATCAGATCAAGAAAAACCACATCCCTGATCTTTCTGTTCATGATCTCCCCCTAGCTTACCGGCTTAGATGTCATGGGTCTTGTAGATTTTTGTTTTATTCTACCTCCGGCGATCCGCTGATACTTCGTGCCACCAGGAACGAAGAGGGTTGGAAATCCAAGTTCTTCTTTGTAAAAAGGGACTCAATCCCTGGTGGAACGGAATATCCGGTGAAATGGTTGAAAAAGTGTAGGATTTAGGGTTTAAGGATGATCCTGCCTCTTATCCTGTTCCATATCCTGAACTGATTAACTTTCTTTTTTCTGTTGTACACGCAGCTGATTTTAGGAAGATTGCACCTCCCCTTGCCGATTCAAAGAAAAGGATTGACGCCATCAGACTCCTTCCAGAGGCTGAAAGAAGTTTCAACCCGTCTCCACCATCTCTAAGTCCTCTTTCTAGTGCAAACATGTCTGGTAAGGATCCTGCAATATATCCTGTACATACATGTTTTTTATTTAATATACTTAGGAGAAATTTTACTCCCTGTATGCAGACTCCAGCAAAATTCCAATTCTCCTTGATCTTGACGAGCTCGACAGTTACCCCACTCCAGTCATGGTCAAGAAAGAGACCCCTGCTGCCACCAGCTCCAAGCCGCTCCCGGCTCCTAAGGCTAACCCCAGGACTCGTGCTTCCACAGCGAAGAAGAGGAAAGGTTCTGAAGTCAGCGCTCCAGGTCCAGAAGGGTTCGCTTATGATGAACTCAGCTTTTCTGACTCCTTAGAGCCAATGACATCCTTCCTCAACAAGGTAATATCCTGCTACATATCCTGCACATATATCC
Source organism: Helianthus tuberosus (assembly GCA_030545235.1). Classification (NCBI taxonomy): domain Eukaryota; kingdom Viridiplantae; phylum Streptophyta; class Magnoliopsida; order Asterales; family Asteraceae; genus Helianthus; species Helianthus tuberosus. The sequence continues at coordinate 1,551,439 of JARYGA010008304.1, forward strand.
TGCATACATATCCTGATAGGATATCCTGACAGGATATCCTGGTTAATATATTTTGACTCATACCTGAATTTGATGTGCAGGGCCTCCAGCATTTGCTCCACCTGTACAACGATGCCTGTGGTGCTGTTGCACTCCACGAAGCCAGGATTAAACAGCTCGAAAGCACCGTTGCCGACCAAGGTGCCATTGCTGAAGCAAAGACCCGGCACTACGAGGGCATGCTGAAGAAGGTCACCCAAGATGCTGAGCTCAAACTTGCCACTATCTAAATGGATCACGAGCAGGCCATGGTTTCTTTCCGGGAAGGAATTAAAGCCTCTGTTATCGTCTCCCTGCTACAGGCTCGCATCAAGATGGCCTACGAGGCCAAGGAGACAGGCCTTGTATGCCCATCCTGGCCGGTTGAATCCTGGGTGGCCAAGCTGAAGGAGCTTGGAGGCAAAGCTATGCCACTCCCTGCTAAAGCCGGTGAATCTTCCAAGTCAGCAGAGGTGGTGAACCAGGCTGGAGACAAGAAGGACGCTGGAGCGGATGCTGCGATGGATGCTGGTGAGGATGCTGCTCAGGATGCTGGTGCTGAGAAGCCGGAGAAGGTTGGAGAAGATGCCGCTGTGTGAGGGCATTCAGGTGGGCGATGATGGATATACGTGCCAAGGCCAGAGCCCACCTTTTTAAATTTGAATGTTGGTTTGTAATCCCCTAAACAATTTACTTTTCTGCACTTTACTTTTCTGCACCTGAACAATTTACATTTCCTGCATGCTGTTTGAACAATACTACAGTTGGAGGCGGATGGGTCTCGGTTTGAGATGAAACCTTCAACTGTTGGGTAAATATGTTTAAAGACTAATTGTGCTTTTGGTGGATGGATCTCGGTTTGAGATGAAACCAAAAGCACAAACTTTTGTTATGTTAATAATATAACCTTCCTTTTGACCTTACCATTGTTGTTATTAGTGTACAAATTTTACTTATGAAAACTGTTTTGTTTGAACATTCTTGGGAATATTATGGGAACACATTCTAAGAATATCCTGACAAATATCCTAAGTGATATCCTTGTCAGGACATAGTCATATATAAAAACTTAAGACATTCGAAAAAAGGAGAGATCATACCAAACACTCTTAGAGAGTCAATTCCAATCTTCCACCTTAGGAATGTCCCCAGTGCAAACTTGGATCCATCCTTTGAATAGTTTAATGTATGTCCCCTATGTTTGACACAGAAATGCAAATGTATTCACACTTTGACTTGAATAAGTTCCGAACACCCCGAGACAAAACCCTTGATATCCTGAAATGAATCCTTAGCATACTGGGGATAAACCCCGAGTATCCTGGGGATAAACCCTGATATCCTGGGGATAAATCCTGATATGCTAGGGATAAACCCTGATATGCTGGGGATAAACCCTGATATGCTGGGGATAAACCCTGAGTTTCATGTGCTACAGGCGAGAGTGTATAAACTCCAAATCTTAGAAAGGTGAAAACCTTTAAACCTTAGAGGGTATGAAAATACCCTTCCGTGAGAGAGGGTGATCAATCCTCATATACCTTCAGGATCCAGGATATAGCCAACAGTAACGAAATTGTCAGCCACTTTTACATGAACTGGTCCGGCTACCTTGAACTATACCTAGATAACTTGCGCTCTAGGCGAGGTGATTAAACCCAATTTGAAAGAAAGGTGAATACCTTTAAACCTTTGAAGGGATCAGGATCCCTTAAACGTGAGAGAGGGGGCCAATCCTCTAATCTTTCGAGTTATCCTGAATGCATATCCTGGGGCTGTATCCTGAAACATATGCTGCAAAATAACTGTAAACTAAGGTGGGTGTTAGCTTGGCTAACACCCCTCCGATGCTTAAGTCAGTATTGGGTTCAAGATAATAAACAAATATACTTAAAAGAGATAGAATACATACCATACTGAGATAGAAATTAAATTCTATTCTTACTTGAAATAGAGCTTTAAGTGTATTGCATTCTAGGATCTTGGTAGCATATCTCCTTCCATATTCTTGAGTCGATATGCTGAAAAGCCTTTCTTAGCACCCAATCACCAACTCGAAATCTCCTAGTCCTTATATTCTTGTTATATGCTCTGGATATTCTTTGTTGATATGCTGCCATTCTCAACCTTGTTGCATCTCTTTTTTCATCTATAGTATCCAAATCTCGACATAAGGCTTCAGGATTCTGCCCAGGATCCTGTAAGATAGATCTTGAAGTAGGTACCACCATTTCTGTTGGAATCACTGCTTCTGCTCCAAATACCAAGGAGAATGGGGTTTGGCCGGTTGCATTCTTTACCGTTGTCCTATCAGCCCACAAAACAAAGGGTAATTCTTCTGCCCATCTTCCTTTTTTGGCTCCAAGTCTCTTCTTTAAATTATTGACAATTATCTTGTTTGAGGATTCAGCTTGTCCATTCGCTTGAGGATGTACCGGAGTAGACGTGATCATTTTGATTCCCCAACTCTTGCAAAAGTCAGTAGTCCTCTTGCTTATAAACCGGGACCCATTATCACAAATGATTTCAGCTGGTACCCCAAACCTGGTCAGGATATTCCTCTATATGAAGAAGACTACTTCTTGGTCTCTAACTTGAACAAATGCTTCAGCTTCAACCCACTTAGAGAAATAATCAGTCATTGCCAGCATAAAGACTTTTCCTCCTGGAGCTTTTGGTAACTTCCCTACTATATCCATCCCCCATTTCATGAATGGCCAAGGGGAAACTACAGGATATAGCGGTTCAGCGGGTTGATGTAGTATGTTACTATGCCTTTGACATGCATCACACCTTCGAGCGTATTCTACAACATCTTTCCTCATCGTTGGCCAATAATATCCTGTCCTTAATACTTTCGAGAACAATGATCTGCCCCCAGTGTGATTACCACAATCCCCTTCATGTATATCCTGAAGTACTTCTTTGGCTTCAGGATCCTCCAAGCACCTCAAATATAGTCCTGCAAGAGATTTCTTGTATAAAACATTATTTATAATAGTGAATCGTGATACCTTCATCCTAAATGCCTTAGGATTTTCATTTCTGGGGATGTATCCTTCCTTGAAATATCTCATGATCGGAGCCGTCCAGGATTCAGGATCCTTTTCAGGATATTCTGCTCCAGGATCCTGAATAGCCGCTACTTCTTTATCCTGAGGATTCGTTGCAGGATACAAGATATGTAATATTGGTATTTGGGTCCCTTCTGGTATCCTGATCGATGATCCCAGATTTGCTAAGGCATCTGCTTCAGCATTATCCTCCCTTGGTACCTGTTCAAGTGTAAAAACATCGAAATATCCTGCTAATTTTTTGAGAATATCGAGGTATTCGATTAATTTCTCACCCTTAACTGCATAGGATCCATTAAAATGGTTAGTAATTAACAAGGAGTCAACATATACTTGCAAATTCCTGATACTCATATTCTTAGCCAACTCTAATCCTGCAATTAAAGCCTCATACTTTGCTTCATTATTAGTAGCAGGAAATTCACATCTAATAGCCTGGGGTAATATGTCCCCCTGTGGTGATTTTAGTAGTATTCCCAATCCTACTCCACTTACATTAGATGCACCATCAGTATATAATGTCCAGGATCCTGAGGATTCTCCTAACTGTTGGACTTCTAGGTCTACCTCATCCTGAATGTCACTACTGAAATCAGCCACAAAGTCAGCTAAAGCCTGAGACTTTATGGCATTTCTACGTTCATATACTAAATCATAAGCACTCAACTTTACTGACCACTTAGCCATCCTGCCTGACATTTCTGGTTTCCTAAGCACATTTTTGACAGGATAATTTGTTTTAACATGAATCCTATGTGTCTCAAAGTAGTGTCTAAGCTTCGTTGATGGCATAACTAATGCTAGTATCAAATTTTCAAAATGAGAATATCTAGTTTCAGCATCTAACAAACTTTTACTAACATCATAAACAAGATATTGCTGACCTTCGTGATCCTTTACAAGGACGGCACTTACAGTATTCCCTGATACTGCGAGGCATAGGGATAGTGGTTCACCATTCTCAGGCTTCATCAGTAGAGGTGCAGTTGAAAGATATTGCTTCAAATCCTGCAGGGCCGCTTCATGCTTCTCACCCCATTCGAATTTCTTGTTCTTCTTCAAGATATCATAAAACTCTTTGCATTTCTCTGAGGATCTTGAAATAAATCTGTTTAATGCTGCCACTCGCCCTGTTAATCGTTGAACATCCTTCATACTTGAGGGTGATTTAATATCCAAGATGGCTTTAATCTGCTCCGGGCTCGCCTCTATTCCTCTTTTGGTCACCATATATCCTAGAAATTTTCCTGCCCCCACTCCGAAATGACACTTAGCAGGATTTAGCTTCATGTTATATTGATCCAGGATATCAAATGCTCCTTTGATATCCTGGAGGTGATCTTGAGCTTTCCTTGATTTTACCACCATATCGTCAATGTATACCTCCATGGTGTCTCCCAGCTTGTCTTTGAACATCATGTTTACCAATCTTTGGTATGTTGCACCTGCATTTTTCAAACCAAAAGGCATAGCTGTATAACAATAAATACCCGTTGGTGTCATGAAGGCAGTATCCTCCTGGTCAGAAGGCTCCATTTGAATCTACTGAAATCCTGAGGATGCATCCATGAAGGTCAACATTTCATGCCCGGCAGTAGCATCCACCATTGCATCAATGTGAGGTAGAGGAAATGGGTCTTTAGGACAAGCCTTATTCAAGTCTGTGTAGTCCACACAGACTCTCCATTTCCCATTTTTCTTCTGTACCACGACTACGTTTGCTAGCCATCTTGGAAACTTGACTTCTCTGATCATCCTGGATTTCAACAATCTTTCAACTTCCTCTTGGATAATCGTATTCCGCTCAGGAGCAAATTTTCTTCTTTTTTGCTGAACAGGCTTGAATGATCTGTCGATTCCAAGCTTGTGAGTGATAATGTCTTTCGATATGCCTGTCATATCCTCATGCTTCCATGCAAACGTTGACATCCTGCATTTCAAAAAGTTAGTTAACTGTTCTTCAAATATCCTGAGGGATATTGGTTCCTACGAGCATCGAGATATCAGGATTATCCTGGTCCAGGATAACTTTCTTCACATCCTGCTCCGAATCTTCCACGATATCCTGGGCCCGCGTCTTTAATTGCTATGCTGTACTAGGCTTGGTTGAGGATTTCATCGAGGATGAGTAGCATTCTTTTGCCTCTTGCTGATCACTATCAACCTTGACAACTCCCCAAGGGATAGGGATCTTGATGCATTGGTGATATGTTGACGGGACAGCCTTCAAATCGTGAATCCATGGTCTTCCCAGTATGATGTTATAGCAGGATAGAGAATCCATCACACAGAAACGTTGTATCGAGTTGACTCCTTCAACATATACTGGTAACTTTATCTCTCCCACCGTGTTCCTAGCCTCTCCACTGAACCCAACAAGCACGGTGGACTTCGAAGTGATATCCGTCGGAGATACATTCATTCTCTTCAGGGTCTCTAGTTGGATTATGTTGACAGAGCTGCCATTATCAACCAATATCCTGCGTACAAATGGTTAGCCACGTATAATGTTATTACCAGAGCATCATGATGAGGATCCTGAACAGTATCCCTGTCATCAGCATCAAATGTTATCACTTTGTCAGTTGTAAGGGTAGTCATCCTGACAGGTTTATCTCCCCTTTCGGCCTTGGCTTCTTTTGCATGTCTCTTCGCCGCCGAATATGAAGTCCCACATATGTCGGATCCTCCCGAAATAAAGTTGATTATCTTGGCATCCGCAGGAGGTGATGCTGCTCGCTCAAGATCCTTCTCAGTATCCTGACCCTTATTCTTCTTTCTTCCTAAGAGATCTTTCAGGTATCCCTTGCTTAGAAGATAGCTTATTTCTTTTCTTAGAGCAATGCAATCCTCAGTTACATGTCCGAAATCTTCGTGGAAGGCACACCATTTTGACTTATCTTTCCAATCGGCTTTCTGTTGATTCTTTCGAGGCCACCTAGCCTTGTCTCCTAAACCCTGCATGGCATACATTAATTCAGGAATGTTAACAGAAAAGCAATATTCAGATAATTCAGGATATTCTTCAGGATCCTCGTTGATAGCATTCACTTTCTTGTTTTCATTTCTACCATATGGCTTAGAGCGATATGGCTTGAATGAGGATTCTGACTTCCTGTTAGTTGACTCATATGTGTTGGATGAGTTCATCCTCTCTTGCATTTTTCTGTCATCCTCCAATCGAATATATCTTAAAGCCCTGTTACGAGCTTCATCCAAGTTCCTGCATGGGTTCATTACAAGGTCTTGGTAAAATTGAGAATCTTTTTGCAGCCCCATCTTGAAAGCTTGCACAGCTGTTGCAACATCAAGATGAAGAATGTCTAAGGATTCTCGGCTGAACTTATTCACATAATCCCTTAGGGATTCTTGAGGCCCTTGTGTTATCCTGTAGAGGTCACTTGTTAGTTTTTCAAAGCTTCTACTACAAGAAAACTGACTATTAAATAAATTCACTAAGCGAGCAAAAGATGTAATTGAATGCGGAGGAACATTCAAGAGCCATTTCAAGGCTGATCCTGTTAAGGTAGAACCAAAACCCTTGCACAAGCATGCTTCCTTGAGCTCCGGAGGGATAGGGTTAATCTCCATCCTTTCCCTATACTGGGCAATATGCTCTTCAGGATCCGTAGTTCCATCATAAAGCTTCATGTTGGGGGTTTGAAATCTCTTTGGAATCTCAGCATCACAGATAAGATATGCAAAGCGAGATATCCTGTGGCTGTCTTGGGATACTTCCGGGATTGGCTGGACCACTCCAGGTACACTGGATATCATGTCCTTTAACTTTTGAAGCTCCCTAGTAAATGCTGATGTTACACCTGTATCCTGCAAAGATCCACTATTGTTAGCAGCATGAGTATTATTATTATTTGACACGTTACCCGTAGGAGGATTTTGCACATATCCTGAAGCATATCCTGAGCTCCTCATGGTTGACATCCTGATCGAGGAGCGTATTTCAGGAGTATGATTCTGAGGAAGGCTGGGCACAATATTCCCCCTATTATCCTCAGTGTACACGGCCGAACTGAAGTTCAAAGTTCTGGGTTGTAGTGGAGTGACGATATCCTCAGCAGATCTGCTCGAGCCAGACTTCAGGAGTTGTATTTCCCTCAACAACATTTGGTTTGTTTCCTGTTGCTGCCTCATTTGTTCCTGCACACTTCCAAATAAGGTTAGAATTTCATCATTAGAAGCTAAAATGGGAGCAGATCCCTGAACACTTCGAGTAGGGATAATATCCTGAGGTTGTGAAGAGGCTGGCATCCTTGGAGGAGGTGGTGGGAGCACCGGACCGGTAGTGGCAGAAGTCGTAGCAGATACAGTGGAGGAGCTCATGTTTGATCTTGAGGCCATTGTAAACAATGTGGCAAAAAGTTTTGAAAATAGAAAAACGATTAACGATTTCACAAAGATTTTTAGTAAAAGTAGCACCACTTGCCCCACGGTGGGCGCCAAATTGTTTTGGTCAAAAATTACCGAGGCAATTAAGTGATCAAATTAGTAAAGTGAGGTAGTGTGCTAAAAAGTGTGTTGAAAATATGCTGGTTAAGTTGTTTGTTAGAAACAGTATTCAGGATACGGCTCAGGATATTGAGCTGTATCTACGATCAAACTATGAGCAAAAAGTAAAGGGAATGACACGAGATGTACGAGGAAAGCCCTTGATCAATCTAGATCGCCGGCACAAAACCTTGGGAGCTGACAATCGCAGCTGCCTTGTTCTTCTTATTGCTTTAAACGTCAGGATACAGTGCAGGATATAGACCAGATCGCTAAGTGTTACAATGCTTTGTGTGAAAGTAAAGATTGCGAGAGAACAAGTGTCAGAGTGTAGTGAGTGTTCGTGTGATGTCCTGTTCAATCTGGTATACCCACCTATTTATAGTAACGAATTACAAACGAAAATTCCTATAAACATGGGATGCTCCGAATATTCCATTGTAAACGTTGTAGACCGAGTAATGCGGCTTCAACGTCTTTATTTGAACGACTTGGACCGAGTCTTCCGCGGAATGAGTCCTTGTGAACGTTACTAGCTCCTAACCCGCATACCTGCACATAACCCGTTAGTGATCCTGAAGATACCATTCGGGATATTAACAATATCCTGAATCAGCATCCCGGACGTAAACAAATATCATATAACTAAGATATAACCCAAGATATTTCTCAGGATATGGGCTCAGAATTCTACCCATAACACTATCAGAGCTTCATATTCTGCTGTATTATTAGTGGCAGGAAACTCACATCTAATGGCCTGGGGTAACATGTCCCCCTGTGGCGATTTTAGTAGTATACCTGTTAGGGGAGGATTTTCTAACAATTAGTGATCCTTATTCTTTATCCTAATTAGTGATCCTTACTTCTGTGACAGGTGGTGATCCTCAGAAGGGCTTTAGGATCAGGATCATGGATCACTTCAAGGATCCTCATACTGACGATTGTTTACTTATGTTTTATAACATCTCGCAGGTATAACAAGCTTGACCAAGTCTTAGCGACATTCTTGGAGAATATTCCCGAAGTATTCTGCACGTGCTAGACCAAAACTAGACGTTATGGAGAACGTGGAGGCTTGGCCCGAAAGTCGGAGAGTTTGTTAGCTAGATATTTTTCTTATTTTAAAGGGAGTAACGAGCTAAGTTAGAGAGTTAGTGACACTTAGTCATTTTTGCAGTTACACACACTCATACAAGCGCTCATACAAGCTCTCGTTCAAACACTTAGCGATTTCATACACTTTTTACACACTTCACCGTAGTGATCCTTGTACCTAGCTCGTTACTATCCGAAGTTGTAAACATTTAACCATTTATTTTAGCTTGGTGATCGGTAGTTTCCATCACCCGGGGTTTTTTGTGCCGGAGATCAACTCTTGATCAAGGGCTTTTTCCCCGTATAAATCTTTGTGTTGTTTGTGCACTTTGCATTGAAGTGATCCTCATCACTGTTATACATTTTAAGCATCATTCCCCTAAACAAAGAGTTTGGTTGCAATATCCTCATCAGATTTTCTGACCAAAACAGTTTGGCGCCCACCGTGGGGCAATTGGTGCTTCGTCCTTAAGAAAATACGCATTTCTGTGCTTAATTCGGCTCACTACAACCAAGCAGATGGCTTCCTCATCGAAGAATGCTTCAAACTTGATGCCCTCATTCACTTCCTCACAAGGCGTTCCTCCTTTGCCTCCACCACCTTCTGGATCCCAGAAGAATACAGAGAATGCTGCGAAGAAACCGACTCCCATTTTCTCAAAACCACCTACTTCTTCTGTTTCAACTAATCCTACTACTAATGATCTCTATGCCTTGATTTTGCAGATGAGGAATCATGCACAAGAGCAGGATAAGACCAACGAAAGGATCCTCCGGGAGATTGATGAAATTAAGAAACAGAAGAAAACGGCAGAGGATCATTCTCCACTGATGCCCAGATCTTTGAATTTTGACACTCCGGTGGTTACTTCTCAGCCGTCAGTGGTTCCAAACATTCAATATGCGGGTGGACCAAAAGGAATGCACTACGGAACAACAGCTATGACCCAGGCACTAGATTCATATTTCCAGCCAGCAGGATCCTATCCCCAGCATATGGGATCCCTCACGAGTACAGGAGGATATTCAGGAATGCAGCAGTTTCAAGGATCCTCCTTCGTTCCAGGATCATCCCAGGTTCAAGGATCCTCCTTCGTTCCAGGATCATCCCAGGTTCAAGGATCCTCCTTCGTTCCAGGATCATCCCAGGTTCAAGGATCCTCCTTCGTTCCAGGATCATCCCAGGTTCAAGGATCCTCCTTCGTTCCAGGATCATCCCAGGTTCAAGGATCCTCCTTCGTTCCAGGATCATCCCAGGTTCAAGGATCCTCCTTCGTTCCAAGATCATCCCAGGTTCAAGGATCCTCCTTCGTTCCAGGATCATCCCAGGTTCAAGGATCCTCCTTTGTTCCAGGATCATCCCAGTTTCAGGGATCCTTCCAGATGCCAGGATCCTTGAGGAGTTTGCAAACAGGAAGTTCAGATGTCCATCAAGGAGATTTTATTCCAATGCAGACCAATGCCTCTGCTGGTCCCTCGATCATTCCAGAGTCTCAACAATATGGATTAACCTCCATACTTCCTAACTTGAATCCAATGGGAGGTAACACTTTTAATAATTCTCATACTACTAACCATGGTCTTATGCAGGATCCAGGTATCAATCATGCCATGGCCAGAGAATTGCAAAAGCTAAAGGATATGACCTCGAGTGTTCCGGGAGTAGTCAAACCTATTCCAGAGATCGCAGATGGGAGCCACAAGATATCTCGCTTTGCACCACCAATCTGTGATGCTGAGATACCCAAGAGGTTCCATGTGCCTACAATGAAACTGTATGATGGTTCGACGGATCCTGAAGAACACATAGCACAATACAGGGAGAGGATGGAGATCAATCCAATCCCAGAAAAGCTAAAGGAAGCATGCCTATGCAAAGGATTCGGATCCACTCTTACTGGATCAGCTCTCAAATGGCTGCTAAGTCTTCCTCCCTATTCTATTACCTCATTTGCAAACCTAGTTAACTTGTTTAATACTCAGTTTTCCTGTAGTAGAAAATTTGAACGATTAACTAGTTATTTATATAGGATAACCCAGGGTCATAATGAATCATTAAGGGATTACATTACCAAATTTAGTAAAGAATCCTTAGACATTCCCAACTTAGATATAGCCACGGCTGTTGAGGCCTTCAAGATGGGACTGCTTAGGGATTCGTTATTTTATGATGATCTTGTTATGACACCATGCAGGAACCTAGATGAGGTAAGAACCCGGGCCCTCAGGTTCATTCGGCTAGAGGATGACAAGAGGATTCAGGAGAGGATAACAGGATCCTCAAAGCAGGATAAGCAAGGATCCTCATTCAGAAACAACAAGTTCAGATCCTACAACAAATCTGATAATCAGAACGTGCATTCTATTGATCAAGAAGAAGATGATGAGGATTATCCTCCAATTTCTGAATATTGCTTTAGTGTTGATAACAATGAACTAATCCTTGCCATGCAGAACCTAGGTGATAAAGCTAGATGGCCAAGAAAGAATGACAGGCCAGCTGCAACTAAGGATAAATCAAAGTGGTGTGCATATCATGAAGATTTTGGGCACCTCACAGAAGAATGCATTGCATTAAGAAAGGAAATTGGATACTTGTTGAGCAAAGGGCATCTAAAAGAGTTGTTGGGAAGAAAAAAGTCAAGGACTCAGGATCCTGAAAGGATCCCTGAGAAGGCTCCAGCCCCTCCAGCAGACGCACAAGTGATAAACTTTATTTCTGGGGGATCCGACATTTGTGGCACATCCTTCTCAGCAGCTAAGAGGCATGCAAAGGAAACTAAAATGGACAATGGAGAAAGACCAGTTCGAACATCGAGTGTCTCCGAAGGAAAAGTCATAACCTTTGATGAAGAGGATCGTATTGATATCCAGGATCCTCATCACGATGGTTTAGTTATTACTCTTTTTATATCTAACTATTTTGTCCGCAGGATCCTAATAGACGGAGGAAGTTCAGTGAACATTATCCAGCTTGATGTTCTAAAGAAGATGGGTATCCCTGAATCAGAGATCATACCAAGATCCTCCGTGCTCGTGGGATTTAGTGGCGAAACCAAGAACACCCTGGGGGACATTAAACTCCCAATATATATTGAAGGCTTACACTCTTATCAAAAGTTTTGTGTTATTGACTGTTTATCTTGTTGTAATGTTATCCTTGGCAGGCCCTGGATACACGATATGAAAGCAGTCCCATCTACTTACCATCAATGTGTGAAGCTCCCTAGTCCTTGGGGAATAGTAAAGATTGATAGCGATCAGCAGGAAGCTAAGAACTGCTACACTTCATCGATGAAACCAGCTTCGAAGTCAAGCGAGCAATAGCAATCAAGGTATCCTCCAAGGAGTGTCTTGGAGGCCAGAGAGCAGGATGTGGTAGAAATCCTCATGGATCCTGATGATCCTGAATCCAAAATCTATATCGGGTCAGGGATCCTTGGCGAAATGAAAGAAGACCTCATATCCTTCCTGAAAAGGAGAAAGACTACCTTTGCATGGAAACACGAAGACATGACCGGTATATCCAAGGATGTTATCACTCACAAGCTCGGCATCGATAGATCCTTCAAACCAATCCATCAAAGGAGAAGGAAGTTTGCACCAGAAAGGAATGCCATTATCCAGGAAGAGGTAGAGAAATTGCTCCGGGCAGGTATGATTAGAGAGGTCAAGTATCCAAGATGGTTGGCCAATGTGGTTGTTGTTCAAAAGAAAAACGGAAAGTGGAGGGTATGTGTCGATTTTACCGACTTAAATAAGGCATGTCCCAAGGATCCTTTCCCTTTACCCCACATTGACTCCATGGTGGATGCAACTGCGGGTCATGAACTGTTAACTTTTATGGATGCTTCATCTGGATTTCAACAAATCCAAATGGAACCATCCGACCAAGAGGATACGGCCTTCATGACTCCAACTGGTATATATTGCTATATTGCTATGCCGTTCGGATTGAGAAATGCAGGTGCAACGTACCAAAGGCTGGTGAATATGATGTTCAAGGATCAGATTGGACAAACTATGGAGGTTTACATAGATGATATGGTGGTAAAATCCTTAAAAGCTGAGGATCACCTAAGAGACTTGGAGGAAGCATTCGATATCCTTGACAAATATAACATGAAGCTTAATCCTTCAAAATGTCATTTTGGTGTTAAAGCAGGTAAATTCTTAGGATACATGGTGACTAAGAGAGGCATCGAAGCTAGCCCGGAACAAATCAAAGCAATAGTGAACATCAAATCTCCGGCCAATGCTAAGGATGTTCAAAGGTTAACAGGAAGGATAGCAGCCTTGAACAGATTCATATCCAAGTCCTCCGAGAAGTGTAAAGAATTCTATGATATCCTAAGGAAGAACAAGAAATTTGAGTGGACGGAGAAGCATGAAAATGCTTTAAAAGCCCTCAAAGATTACCTATCCTCGGCCCCGGCTTTAATGAAACCAGAAAAAGGTGAAGTGTTATCCTTGTATCTCGCAGTATCCTCAAAAGCAGTAAGTGCGGTCCTTGTTAAGGATCATCAAGGTACACAACATCCTGTTTATTATGTAAGTAAAAGTTTACTTGATGCCGAATCCAGGTACTCACACCTTGAAAAGCTTATCCTTGCATTAATAATGGCATCTACCAAGTTAAGACATTATTTTGAAACTCATGTTATCATTGTTAAAACTAATTTTCCAATTAAGAATGTCCTCAGGAAACCAGAGATGTCGGGAAGAATGGCTAAGTGGGCAGTGAAATTGAGTGCATATGATATAAGATATGAGCCTAGGACAGCCATCAAATCCCAAGCATTAGCTGACTTTGTGGCTGATTTCAGTAGTGATTTACAAGAAGAAGCTGAGCTGGAAGTCCAGCAGCTAGAAGAGACCAAGGATCCTTGGATACTTTATACTGATGGATCCTCAAATGTCAAAGGCACAGGGCTCGGAATACTACTAAAATCGCCACAGGGGGACATAATACCCCATTCTATAGCTTGTGAGTTCCAAACCACCAATAATGAGGCTGAATATGAAGCCTTAATTGCTGGTTTGCAAATTGCAAAACATATGGGGATCAGGTATCTTGAGGTATACGTAGACTCTTTGTTGATTACAAACCACTTTAATGGATCATATGCTGTTAAAGGTGAAAAGCTAACCAAATATTTGGAGATAGTCAAAAGTTTGGCACTCTCTTTTGTTTCCTTTAGTTTGTCACAGGTACCAAGGGAAGAAAATACGGAAGCTGATGCATTGGCTAACTTAGGATCATCTTTGAAGATCCCACAGGATATCAGGATTCCCATTATCCATATCCTGACCCCGGCTATCGAGGATCACCAGACTATGGAGATAGGAGATGATTCTGCAGTTATCCCTAGTGAGGATACTCAATCCTATTCAGGATCCGGATCATGGATCTCACCAATTATGAGATACTTACAACATGGAGAGATTCCTACAGGAGAAAACCCTAGGGCTTTCAAATCTAAGGTATCTCAATTCACAATTATGAATAATATGTTGTATAGGCGATCTCTTGCAGGACCATACTTGAGATGCATTGAGGATCCTGAAGTTCAAGAAGTTTTAAAAGACTTCCATGAAGGAGATTGTGGAAACCACACTGGGGGCAGGGCGTTATTCTCAAGGATCCTGAGGACAGGATATTACTGGCCAACCATGAAGAAAGATGCTGTGGAGTATGCCAGAAGATGTGATCCTTGCCAGAGACACAGCAATATCCTTCATCAACCAGCTGAATTATTGCATCCTATATCCTCCTCTTGGCCATTTATGAGATGGGGTATGGATATAGTTGGAAAGCTCCCTAAGGCACCTGGTGGGAAAGTATTCATGCTAGCTATGACTGATTACTTCTCCAAGTGGATAGAGGCTGAAGCTTTTGCTCAAGTTAGAGAAAAGGAAGTTATATCCTTCATTAAAAGAAATATTATAACTAGATTTGGAATTCCTTCTGAGATTATATGTGATAATGGTTCCCAATTTATTGGGGGCAGAACCACTAACTTTTGTGACAGCTGGGGGATTAAGATGATAACATCAACACCAGTCCACCCACAAGCTAATGGTCAAGCAGAATCATCCAACAAGATCATCATCAACAACTTGAAGAAGAAGCTTGGATCCAAGAAAAGGAAATGGGCAGAAGAACTACCCTATGTGCTCTGGGCTGACAGGACAACCCCTAAGAATGCTACTGGTCAAACACCATTCTCTTTGGTGTTTGGGGCAGAATCAGTGATCCCAACAGAAATGGTGGTTCCTACTGCTAGAACAAGTACCCGTGATCCTGAGGAAAATAATGAAAACTTGGCTCAAGACCTGGATACTATTGAAGAAATCAGGGATATGGCTAGGATCAGGATGGCCAGTTATCAACAAAGAATGGCTGGTGCTTACAACAAAAATGTCAGGATCAGAAGGTTTCAAGTTGGAGATATGGTATTAAGGAAAGCATTCCAGAATACTACCAATCCTGCTGATGGGAAGTTGGCTCCAAAATGGGAAGGCCCTTATTTGATTGAAGCTGAAGCAGGAAAGGGGGCATATAGATTGATAACCATGGAAGGTGATTTGCTACCAAGAGCTTGGAATGCTGTCCACTTGAAGAAATATTTCATATAAGCAGGATCCTTATGACATAGGTGATCCTTAGGAAAGGGATATCCTTGAAGGATCCTCAAAGTACCGATGATCCTTACTTAGGTAATATCCTAAAATTAAGCTATTTCATTTTATTATTTTCTCCTATAAGGATAAGGATCATGTATCCTTTATCCATCTCTCACGTGAGTTTAAGTTTTGAAAGTTCAGGTATCTTTAGCACAACGTTGGTTATCCACAGAAGCAATCCGTCTTTGGGTTTAACCCCAGTTATTTGGGCTTGTCCCCAGATTCCGCCTGTAGCGCACGATGATCCTAGTGTAGTTCAAGGCTTTGGGACCAGTACTCGTTCTAGGGGCTGATAATTCCATTGTTCTGGCTATGCTTAGGATCCTACGTATAATGGTAGACGTACCATACATCCGTTCATAAGGTTTCTAACGTTTTCACGTTAGCTAAGGTTTCTAACGTTTTCACGTTGGCTAAGGTTTTGGCATCTTCATGTCACTAAGTTTGGATAGTCGCCAGTTAGGGCCATACTCCAGTTTACATACGATCCTTGGGCTTGTCCCCAGTTATCCTTGGGCTTGTCCCCAGTTATCCTTGGGCTTGTCCCCAGTTGCTAACTCTTTTCTTATATCGGCTTCGTCCCAAGTTATGCTCTATTTCAGGTCCTTGAAGATAGGCAGCTAGGGATCCTTGATCCTTATTTCACTCTAAGGTTTATCTTATAGTTATCCTTATTATGGTTAGGATTCTAACTTGGATCCTCAGGTATGATCCTTAACTTTTTTGGTTTTATTCATTATTCATTTGAATAACCCCTATACTTGACAACTGAACTTGTGTTTCTTAAACTATACCATTTTTTAAAACTTATCGGTTATGGGATATGTGATCCTTGTTCATATCTTAAACTTTTTGGATATCTTTTCTAGTTTTTCAAGGCTTGATAAGTATAAACAAATTAAACATTATAACAGTTGGAAAATAACATACTAAAAAGGATAACAACACAAGATAAGCGACAAAAGGTTAAGTTTTTATTTATTAACATAAGACTAACCCTTTAAAGGTTGTCAAAATTACCTACCCGAGCATCTACCAGCAAAACGTGGCCCGTCCGCTGGGGTAGGTAAAGGGTGTCCATGATAATGAGTTCAAAGATAGTGCAGGAATATAAAGGCGGCAGGATCACAATGGCTTCATCCCCCAAACAGAGGATCCCTCCACCAATTGCTATCCTGCCTATTATCCAAAGGATCATACATGATCCTTAATCCTAAAAACCTATTGTTCAGTACAGACCATCATTGTTCAACAAAAAACACCATAACCAAAACAAACCATCAAACTAAAAAATGGGCTCCGGCTACGTCTAGAAATGTCCTTCATCGCCCATTCATGCAGCTCACACCTTGGCTGCATCACCACCAGCATCATCACCACCAGCCTGATCCTTCCCACTGCCACTTGCCTCAATTGCCAGGACATCAGCTGCCTCCTCCTCATCATCCTCAAGATCAGCCAACCTTGCCTTCCAGCCTTCAACATCCCAGCTGTCTTTGTCAAAAGCAGGGTCTTGAGCTTCCTGGGCCATCTTCAGCTTAGTCTGATACATTGTGATGGCGGCAGAGAGCTTGGCATTTTCGATGAGGTCATGCTTTTCATAATCAAAGTTAACCAGCACCTTGGCCATTTCCTGCTTGGTATCCTGGAGTTCCTTCCGAGCATCAGCAAGTGCAAGATCTTTGAGCACGGCAACCTGTTGGAGATCAGCTATTTTCTTGTCCAGCTCCTCAATATTGCCCACGTAATCCTCGATCTCAGCAAATTTCTGCAGAAAGAAGATAAGGCAGTTCAAGGTCAAGTGATCTTCGTAAGAGCAGGATACCTAGGCAAAGTTAAGGATCCTTACATCATTGAAGTATTCAAGGAATTGGTGGCGGATCAGTGCCAGCCCTTGAAGATCCTCAGCATCAGAAGTTTTCCTCTTCTTGACACCCTTTCCTTTAGTGGGTGCCCTTGGAATGGAGATGCTAGGACTGGTAGTGGACCTCTTCTTCCTGGGTCGTACGAGATCAAGGTCAGCTGTGTTGAATTGGGAAACAGGCTTGACAGGTTTTCCAGCGCCTACACATTCAAAGCAAGATGAGTATCCTTATCCTATTTCAATTTATCTATATATTTTAATATTTAAACTATGCAAAAGACAGGATACTTACTCGACATGGTAATGGAACCTGAGGATACTTCTTGTGAGTCTTGGGTGTCTATCTTGAATGTCCTTGTTTCAGGATCAAGCTTCCAAAAAGCAGCGAGCCTATCCTTGGTTTCAGGTGATGTGCGGATATGTGAGACAGAGATAGCTGCATAACATAAGACAGAAAGGGGTCAGTAATCCTTATACGAAAACAAGATTGCCTGGTGATCCTTCTTATGATCCTCCAGCCTACCATGGGTGGACCATGCCTTAGGGAGATCTTGACCGTTTAGAATGGAATCCCTCTTGACAAAGAAAAAGCGACGTTTCCAGTCTTTGTCATTCTTGGTGACTTTCAGAAGAGGATGATCTGCACCGGGTTTTCGCTTAAGCAAATAACGATGGGAACCAAAAGTAGTAAGATCATACAGTTCCGCCAACTCTGACATGCCCAAAGCAATACCTTCCTGTTCGATGATCCTCTCTAGGGTATACAAGACCCTCCAAATCATCGGCATGGCTTGGATATAAGAGATGCCGGTAAGGGAAAAGAAGGATTGTGTAAACTCTGGGAAAGGATAGGTGTATCCTATGGTGAATGGAGTGGCTGGAAATGCAACCCATGTTTCTGAAACACAGTCGCTAAGGGTAGAAGGATCAAAGGGTCTGAAAAAGGCATTCGCCGGAAAACAGCAACGGATTTTGTCTATCTGTGCGTCATTAAAACAACACTTTTCATTCGATGAGTCCTTGATGATTTTCTGACTTTTCAAAGGGCTATCCTTCTTGTGATCTTTGCCCGGAGAACTTCGGAGCAACATCTTTGATGGAAAGATAAAAACAGAGCAAGAGAGGGAAGAGGATAGAGAGAGAGAATACCTGAACGTCTTCGGAATGTGGATTATAAAGGGAGTTTCTCTGAAAATTTGAATGCATTTGATCCTATCTATATCTCTATTTATAATCATGATCTTGCAGGTTGTCACTTCCGTGACATCATCATCGCAACGGCTAGTTCAAAATTAACGGCTATATATCCGTTAGTTTGTTACGGATAAGATCAAGAAAACATAACTCGCTAATTTTACAATTTCACTCCTTATATTTTGGGGGCAATTGTTAGGGGAGGATTTTCTAACAATTAGTGATCCTTATTCTTTATCCTAATTAGTGATCCTTACTTCTGTGACAGGTGGTGATCCTCAGAAGGGCTTTAGGATCAGGATCATGGATCACTTCAAGGATCCTCATACTGACGATTGTTTACTTATGTTTTATAACATCTCGCAGGTATAACAAGCTTGACCAAGTCTTAGCGACATTCTTGGAGAATATTCCCGAAGTATTCTGCACGTGCTAGACCAAAACTAGACGTTATGGAGAACGTGGAGGCTTGGCCCGAAAGTCGGAGAGTTTGTTAGCTAGATATTTTTCTTATTTTAAAGGGAGTAACGAGCTAAGTTAGAGAGTTAGTGACACTTAGTCATTTTTGCAGTTACACACACTCATACAAGCGCTCATACAAGCTCTCGTTCAAACACTTAGCGATTTCATACACTTTTTACACACTTCACCGTAGTGATCCTTGTACCTAGCTCGTTACTATCCGAAGTTGTAAACATTTAACCATTTATTTTAGCTTGGTGATCGGTAGTTTCCATCACCCGGGGTTTTTTGTGCCGGAGATCAACTCTTGATCAAGGGCTTTTTCCCCGTATAAATCTTTGTGTTGTTTGTGCACTTTGCATTGAAGTGATCCTCATCACTGTTATACATTTTAAGCATCATTCCCCTAAACAAAGAGTTTGGTTGCAATATCCTCATCAGATTTTCTGACCAAAACAATACCCAAACCTACACCTCTTACATTAGATGCACCATCAGTATATAGTGTCCAAGATTCTATATTTTCTCCGAGTTGTTGCACTTCTAGGTCTACTTCATTTTGAATATCACTACTGAAATCAGCCACAAAGTCTGCTAGAGCCTGAGACTTTATAGCATTTCTAGGTTCATGTATTAGATCATAGCCCTTAATTTTACTGACCACTTAGCCATTCTACCCGACATCTCAGGTTTCCTATGCACATTCTTAACAGGATAATTAGTTTTAACTTGAATCCTATGTGTCTCAAAATAATGTCCAAGCTTAGTTGATGCCATAACTAGGGCTAATATCATTTTTTCTAGATGAGAATATCTAGTTTCAGCATCTAATAAACTTTTACTAACGTAATAGATAGGATACTGCTGACCTTCATGATCATTTACAAGGACATCACTTACTGCATTCCCTGATACTGCGAGATATAGGGATAATGGTTCACCATCCTCAGGCTTCATTAATAGAGGTGCGGTTGAAAGATATTGCTTTAATTCCTGTAGGGCTGCTTCATGCTTTTCTCCCCACTCGAACCTCTTATTCTTCTTCAGGATATCGTAGAATTCCTTGCATTTTTCCGAGGATCTTGATATAAATCTGTTTAATGCTGCTACTCGCCCTGTTAATCTTTGAACATCTTTCATATTTGAAGGAGACTTGATATCCAAGATAGCTTTAATCTGCTCGGGCTTGCTTCTATCCCCCTTTTAGTCACCATGTATCCTAAAAACTTTCTTGTCCCCACTCCAAAATGGCACTTGGCAGGATTTAGTTTCATATTATACTGGTCCAGTATATCAAATGCTCCTTTAATATCCTGGAGATGATCCTTAGCCTTCTTGGATTTGACTACCATATCGTCAATGTACACCTCCATGGTGTCCCCCAGTTTGTCTTTAAACATCATGTTTACCAATCTCTGGTACGTTGCACCTGCATTTTTTAAACCAAAAGGCATAGCAGTATAACAGTAAATACCTGTTGGTGTCATGAAAGTAGTATCCTCCTGGTCTGAAGGTTCCATTTGGATCTGCTGGAATCCTGAGGATGCATCCATGAAGGTTAACATTTCATGACCGGTAGCGACATCCACCATCGAGTCTATATGAGGCAGAGGGAATGGGTCTTTAAGACATGCTTTGTTCAAGTCTGTGTAATCTACACAAACTCTCCATTTCCCATTCTTCTTTTGAACCACGACCACATTTGCTAGCCACTTGGGAAATTTGACTTCCCTGATCATCTTGGACTTCAATAGTCTTTCAACCTCTTCTTGAATAATTATGTTTCGTTCTGGAGCAAACTTCCCTCTCTTTTGCTGGAGAGGCTTGAAAGACCTGTCAATTCCAAGCTTGTGAGTTATAATATCCTTAGAAATACATGTCATATCCTCATGCTTCCATGCGAATGTTGACATCCTGCATTTCAAAAAGTTAGTTAACTGATTTTCAATATCCTGAGGGATATTGGCTCCTACAAGCACCGAGATATCTGGATTATTCTGGTCCAGGATAATTTTCTTAACATCCTGCTCCAAAGCCTCCACAATATCCTGGGCTCGCATCTTTAATTGCTATCCTGCTTTGGATTTTCTTGAGGCCTTCATTGAAGAGGAGTAGCACTCCTTCGCCTCTTGTTGGTCACTTTCAACTTTGACTACCCCCAAGAAGTAGGGATCTTGACACACTGATGATAGGTGGAAGGTACAGCTTTCATATCGTGAATCCATGGCCTGCCCAATATAATATTATAGCAGGATAATGAATCCATGACACAAAACCGTTGCATCGAGTTTACTCCTTCGACATATACGGGCAGTTTTATATCCCCAACAGTATTCTTTGCTTCTCCACTAAACCCTACAAGCACAGTGGACTTTGAGGTAATCTCCATCTAGGGGATGTTCATTCTCTTCAAGGTTTCCAATTGGATGATGTTGACTGAGCTGCCATTATCCACCAGTATCCTGCGTACAAAGTGATTAGCAACATATGAAGTTATTACCAGAGCGTCATGATGAGGATCCTGGACAGTATCCCTGTCATCACTATCGAACGTGATCATTTTATCAGTCGTGAGGGTCGATATCCTGGTTGGCTTATTCACCCTTTCGGCCTTAGCCTCCTTTGCATGTCTTTTGGCTGCAGAATAAGAAGTTCTGTAGATATCGGACCCTCCTGAGATAAAGTTAATTATCTTGGCGTCGGCGGGAGGTGATGCTGCTCGTTCAGGATCCTTCTCAATATCCTGACCCTTATTCTTCTTTCTGCCCAGAAGATCCTTCAGATATCCTTTGCTTAGTAGGTAGCTTATTTCTTTCCTCAGGGCAATGCAATCCTCAGTAACATGTCCGAAATCCTCATGGAAGGCACACCATTTGGACTTATCCTTCCAATCAGCTTTTTGTTGATTCTCTCGAGGCCACCTGGCTTTATCTCCCAAACCCTGCATAGCATACATTAGTTCAGGTATATTAACAGAAAAACAATATTCTGACAATTCAGGATAATCCTCAGGATCCTCATTTTCAACAGCGTTCACTTTTTTGCTATCATTCCTGTCATATGGCTTAGAACGATATGGTTTGTATGAGGATTCTGACTTCTGTTAGTTGGTTCATATGTTTAGGATGCATTCATCCTCTCTTGCATTTTCTTATCATCTTCCAGCCTGATATATCTCAAGGCCCTGTTCCGAGCTTCGTCCAAGTTCCTGCAAGGATTCATCACAAGATCCTGATAAAATTGGGAATCCTTTTGTAGTCCCATCTTGAATGCTTGGACTGCTATAGCAACATCAAGGTGTGGGATATCCAAGGATTCCCTGCTGAATTTGTTCACATAATCCCTCAAGGATTCCTGAGGTCCTTGAGTTATCCTGTAAAGATCACTGGTTAGTTTCTAAAAACTTCGGCTGCAAGAAAATTGACTATTAAATAAATTAACCAAGTGAGCAAATGAAGTAATTGAGTGAGGAGGAACGTTTAAGAGCCATTTTAAGGCTGATCCTGTTAAGGTAGAACCAAAACCCTTGCACAGGCATGTTTCCTTGAGATCCGGAGGGATAGGGTTGATTTCCATCCTTTCCCTATACTGGGCAATATGCTCCTCAGGATCCGTGCTTCCATCGTAGAGCTTCATGTTGGGGGTCTGAAATCTTTTTGGGATTTCAGCATCACAGATAGGATGCGCGAACCGGGATATCCTGTGACTGTCCTGGGATACTTCTAGAATAGGCTGCACTATCCCAGGCACACTTGATATCATATCCTTCAACTTTTGAAGCTCTCTGGTTATAGCTGATATCACACCTGCATCCTCCAATGATCCAAGAACATTAGTAACAGGGATACTGGTGTTAACAGACAAGTTACCAGCTTGGTGATTCTGGCTATATCCTGGGGCGCATCCTGGAGCATATCCTGGATCCCTCACAGTCGACATCCTGGTCGAAGAGGGTATCTCAGAAATATGACTCCGGGAATGGCTCGGCACAATATTCCCCCTGTTATCCTCAGCATATACTGCAGAACTGATGTTTAAAGCTCTTGGTTGCAAGGGAGTGACAGTATCCTCAGCGGGCCTGCTTGAGCTAGATTTCAAGAGTTGTATCTCTCTTATCAGCATTTGGTTGGTCTCATCCTGCTGCCTCATTTGTTCCTGTACACTACCAAACAAGGTTAGAATTTCTTCATTAGAGGCCAAAACAGGAGCAGATCCCTGAATACTCCGAGTAGGTATAATATCCTGAGGCTGTGAGGAGGCTTGTGTCCTTGGAGGAGGTGGAGGAAGCATCGAACCAATTGTTGCAGAGGTTGTAGCAGACACGGTGGAAGAGCTCATGTTTGATCTCGAGGCCATTGAAAATAGTGTAGCAAAAAGTTTTGAAAATAGAAA
This sequence comes from Helianthus tuberosus, assembly GCA_030545235.1. Taxonomy (NCBI): domain Eukaryota; kingdom Viridiplantae; phylum Streptophyta; class Magnoliopsida; order Asterales; family Asteraceae; genus Helianthus; species Helianthus tuberosus. The sequence goes on from JARYGA010008304.1 coordinate 1,574,734, forward strand.
ACCAAGTAATGATTTTGCAAAAGCTTTTAGTAGAAATAGCATCACTAGCCCCACGGTGGGCGCCAAATTGTTTTGGTCAAAAATTACCGAAGCAATTAAGTGATCAAATTAGTTAAGTGAGGTAGTGTGCTAAGAAAATGTGTTGAAAATATGCTAATTAAGTTGCTTGCAAAAACAGTTTTCAGGATACGGCTCAGGATATCGAGATGTATCTATGATCAAACGATGAGTAAAAATGTAAAGGTTAACACGTGATGTACGAGGAAAGCCCTTGATCAATCTAGATCTCCGGCATAAAACCTCGGGAGCTGACAATCGTCGGCTGCCTTGTTCTTCTTATTGCTTGAATAACCAGGATACAGTGCAGGATTTGATGCGGATAAACTAAGTGTTACAATGTGATTCGAATACAAGTGTAAGTGTTTGTGAGTGTTTGCAGCTAGTAGAGAGCAAGAGTGTTTAAGAATTTTTGTGTGTCCTATTTGATCCGATCATTCCTTTATATAGTAAAAGAAATAACTAACTATGCTAAAAATCCGGGATACTGCGATTATTTCCTTTCTGAACGTTGCAAGGCTGTTTCAACTCGTTTTCCACGCGCATACCAACTATAACTCCGGGATTTATTCTCCTATAACCGTTACAACATTAATAGCATTGACCAATCATCCATAACTCCCATAAAATATGCCTTTCTTCAATGCTGACCGTTACAAGAGCTATTCTTCCTCCATCAACGTCCTTATCCTGACCAATTTGAGCGGGTCTACAGGATGACTTGGTCCTCATGAACGTTATTCCCTTGTAACCAACGTTTACAAGCAAATTGTTAGTAACAGTCAGGATACTGCCTCAGGATGTTACCAATATCCTGGTTCGGTATCCTGATCGTAATCAGCTATCATAAAATCAAGATATAGTATCAGGATATGGGCTCAGAATTTCACCCATAATACTTTCTATGGTCCGACAAGTTTGTCTCGTCTGTTTTGTAATTTTAAATGAACTATGCATGTTGCATATTGGATAGTTATGTGTGTTTGTTTGCTGTAAACTGTTTGACAGTTTGCAGCACACAACTTTTGTAGCCCTCGACGAAACACCATGTTTCGTCGAGTACATACATGACGAAACTCCCTTTGGCCACAACTCTATGTTTCGCGATGAACAGTGATGAAACACCTTGTGTTTCATCGACTGTGATGTTTCGTCAGGCCCATCATATGTTTCGTCAACAATTGGGCTTGGCTGCCTATATAAACACAACATGGTTTCTCACAGAAACCATGAGAGCATACCTACTGTGAAAGTCTTACTGTCAAACATTGTGTGTATTTGTTTGAACCTTGTTCTCATCTAATCAATTGACTGTGATTCATTGGTTATTCCGTGTTTGTTACTTTTCTGTGTTTGGTTTGGCATCGTCACGGGGATTCCGCACTCGTGACCGTGTTTGTGATAAACAAGGGTTTGGTTTCGTGATCGATCCTCAGAAATCGGGACCTATAGAAACCAATCTATATAGCTGTAAAAATAAAATTACTTTTTTTATTTATAATTAAGTGTAAAAGATGGTGATGTTGTGGAGACGTTTTTTTCATGTTTTTAGCCTTTCTACAATTGGAGAGGAACTTAATTTTTGGCATAGGCATGGTTTATTTTTTAGGCACTCATTTTGTGGATGCTTTAAATTCTTACAATTGGTACTAAGCCTGGTAAAACGAGTGGGTTGTGTGTTAGTTGTCGAGACAACACATGCATCAAGATCAGCTCAATTACACTATTTGTATGAGTACATATATATTTTGCATAATAAAAACTATATGCCGATCATAATGATCAGCACATTTACACTATATATATAAGTATAGGTCGGTGGTGGTGGTCCTGTGGAGACGGAGGCAACGATGGTGGTACAATAATGTTCAATCTCACAAGTAGGGGAGGATATATAGCGGATCATAATATGTTTTAATGCAAAATTAATTACATTACAAATAAGTTAATAAATATATAGTAGTAAATATTATTACCTGGCTTTTCTATATTCTAGTGTTTAGACCGAGTCCACATGACTTTGACTGCTGATTTGGAGTCTTTCAGGTAGTTGTTGGTGGACTTTGACTTTTCACGTCAACACTGGTTGCCTGCTTCTGCTAGCTTTTTGCACCTAAACTGTCCTGCCAATAGCCAGTGGTTTAAATTTTGATTTAATAACATTTAATCATTTAGCAGACCAATATTTGTTTACAAAGCGACTAATTGCATTAGATAGAATACAATATGATTAACTGTGTATCTTCTAAATATACAATCCATCGAATTCATAAAATTTACATAGTGCTAAACTGTGTTTTTGGTGATGATAAAAAAATATAACTGAAACGGAAACACAACAATCGGTGATTAAAAATAGCTTAATGAAACCATTGGGTTTTTTCTTATTAATTCAGTTATGCAGTTTTTCTGCTCACCTATAATCCACTTTGAAGTGATTAGAAAAATTTTGAAGCATTAAAGTTGGCAAATTCCTAATTTCATATTTATGAATCCGGATACAGTGAAGTGTTACCATTATTTGAGTTTCTTAAATGGTAATCAGTGACATGCATAAGTCTACACCCTACCTTTGTTGGTACCTTTGCATATGCTAAGTCGGCAGATAATAAGAATTCGGTAATCTCCATAACCCTTGATAAATTGTAATCGTACAACATATAAACTTATGAAGCGTACCCAATTATGACAAACAACAAAATCTGATTCATAAATTTCATCAAACATCTTGCATGCAGACCCCAAAACCTGATACATGAAGTACTTTAATTTTCTAGTTTTCTCTTTTGTATTTTTGTGCTTATTTTAATCTTGTATGGGGGTTGCAAAGTTTCTATTTGGTTTGTGAACTTGCCAGCCCCCTTTGTGGATAATGTTGTTTCATGTTTTGATAAAGGTCTTCGGGAGGCAATTAGAAGACAATGTCATATGTGGGGGGCCTTTTTTGGTGAACTCCAGTGGCGGATCGCGACCTTGCCGATGCGGCTTGGTGGGTTTGGCCTTCTCTCGCTCCAGGATGTGGCTGCCTATGCCTTTGTGGCTTCCAGGTCTCAATCTTGGGAGTTGCAGGACCACATCTTACGTAACAGTGGGGTTGCTAACACTGACCCGGATTATGCCATCGCCTTGGAACGCTTGCACGAATCTCTACCTGACTTTGATCTCGACGGTTTCTCTAACAAGGACACCGCCCCCAAAAAGCCACAGAAAACTTTGGCGAATGACCTTTGTTGTTGAATCACACAAAGTTTGGGAGAAGATTTCCTATTGAAGGGTCCGGGTCAACGTATGTTAGCGGTGGAGTACCGGTCAATCCTTAAGTACCGTCTGATGATCCCCATGTTCACGAATGATGAAACTTGCCCAGTCTGCCGTAAAGCATACCTGGATAAATACGGGGAGCATGCGTTACACTCTAGAGAGTTGCCAGGGTTTAAGTATCGCCATGACTTTGTTTGAGACACGTTAATGGATATTCTCAGACGAGCAAGGATCTTGGCAAAGGAGGCACCGGTTAATTTTCTTACAGGCCCGGCGGAAGGGAGGTCCACCCTACGCCCGGCTGACGTGCTAGTTTTTGGTTGGGAGGGCAGGAAACATGCTTGTGTCGATTTCACAGGTGCCCCTAGCCGGGTTCCGGGAAAATGGGTTTGTGGCGGGGCAAGCGGTACTGAAAGCAAAGTCAAAGAAGGTGGAAAAGCACCCGAAAGCTTGTGAGGATAATCAACATGCCTTTGTCTCCCTGGCATTTGACACGTTCGGCTCCTTGGCGTCGGAGGCGGTTCGGTTCTTGGCTAGAGTTCAGCGTGTGGTCCACAGCAACTTTTCGACCCCTCAGGGGCGAGGCTTTGTTTTTAGTAGATTAGGGTTTTCTGTTCAGAAGGGGATGGCGGCGCAGTTTGTTGCTCGTCTACCTGCTATCCTTATGTAATTTGCCCTGTTGATTGGAATGAAACAATTATTGTAGGATCGTGTACGAACCCGAAACGAGTCGTTCAGAGGCGTTCTACACAATATGAAAGGCGGAAACAGACATATTGTGTGTGATTCAGCAAGATATTCACTTGTAACTGTCTTTTGATTGATATCTGAGCAATTACAGGTCTATAGACACTTCGACAGAGCTTCGCCGTCGGAAACCACTATTCTAATTTCGTTTTAAATGAAACGGACCAACCTCTATTTATAGACTCACCTAATTCCGTTTGAACAGGCTCAAACGGAATCACATACAAACGAAATTAAACACTGACACGAAATTAACATCTTTAAACGGAATTACATGACTAATTCCGTTTGGAATTACCAGATGACCCTTTCAAACGGAATTACTAGCTTCAAGCGGAATTAGCCATTTGTCTTGATTTCTCGATCTTTGTGCTCTGAATAATGCAAGACTCGATACAAGACGAAGTCGACAGACGTATGCACCAACAGACTCCCCCTCGGATGTTGACGAGTCTTAAGTGTCGAGTCTTCAACGTCTTCAGTCTGATCGCTCTTTGAAGTATCTGACAGAGTAAGCATCCTCAAACTTTATCTCTTTCTCCTCTTCAGCACCAACATGCTCCCCTCGAACAAATAATCTTTCCTCGGATGTCTTCAAACTCCCCCTTTCGATTTGCTGGGATCGCAGCCTGGCTTTCACAGGATCAGGATTGTGATCTGGCTCTATTCTCAGGCTCAGAATCCAGGTTATCCTGCGCATCCTCTACCCAAAAGTAAATTTCACAAATTTTCAACTTGACAAATTTAAAATTTACTACTTGCAGGTATCTTTCCAGAATGATTTATCATTATAAAAGCTTCTGATGACCATTTGTGGGCAAATATTCAAAATATTATCTCATTTAGAACCCAAACTCCCCCTCACGAAATGCTCATCATGTTTAGTGTTTTGGTCAAAAATCAAGCAAAGATAATGCAACCAAATCTTTTGTTGTGAGGTATGATGCTTGAATCAATGAACAATATTAAGGATTTTTTTAGAAATGTAATGAACAAGTGACACGAAGATTTATAAGAGGAAAAAGCCTTTGATCAAGAGTTGATCTCCGGCATAAAAAACCTCGGGTGATGGAAACTACCAATCACCAACTAAGATTAAACAAAAGAAGTTTACAACTCGGGATGATAACAAGCTTGTTACAAGAATCACTAGTGTGCAATGTGCAAAAATGTATGCAATCGCCGAGTAGATTGCCGAGAGATGTTCAAGTGTTGTTACGAGAGTGTGTGTATGCCAAAATTAGCTAAGTGTCCTCCTCAAGCTCGTTATCCCCATTTTAAATTAGAAATAACTAGTTTAACTAACTATCCGGATTTTGTGCAAGTCCCCCACGATCTCCATAACGTTCATAATGGTCAAGCACGTGCGGAATATTGAAGGAATATGCTCCAGGAATTTCGCAGAGACTTGGTCCATGCCTTTGCTCCTGCAAAACAAACTTACGTACAAGGTAGAAAATTGTTAGCATAAGGATAATGATAAGGATCCTGAATCCTGATCCTGCAACACCTGCTGAGGATCCTGTAACAACTCTCATTAAAATGTCCTATTTATTAACTTTAATTGTCCAATAGGAAACCCTAATTGAGAAACCCAAGTGATTCTGAATAAACCCTAAAATTTTCAGAATAATCGGAATCAGGATCAGGGCCCCTAAAACTCAGGGGGGGGGGGTAAACCCTAATCGGTAATATCCTTACAGTTTTACGTGTAAATTGAATCTGCATGCGAAATCAACTCAGCAAGCCTATGCAGACACGAGGCTACCCTATGGTCATAGGGTGTCCCTCGCGCCACGCGACGCGCACAAAGGGACCTCTCGCGTGGCGCAAGAGGGTCGATTTTCATATATAAATAGTAACGTCTGGGACTTGATTCCTGGCTTCAGTTCGACGAAAAATCTCAAAATATACGTTGAGATATTGTCTGAATACTACAAAAACACACACGATTCACGAAGTGCTGCCGCAATACAGGGTAATAACTCAATCGCTGCTACGATTCAATGTCCGATCGATTAAACTATCCAATGGATGTTTAAGTGCTGCCCACATTAGGGTTTATGCTTTGTCATTCGTCGTTAATTCGATGAATGTTTAAGTATCGCACTTTGTCATTCGTTATGAAGGTTTAATCTCGTGAGTTATCGTAAATGCTGTATTAGTTACTAACCTAGTTTGTGTGCATGTTAATTTATTTAGGTTAAAAAGGCTAATCAGTAGGCTAGGCTCTGCTCAAATTAAATGTGCAAAGTGAGTCATTCTCTTTTTATCAAATTTGTTTACAAAAGCAAGTTTATTTTCAAAGTTATAATTACAGGGATTAAGTCTTTGTAATCACCAAACGTACAGCCGGTATGTGGGGTTTTGTATACATTACTTGATAATCTTCACCATTGGGGCAGCCAAGGGGTGATATGACCATAGTCACAGACACCTTTGGACAATGAGAGGGCCAATGGGTCGAGTGACAAAATACCGTGGGTAGTTGGTTTGATATCAGGAAACATTGTAATCGCTCTTAATACTGTAAATTATAACAAACGTGTCGTTTTATTAAAAAGAATGATTCACCAGTATTTCCCGCTGACAAAACCTTTTTCAAACATGTTTCAGGTGATCTGTTGTGATCCAAGAAAAGTGCCGCGTAGCACTACAAGCTTAAGGAAGTGGCTCAATATAAAATAAAGAAACATGTTTTGTAAAATAAAGATTTCTCCGTGAAATCATATGATTGTAAAATACCGGGGTTTATCCCGAATTGTGAAATAAAATAAATCGGGAAATTGCAGTTTTAAGAAGATCCTGAAGAAAACTTCCGCTGTCAACTTAATTAAATAAATACCACGGGATTTTCTGTCTCGCGGCTCCTGAAACGGGTCAAACCGGGTCGGGGGCCGTGACAGAAAAAGGTGGTATCAGAGCCACTGATTTAAGCCTATTAAGTATTTAGAAATACTTAATTTTCTTGATTTTCATTTTGTGATTATGTGTTTTATTAACTGATTAATTGTTAGTTACAGTATGGGTAAGCAAAAGCTTTCAAACATCTATCTTAAATTAGATAGGTCCTCAAATGAGAAGGGAAGTTCATCCCAAACAAAACTCTATGTAAATCCTGAAGAAGGAATATTTGTCCGTAAGGCACAATATGAGGAACCACTTTCTCCTAATAAAAGAAGTTTGATTATTAGGAAAAAAAGAAGTTTGATTATTAGGAAAAGTCAAGAGAAACAAAAGAAATCCAAAGGAGGGAGAGTTAATCAGAAAACCCAAGAACTAGGCAGTAACCCACCCTGGGAGGAAAAGTTAGATGAAAAATGGGCAGATCTTTATATGCTAGCCACTGTAGCAGTTAATACAAATCTCTAAATACACTGACTCAAGTTTTAGCAACCTTATCACCTACAATCCAGAAATCCTATCCAGTAAATAAATAAGTTTACAATAAACCCTAGTATGTTTTAATTTTCAGTTATCTTTATAGTAAAATAGTACAAGGTTTGCAATAATATTTAAAAGTTATTTATGAAATTTTGTTATAAAATTTTAACTTAGTAAATTTTGTATTTGCATATGTGCTAAACAGCATGAGTGACTTGTCTGAATCCCTTCAAAATCTAAATCTCTATCCGGTGAAAATAGAGGTTTCTAGAGACTTTACAGGTTACATAGCCGATGTAGAGGAACCCATGGAATTTAACGCTCCACCTCCAGAGAAACCCAAGCCTAAGAAAAGGAGAAGATTTGTAGGATGGAGGCGTGTACGCAGGAGGAAACCCACAACTAGGAAGATTCCTAAAATAGAAAATCCCTTAGACAAGGGAAAAGGGACTGAAGTTGAGGAATATTCTAGGCAGATGGAAAAGGAATTCGGGGAAAGTTCTAGGCAAACAAAGAGGGAAGTTAGGGAAAGCTCTAGACAAATTGAGGAGTTACCATTTCAGGAAGAATTGGATTGAGCATTAGAGAGCTGTGAAATTCTCAGACCCATAAATAATAAACTTGGAACCAGCAATCCCAGAACCTATAATCCACACCCAACCTCTAGGAATGGACGAGTGGTGGACTAATGACTGGCAATTCCAAAACCTTCTCAACAGTCCTTATTCCTTTCTCCCTCAGTTCGACCCAGAACCTATACCAAATCCACCCATGAGCAATGAGAATTTAGCTGAACTCCACCACTTTGGCGAAGAACTGGTGGATGCAGGAAATAGGATCAGGGAAGTAGGAGAACAGGTCTCCTGGAAATACGACGAGAGGGAACGTCGTTACTGAAATACCAACTGACGAGGGATAATGGGTTTGTGAAACTGTGGTTGTAAAATAAATAAGTAGAATATAGCTTGTGAAATAATCTAAAATAAAACTTCGTAAAATAATGGTGTGTATTGATGCATAATATTATAAAATATAAAAACGGAATCGAGAAATCGATAATTTTGGCTATATGTGTGTTATGAAATTTGTATGATTGTTTTGTGTATAATTGTTATTTATTCGAAACTAATAAATTATATATATTAATTATCAGATGGAAAACGCTAATAATGAACCAATTAACGAGGTAAACCAATCTGAGCAACATCCGGAGGATCAATTTCTAAATAGGCAAGATATCGAAAATATCGTTGCTCAGGGAATAGCCAATGCTATTCCAGCAATAGTTGCTGCTGTTAGAAATCCAATCGAACCTCAACAAATCGTTCCTAGCAAACGTATTTCTGAAGATAATTTAAGTAATAGCGTAAACGGAGGCGGTAATCATACTAATCACGATAATGAGCCACGGCAGGCTCCGCTCCCTAAGAAAATGAAAGCTGCAACGCCTGGTTGCACTTACAAAGAATTTCTTGCTTGTAAACCATCTGAGTTTGCAGGCAATGAAGGAGCAACTGCTGCACTGCGTTGGTTAGAGAAAACCGAGGCAGTAATTACAATAAGTAAATGTGCCAAGGATGATCAGGTCATGTACGCGTCAAATCTTTTCAAGGAAGGGGCGCTCGAATGGTGGAACACGGTGTTACAATCAAAAGGAAGAATGATGGCCTATGCCATGAACTGGGAAGAATTTAAGAGTCTTGTAGAAAGAAAATTATGTCCCGAATATGAAAAAGATCAAATGGCAAATAAGTTCCTAAATCATCGTATGACGGGTGTAGATTATCGCGGTTATACTTCGACATTCTTTGAATATGCTAGAGTGGTACCAACACTGGCTTCGCCAGAACCGGTACTCATTTCTCGCTATATTTGGGGATTAATTAGCGAAATCCGCAATATTGTTAAAGCTGCGAGACCTCGCACTATTGACGATGTAGTGGAATTAGCTAATACCTTAACTGATGAACTGGTGCGCACAAGAGATGAAAACCGGAAGAAGGAATTGGCTCAGAAAATTTCCCAAGGATTTCGTACGGGTAATAATAGCAACTTCAAGAGAAGAGGAACAGGGCAATCCTCAAATCCGCCTTTCTGCAGAAATTGCAAAAGAAAACATTATGGAAGATGTAATGTAACCTGCAACTTTTGCAAAACTGTAGGACATCGTGAAGAAAACTGCAGAAAGAAAACCATAACCTGCTTTAACTGTGGAGAAAATGGGCATTTTAAAACAGAATGTCCTAAATTGGTCAAACCAGCAGACAATAAAGCTAAAACAACCGACGGAGCTACCAAGAAGAATGTTCGTGCATTTCAATTAACTACTCAAGAAGCAGAACTCATTCCCGATGTGATAGCTGGTACGTTCTTAGTTCACAACATTTACGCAAAAGTATTATTTGACTCTGGTGCAAACCAAAGTTTTATCAATACTTCATTCTGCCAAGCTCTTAACTTACCTTTAACCAGCATTAAGCAAATTTTTACAGTAGAAACGGCAGATGGGAATTCAGTTAAAATAGATAAGGTTTTGCAACAAGAAAATATAGAACTCTTAGGACATAAATTCTCTGCAAACCTATTGCCTATGAAATTAGCTGAATTCGATGTTGTGTTAGGAATGGATTGGTTAGTAGCCAACCATGCTCGTATCCGTAGTGATAAAAACTCTATAGAAATTCAGGCACCTACTGGGGAAATAATCACAATTACAGGAGATAAACCACGTAAACCCATGAAGTTCATATCAGTAATGAAAGTTGCTGCTTATGAGCGAAAGCAAGGAATAGTCTATATGATTTCAGTAATCATTAGCACTAAGGATAAAGAACTTAAGAAGATTCCTGTAGTCGCAGAATACCTGGATGTATTCCCAGAAGAGTTACCAGGATTACCACCAGATAGGGAAGTAGAATTTAGAATTCATTTAATTCCAGGAACTACACCGATAGCCAAGGCACCTTATCGGTTAGCACCCACCGAAATGTTAGAACTGAAAAAGTAATTAGATGAATTACTAAGTAAAGGTTTCATACAACCTAGTTCATCTCCGTGGGGAGCACCAGTGTTGTTTGTAAAGAAGAAGGATGGTTCGATGAGAATGTGTATTGATTATAGAGAATTGAATAAGGTTACAATTAAGAATCGATACCCATTACCTATGATTGATGATCTTTTTGATCAACTTCCAGGAGCTAGGTACTTTTATAAGATTGACTTACGCTCCGGATATCATCAATTGAAGGTACAAGAAGAGGACATACCTAAAACTGCTTTTAGAACTAGGTATGGTCATTACGAGTTTACAGTCATGCCCTTTGGACTAACAGATGCACCTGCAGCATTCATGGACATGATGAATAGGATTTGTAAACCGTATTTGGATAAATTTGTAATTGTCTTCATCGACGATATACTTATTTATTCCAAAAATCAGGACGAGCATTGTCAACATTTGCATGCACTCTTAACTTTGTTAAGAAAAGAAAAGCTTTATGCCAAATTCTCGAAGTGTGAATTTTGGCTACAAGAAGTGCAATTCTTAGGACACATGGTAAATCACGAAGGTATTCATGTAGATCCTGCTAAGATAGAGGCAATTACCAAATGGAAGGTTCCGCAATCCGCAATGGAAATTAGAAGTTTTATAGCTGGATATTATAGACGGTTTATTAAGGATTTTTCCAAGATAGCTGTACCATTAACTAAGCTAACCTGTAAAGCAGTTAAGTTTGAATGGGGACCTAAACAAGAAGAAGCCTTTAGGGTTTTAAAGCAAAAGTTAACAAATGCCCCAATCCTAGCTTTACCGGAAGGAACTGAAGATTTTGAAGTATATTGTGATGCTTCAAAACTAGGATTAGGATGTGTGCTTATGCAACGTAAGAAAGTAAATGCGTATGCTTCAAGGCAATTGAAAAAGCATGAAGAAAACTATACGACTCATGATTTAGAATTAGGAGCCGTAATTTTTGCCCTTAAGATTTGGAGACATTATCTGTACGGAAGTAAATTTACTATCTATACGGATCATAAGAGTTTAAGATATATATTTGGGCAAAAAGAGTTAAACATGAGGCAAAGGAGATGGATGGAAATCCTAAGTGACTACGACTGTGATATTCAGTATCACGAAGGAAAGGCCAATGTAGTTGCAGATGCTTTAAGTCGTAAGTACCATGAAAAACAACGACGAGTTCGTGCTCTCAGATTAAATCTACAGTTAGATTTAATGGAACAATTAAAGAATATGCAAGAAACAGCAATCCAGGAAAATGCTGAAGGAATGAAAGGAAGAATAAAAGAATTAGAACAAGGAGCTGATGGAATTTGGAGATTCCATAAAAACAGAATTTGGGTACCTAAGCAGGGAGATTTAAGATATAAGATTTTAGAAGAAGCCCATAAATCTAGGTATACCATGCACCCTGGAAACAATAAAATGTATCAAGATTTAAGAAATAATTTTTGGTGGATAGGCATGAAAAAGGATATAGCTAGATATGTTTCTAAGTGTCTTACTTGTTCGCAAGTTAAGGCAGAACACCAGAAACCTTCAGGTCTACTACAACAATTAGAAATGCCTATGTGAAAATGGGAACTCATAACAATGGATTTTGTTACTAAGTTACCCAAAACCAGAAAAGGTAATGATGCGATTTGGGTAATTGAGGATCGATTAACCAAATCAGCTCACTTTCTACCAATGAAAGAAACCTTTAGTATGGAAATGTTAGCAAAGTTGTATGTAGATGAAGTAGTATCTTTACATGGAGTTCCACTCTCCATTGTATCAGATAGAGATAGTCGTTTCACTTCCCACTTTTTGAAAAGTTTCCAAGAAGCTGTGGGAACCCGACTAAATTTAAGTACGGCATATCATCCTCAGACAGATGGGCAAAGTGAAAGGACAATCCAAACTTTAGAAGATATGCTCAGAGCATGTGTGATAGATTTTGGTGGAAACTGGGATGATCACTTACCTTTAATTGAATTCTCCTATAACAATAATTATCATTCAAGCATCGAAACTGCCCTATTTGAAGCACTGTATGGACGAAAGTGCCGAACTCCAGTTTGTTTGGCAGAAATAGGAGAAAGTCAATTATCAGGTCCTGAAATAGTGCAAGAGACGACCGACAAAATTTCTCAAATCAAAGAAAGACTGAAGACAGCTCGAGATCGCCAGAAGAGTTATGCAGACAATAGATGTAAGCCACTCGAATTTCAAGTTGGAGACAAAGTACTATTAAAAGTTTCTCCTTGGAAAGGAGTAGTTCGGTTCGGTAAGAAAGGAAAGTTAAGTCCACGATACGTAGGACCATTTCCAGTGATCCAACGTATAGGACCAGTTGCTTATCGTTTACAACTACCAGAAGAACTAGCTGGAGTACATGATGTATTTCATGTATCCAATCTCAAGAAATGCCTATCAGACGAATCACTGGTAGTACCTCTTCGAAATATAGAGGTAAACGAAAAGTTAAAGTTTGTGGAGAAGCCATTACAAATAGAAGATCGAAAGATCAAATTTCTCAAACACAAACGACTAGTACTTGTCAAAATCAAGTGGGACTCAAAGAGAGGAGCTGAATACACTTGGGAGCTGGAATCAGAGATGAAGCGAAAGTATCCTCATTTATTCCAGTAAATCTCGAGGACGAGATTTTTATTAAGGTGGGGAGAATGTAACAACTCTCATTAAAAAGTCCTATTATTAACTTTAATTGTCCAATAGGAAAACCTAATTGAGAAACCCAAGTGATTCTGAATAAACCCTAAAATTTTCAGAATAATCGGAATCAGGATCAGGGCCCCTAAAACTCAGGGGGGGTAAACCCTCATCGGTAATATCCTTACAGTTTTACGTGTAAATTGAATTTGCATGCGAAATCAACTCAGCAAGCCTATGCAGACACGAGGCTACCCTATGGTCATAGGGTGTCCCTCGCGCCACGCGACGCGCACAAAGGGACCTCTCGCGTGGCGCGAGAGGGTCGATTTTCATATATAAATAGTAGAGTCTGGGACTTGATTCCTGGCTTCAGTTCGACGAAAAAACTCAAAATATACGTTGAGATATTGTCTGAATACTACAAAAACACACACGATTCACGAAGTGCTGCCGCAATACAGGGTAATAACTCGATCGCTGCTACGATTCAATGTCCGATCGATTAAACTATCAAATGGATGTTTAAGTGCTGCCCACATTAGGGTTTATGCTTTGTCATTCGTCGTTAATTCGATGGATGTTTAAGTATCGCACTTTGTCATTCGTTGGGAAGGTTTAATCTCTTGAGTTATCGTAAATGCTGTATTAGTTACTAACCTAGTTTGTGTGCATGTTAATTTATTTAGGTTAAAAAGGCTGATCAGTAGGCTAGGCTCTGCTCAAATTAAATCTGCAAAGTGAGTCATTCTCTTTTTATCAAATTTGTTTATAAAAGCAAGTTTATTTTCAAAGTTATAATTACAGGGATTAAGTCTTTGTAATCACCAAACGTACAGTCGGTATGTGGGGTTTTGTATACATTACTTGATAATCTTCACCATTGGGGGCAGCCAAGGGGTGATATGACCATAGTCACAGACACCATTGGACAATGAGAGGGCCAATGGGTCGAGTGACAAAATACCGTGGGTAGTTGGTTTGATATCAGGAAACATTGTAATCGCTCTTAATACTGTTAATTATAACAAACGTGTCGTTTTATTAAAAAGAATGATTCACCAGCATTTCCCGCTGACAAAACCTTTTTCAAACATGTTTCAGGTGATCTGTTGTGATCCAAGAAAAGCCGCGTAGCACTACAAGCTTAAGGAAGTGGCTCAATATAAAATAAAGAAACATGTTTTGTAAAATAAAGATTTCTCCGTGAAATCATATGATTGTAAAATACCAGGGTTTATCCCGAATTGTGAAATAAAATAAATCGGGAAATTGCAGTTTTAAAAAGATCCTGAAGAAAACTTCCGCTGTCAACTTAATTAAATAAATACCACGGGATTTTCTGTCCCGCGGCTCCTGAAACGGGTCAAACCGGGTCGGGGGCCGTGACAGATCCTTAATTCAAACAGAATTGAGGATCCATGATCCTGGCAGCACTTGAAGACCCGTGATCCTTAGGATTAGAAAATCCTCCCCTAAAGAGCCAAGGAATCATCGAAGACTCTCCGAAGGATTGTTGCTGCTTCTCCTATCCTGAGATCGACAGGATTCGTCATTGCTTTCCGGCGAGCACCGTTTTCAAACACTTTGACCCTACCGTCCTGAGTGACTTTATCTCTGAAACATGGGTTGCATTTCCAGTTACCCCTTTCTCGATAGGATACTCCTATCCTTTTCCTGATTTTACCCAATCTTTCTTCTCCCTTACCGGCATATCCTATATCCAGGCTATGCCAATGATGTGGAGGGTTCTGTTTACCCTTGAGAGGATCATTGAGCAAGAGGATATTGAGTTGGGAATGTCGGAGTTGTCTGAACTATACAACCTTGTGAGCCATGGTTCACACCGCTTTCTATTCAAACATAAACCCGGTGAACCTCATCCAATCCTGAAAACCACCAAGAACGATAACAAGTGGAAGAAATGTTTTTTCTTCGTCAGGAGGGATTCTATCCCTGATGGGAAGGATCTCCCTAGAAAATGGGCCACTCATGGTAAGATAGAGGATCCTTATAGAAGGATCATAGGATATTCTGTTTCTGTTGAGGATCACTAACATCTTTGTTTCTATTTTGCAGCTATCTCTGTTTCACACATCATTACATCACCTGCAACCAAAGAGAGGATCAACGCCTTCCGGAGTCTTGATCCTGCAGTAAGAACATTTCAAGCGAACAACAAGGATTCTCAAGAAGTATCCTCAGGCTTTGTTACAATGTCAAGTAAGTATCCAAGTTTACATATGGTTAAATGTTGAAATGCAAATAAATCAAGAATACTTATCTGTTGTTTTGGATTGATAGGTGCTGGAAAATCCTCGAGGTCTGCGACCCACTTCAGTGTCACCGATCTTACTGCTGTTGCTCCCATGTCTAGGAAGAAGAAGACTGCTGCTAGCCCAAGCACCATAGTCCCCAAGCCTACCACCTCCAAGGGGGGAAAGAAGAGAAAGGCCACCGAAGCTGACAATCTTGAAGGCCTCCCCCTTATCCGCCACCAGTTCCAAGAATACTTTGCCGATGTAAGGATCAATGGCTATGCTTGATTATCCTGCCCGCTTGAGGATCACGTGATCCTGAACTTTACCTTGACTTTTTGCAGAAATTTACTGAGGTCGAAATGCTGTTTGATGCTTATGTTGAGGAGGCTGATCAGAAGCATCGAGACTTCCAAAAGATCTTCTTGGCTAAGGACGAGACCATCTCTCGCCTTGAGAAGGATCTGAACTTGGCAAAGCAGTAGGTAGTCATGGCCCAGATAAATGCTGATCATGAGAAGTATGACCTGCTGGAGGATGCTAAAGTCTATGCTGCCATCACCATGTATAAGATCAAGTTGCAAATGGCTCAGGAAGCTGAGGATCCTGACTTCGACAGGACCACTTGGGACAAGGAGGGTTGGAGGGCAAAGTTGGCTGAGCTTGAGGACGAAGAGGAAGAGGCTACTGAAGTCTTGGCAATTGAGGCGAGTGGCAGCGGGAAGGATCAGGCTGGTGGTGATGATGCTGGTGGTAATGCAGCCAAGGTGTGAGCTGCAGAAATGGGCGATGATGGATATTTCTAGACGCGACCAGAGCCCATTTTTTTAGGATTTGAAAGTTTTTTAGTTATGTTGTTTTGAAACAATGTTGGGTTGTAATTTGAATAATAGTTTTTAGGATTATGGATCAAGGATCCTTAGACGATAAGTAGGATAATAGGTGGTGGAGGGATCCTCTGTTTGGGGGATGAAACCACTTGTTATCCTGCCATTTTTGTTTCCTGCACTTCAAACACCTATTAACAATGGACACCCTTCGCCAACCCAAATGGACGGGCCACGTATTGTTGGTAGAAATTTGTGTTGGCAATTTTGACAACCTTAAAAGGGGATTAAATAAAACTTTAACTTTTTGGCTATTTCCCGTGTTATTATCCTTGTGAACTCTTTATTTTTCTATTGTAGTTATCCACTTTGTTTGAATTTATCAAGTTTAATAAATCATGTTTAAGAATTTTAGGATATGATCAAGGATCAAATATCCTATAGTCAATAAACTCAGAAAAGTTATGCAACTTAAGGATCATTAGTTCTGTTGTCAAAGGATAAGGGTCACTTATACAAATAATGAATAAAATAAAAATGATCAAGGATCATACCTGAGAATCCAAGTTAGGATCCTAACCCTTTAATATTTATAATCAGGATAACCAAAAGACAAACCTTAATAGAATGTAAGGATCAAGGATCCTTGGTCGTTTAACTTCAAAAACCTGAAATAGAATATAACTTGGGACTAAGCCAATATAAGAGAAAAGTTAGTAACTGGGGACAAGCCCAACAATTCTGGGGACAAGCCCAATATACTGGGGACAAACCCAAAGGATAAATGGGGACAAGCCCAAAGGATAACTGGGGACAAGCCCAAAGGATAACTGGGGACAAGCCCAAAGGATCTTGTGTAAACTGGAGTATGGCCCTCACTGGCGACTATCCAAACTTAGTGACATGAAAATGCCAAAACCTTAGCTAACGTGAAAACGTTAGAAACCTTATGAACGGATGTATGGTATGTCTACCATTATACGTAGGGTCCCGGATACAGCCAGTACAATGAAATTGTCAGCACCTAAAGCGAGTACTGGTCCCATTGCCATGAACTGTATCAGGATCATCTTGCGCTACTGGCGAAACTGGGGACAGGCCCAAAAACTGGGGACTAGCCCAAATAACTGGGGTCAAGCCCAAATGACTGGGGTCAAGCCCAAATAACTGGATACTTCTGTGGATACTCAATCCTTTGTTCAGGATACCTAAACCTTCTGCAAAACTCAGATTCAAGTGAAAAGTGGATAAAGGATCCGGGATCCTTATCCTTGTATATAAGATAATTAAAGAATGAAATAGTTTGAGATTAGATCATTACCAAAATGAGGATCTTCTGTCCTGTAAGGATCCTTCAAGGATACTTATTAGCTAAGGATCATGGATCCTTATTACATGAAGTATTTCTTCAAATGGACAGCATTCCAAGCTCTTGGTAGCAAATCACCTTCCATTGTTAGCAATCGATATGCCCCCTTTCCTGCTTCAGCTTCAATCAAATAGGGGCCTTCCCACTTTGGTTCTAACTTTCCATCAGCAGGATTGGTGGTATTCTGAAATGCTTTCCTTAATACCATATCACTAACTTGGAATTTCCTGATCCTGACATTTTTGTTGTAGGCTCCAGCCATCCTTTGTTGATAACTGGCCATCCTTATCCTTGCCAACTCCCTGAGTTCTTCTATAGTATCCAAGTCTTGAACCAAGTTTTCAGCATTTTCTTCAGGATCACGAATGCTTGTTCTTGCAGTAGGAACCACCATCTCTGTAGGGATCACTGATTCTGCTCCAAATACCATAGAGAATGGAGTTTGGCCAGTAGCATTCTTGGGAGTTGTCCTATCAGCCCAAAGTACATAAGGTAGTTCTTCTGCCCATTTTCCTTTCTTGGATCCAAGCTTCTTCTTCAAATTGTTAATGATGATCTTGTTGGATGATTCTGCCTGGCCATTAGCTTGTGGGTGGACTGGTGTTGATGTTATCATCTTAATCCCCCAGCTGTCACAAAAGTTAGTAGTTCTATTCCCAATAAATTGGGATCCATTATCACAAACAATTTCAGAAAGGATTCCAAATCTAGTAATAATATTTCTCTTAATAAAGGATATCACTTCCTTTTCTCTGACTTGAGCAAAGGCTTCAGCCTCTATCCACTTGGAGAAGTAATCAGTCATAGCAAGCATGAATACTTTTCCAAGAGGGGCCTTAGGAAGCTTACCGACTATATCCATTCCCCATCTCATAAATGGCCAAGATGAGGATATAGGATGCAAAAGCTCTGCTGGTTGGTGAAGGATATTACTATGTCTCTGACAAGGATCACACTTCTTGGCATATTCCACAGCATCCTTCTTCATAGTAGGCCAATAGTATCCTGTTCCCAAGATCCTTGAGAATAATGCCCTGCCCCCAGGGTGGTTTCCACAATCTCCTTCATGGAAATCCTTTAGGACTTCTTGGATTTCAGGATCCTCAATGCATCTTAGATATGGTCCTACAAGAGATCATTTATATAATACGTTATTCAATATTGTAAACTTAGATACCTTAATTTTGAAAGCCCTGGGGTTTTCTCCTGTAGGAATCTCTCCATGTTGTATATATCTCATGATTGGAAGGATCCATGATCCTGAATGAGATTGTGTATCATCACTAGGAATGATTGCAGAATCCTCTCCTATCTCCATGGCTACATAATCCTCGATAGCAGGGGTTAGGATGTGGATAATAGGGATCCTGATATCCTCTGGAATCTTCAAGGATGATCCTAGATTGGCTAATGCATCAGCCTCTGCATTCTCTTCCCTTGGTACCTGTGTCAATTTAAAGGAAACAAAAGAGAGTGCCAATTCTTTGACTATCTCTAAATATTTAATTAGCTTTTCACCTTTAACAGCATAGGATCCATTAAAGTGATTAGTAATTAACAATGAATCCACATGTACCTCAAGATACCTGGTCCTCATATGCTTAGCAATTTGCAAACCAGCTATCAAGGCTTCATACTCAGCCTCATTATTAGTAGTTTGAAACTCACAAGCTATGGAGTGGGGTATTATGTCCCCCTGTGGCGATTTTAGTAGTATTCCAAGTCCTGTTCCTTTGACATTGGAGGCTCCATCTGTGAAGAGTATCCAAGGATCCTTAGTTTCTTCTAGCTGTTGGACTTCCAACTCAGCTTCTTTTTGCAAGTCACTACTGAAATTTGCCACAAAGTCAGCTAAGGCTTGGGATTTGATAGCAGTCCTTGGTTCATATCTTATATCATATACACTAAGCTTCACTGCCCACTTAGCCATCCTTCCTAACATTTCAGGTTTACTAAGAACATTCTTAATTCGAAAAGTAGTCTTAACAATAATGGCATGAGTTTCAAAATAATGTCTTAATTTAGTAGATGCCATAATTAATGTAAGGATAAGTTTTTCTAAATGTGAATACCTGAATTCAGCATCAAGCAAACTGTTACTTACATAATAAACAGGATGTTGTGTACCTTTGTGATCCTTAACAAGGACCGCACTTACTGCTTTAGAGGATACCGCTAAATACAAGGATAATATATCCCCTTTTTCTGGTTTCATCAAGGCAGGGGCTGAGGATAGGTAATCCTTAAGAGCTTTGAGAGCATTTTCATGCTTTTCAGTCCACTCAAATTTCTTGTTCTTCCTCAAAATGTCATAGAATTCCTTGCATTTTTCTGAGGATTTGGATATGAACCTGTTCAAGGCTGCGATCCTGCCTGTCAATCTTTGCACATCCTTAGCATTGGCAAGATATTTGATATTCACAATAGCCTTGATTTGCTCTGGAATTGCTTCAATGCCTCTTTTTGTCACCATATAGCCTAGGAATTTACCTGCTTTAACACCAAAGTGACACTTGGAAGGATTTAGTTTCATATTAAATTTATCAAGGATATTGAATGCTTCCTCTAAGTCTCTAAGGTGATCCTCGGCTTTCTTGGACTTAACCACCATGTCATCTATATAAACCTCCATAGTGTGTCCAATTTGTTCCTTGAACATCATATTGACTAGCCTTTGATAAGTTACACTTGCATTCCTTAGTCCAAATGGCATAGCAATATAACAATATATACCAGTTGGGGTCATAAAGGTTGTATCCTCTTGTTCAGATGGTTCCATCTGAATTTGTTGGAATCCAGATGAAGCATCCATAAAAGTCAACAACTCATGACCCACGGTAGCATCCACCATGGAGTCAATGTGGGGTAATGGGAAAGATTCCTTCGGACATGCCTTGTTTAAATCAGTAAAATCGACACATACCCTCCACTTTCCAATTTTCTTTTGAACAACGACCACATTGGCTAACCACCTTGGATACTTAACCTCCCTAATCATACCTGCCCGAAGTAGTTTATCTACTTCTTCCTGGATAATGGCATTCCTTTCAGGTGCAAACTTCCTCCTTTTTTGACGGATTGGCTTGAATGACCTGTCAATGCCAAGTTTATGAGTAATTATATCTTTAGATATACCTGTCATGTCCTCATGCTTCCAGGCAAAGGTAGTTTTCCTCCTCTTAAGGAAGGATATTAGTTCTTGTTCAATGTTGCTGAGGATCCCTGATCCTATGAAGACGATGGATTCAGGATCATGGGGATCCATAAGGATTTCTTTCACACCCTGTTCTCTTGCCTCCAAGACATCTCTTGAAGGATGCTTTAATTGCTATTGCTCCATTGGTCTTGAGGCTGGCTTCATTGATGACGTGTAACAATTCTTAACTTCTTGTTGATCACTCTCAATTTTCACCACTCCCCACGGACTAGGAAGCTTAACACATTGATGATAGGTAGATGGGACTGCCTTCATGTCATGTATCCATGGCCTGCCAAGGATAACATTACAACAGGATAAGCAATCTATAACACAAAACTTTTGATAAGAATGAAGTCCTTCAATATAGATGGGGAGTTTGATGTCCCCCAATGTATTTTTGGTCTCTCCGCTGAATCCCACAAGTACTGAGGATCTTGGGACAATGTCTGATTCATGGATGTTCATCTTCTTGAGGACATCAAGCTGGATGATGTTTACTGAGCTTCCTCCATCTATCAGGATCCTGCGAACAAAATGGTTTGAAATAAACAGAGTAATAACGAGACCATCATGATGAGGATCCTTCACATCAACACGATCATCCTCATCAAAAGTTATAATTTTATCCTCTGTGACAGTTGAGGTCTGTCTGTCTCCATTATCCATCTTGGTTTCCTTGGCATGTCTTTTGGCTGCTGAAAAGGATGTACCACAAATGTCTGATCCACCGGATATGAAGTTTATAACTTGTGCATCTGCTGGAGGAGCAGGAGCCTTTTCGGGGATCCTTTCAGGATCCAGGGTCCTTGACTTCTTTCGTCCCAAAAGCTCCTTCAAGTGCCCCTTGCTTAACAAGTAACCAATTTCTTTTCTAAGTGAAATACACTCTTCAGTGAGATGTCCAAAATCCTCATGATATGCACACTACTTGGACTTATCCTTTGTTGCGGCTGGTTTATCACTTTTCCTTGGACACCTAGCTTTCTCACCTAGATTCTGCATTGCAAGAATTAGCTCATTGTTATCAACAGAAAAACATTATTAAGAAATTGGAGGATAATCCTCATCATCCTCTTCTTGCTCTACTGCATGCACATTCTGGTTATCAGACTTGTTGTAGGACTTGAACTTGTTATTCTTAAAGTAGGATCCTTGCTTTTCCTGTTTTGAGGATCCTACCAATCTCTCCTGAATCCTTTTATCATCCTTAAATCGAATGAATCTAAGGGCCCTGGTTCTTACTTCATCAAGATTCCTGCATGGGGTCATGACAAGATCATCATAGAACAATGAATCCCTAAGTAAGCCCATTTTAAAGGCTTCTACAGCTGTAGCTATATCCAGATTAGGGATATCTAAGGATTCTTTACTAAACTTAGTGATGTAATCTCTAAGTGATTCATTTTGACCTTGTGTTACCCTATATAGATCACTAGTTAATCGTTCAAATTTTCTACTACAAGAGAAGTGACTATTAAACAGATTAACTAGATTAGCAAATGAAGTAATAGAGTAAGGGGGAAGACTTAGTAGCCATTTAAGAGCTGATCCTGTGAGTGTGGATCCAAAACCCTTGAATAGACATGCTTCCTTTAGCCTCTCAGGAATTGGATTGATCTCCATCCTCTCCCTGTATTGAGCTACATGCTCCTCTGGATCCGTTGAACCATCATATAGCTTCATAGTTGGTATCTGGAACCTTTTGGGTATCTCAGCATCACAAATAGGTGGTGCAAAGCGAGATATCCTATGGCTACCGTCTGCAATTTCAGGAATGGGTTTAACCACTCCTGGTACGCTGGATATCATATCCTTAAGCTTCTGTAACTCCCTAGCCATAGCCTGGTTGATACCTGTATCCTGCATAGAGCCATGGTTAGTGTTATAAGAATTATTAAAAGTGTTACCTCCCATGGGATTCAAGTTTGGAATTGCAGATGTGAATCCATATTGACGGGATTCTGGTATGATCGAAGGACCAGAGGAAGCAATGGTCTGCATTGGTATGAAGTCTCCTTGATGAACATCCGAACTTGGAGGCTGCATACTTCTTGGGAATCCTTGATCCTGAAAGATGTTGGATCCTTGATGCTGAGAGGATCCTTGAACCTGAAAGGATCCTTGGGGCTGAGAGGATCCTTGAACCTAAAAGGATCCTTGGGGCTGAGAGGATCCTTGAACCTGAAAGGAGGATCCTTGAACCTGAGAGGATCCTGGAATCATGGAGGATCCTTGCACCTGAGAGGATCCTTGAACCATGGAAGATCCTTGGACTGTGTGCATTACCAAATGTCCTCCTGAGCTGACGAAGGATCCCTGATGCTGGAAGGAGGGTCCTGAAGACTGAAAACAGGATCCTTGAGGCTGGAAGTGAGAGCCAAAAGCCTGACTCATAGTTGTTGCTCCATAACGCCTTCCCAATGGTCCACCCTGATACTGGATGTCCGGAGCTGCAGTTTGCAAGGCAGTTGTTGCTGGAGAATCGAAATCCAATGACCTTGGTATCAGAGGAGAGTGATCCTCCACTGATTTCTTCTGTTTCTTGATATCACCAGTCTCCTGGAGGATCCTTTCATTGGTTTTGTCCTGCTCTTGTATGCGATCCTTCATCTGCAAAATCAAAGTAAAAAGATCACTATTAGTAGGATTAGTGACTACAGAAGAAGTTGGTGGTTTTGGAAAAATGGGGGTTTGTCTCTTCGCAGCATTTTCAGCATTCTTCTGGGATCCAGAAGGTGGTGGAGGCAAAGGAGGAACGCCCTGTGAAGAACTCATTGTCGGCATTGAACAGGAAGTGCTCTTCACTGAAGAGGCCATCTGCTTGGTTGTAATGAACCGAAATGATCACAAAAATAAGAGTTTCTCAAGAACGAAGCACCAATTGCCCCACGGTGGGCTCCAAACTGATTTGGTCAAAAATTAAGCAAAGATAATGCAACCAAATCTTTTGTTGTGAGGTATGATGCTTGAATCAACGAACAATACTAAGGATCACTTAGAAATGTAATGAACAAGTGACACGAAGATTTATACGAGGAAAAAGCCCTTGATCAAGAGTTGATCTCCGGCATAAAAAACCTCGGGTGATGGAAACTACCAATCACCAACTAATATTAAACAAAAGAAGTTTACAACTCGGGATGATAACAAGCTTGTTACAAGAATCACTAGTGTGCAATGTGCAAAAATGTATGAAATCGCCGAGTAGATTGCCGAGAGCTGTTCAAGTGTTGTTACGAGAGTGTGTGTATGCCAAAACTAGCTAAGTGTCCTCCTCAAGCTCGTTATCCCCATTTTAAATTAGAAATAACTAGTTTAACTAACTATCCGGATTTTGTGCAAGTCCCCCACGATCTCCATAACGTTCATAATGGTCAAGCACGTGCGGAATATTGAGGGAATATGCTCCAGGAATTTCGCTGAGACTTGGTCCATGCCTTTGCTCCTGCAAAACAAACTTACGTACAAGGTAGACAATTGTTAGCATAAGGATAATGATAAGGATCCTGAATCCTGATCCTGCAACACCTGCTGAGGATCCTTAATTCAAACAGAATTGAGGATCCATGATCCTGGCAGCACTTGAAGACCCGTGATCCTTAGGGTTAGAAAATCCTCCCCTAACATTTCGCACTTGGAATTTTGAAAATCAGCTCTCCAATATCAGTTGTCGAAAATCTTTTTGTATTTTTTCAAAATTTATGCTAAAACACACTGAAATCTTTTTAGATTTTTGAATGAAATGAAAATGCAGTAAAGAAATATTTACAGACAATATTTTTGTGAATTTGTGTAAGAGGATCATATCAGTTTTTGACAAGTCACAAGTACCGTTGATCTTAGTTACACATTAAGAATTAAACAATTCACTTAGATTGCCGATATACTGATCCACTTAAATTTTCACACAAATTTCAACTGATTCAGGATATGAATTAGGTGTATTAAGAACTTAAACTAATTCATGTGTCCCACCTCTTGAATATACTCCCGTATCCAGATCCCAATATTCAGTCTTACAGGTGAGTATACCACAGATGATATCTGTAAGGGGTTAAATGCGAAGTCCGTGAGAGCTTAGGTCAGAACTGTTTTGGTCAAAAATCAAGCAAGGATAACGCAACCAAATCTTTTGTAGTGAGGTGTGATGCTTGAATCAATGAACAATATTAAGGATCACTAAGAAATGTAATGAACAAGTGACACAAAGATTTATACGAGGAAAAAGCTCTTGATCAAGAGTTGATCTCCGGCATAAAAAACCTCGGGTGATGGAAACTACCGATCACCAACTAAGATTAAACAAAATTAGTTTACAACTCGGGATGATAACAAGCTTGTTACAAGGATCACTAGTGTGCAATGTGCAAAAAATGTATGAAATCGCCAAGTAGATTGCCGAGAGCTGTTCGAGTGTTGTTACGAGAGTGTGTGTATGCCAAAATTAGCTAAATGTTCTACTCAAGCTTGTTATCCCCATTTTAAATTAGAAATAACTAGAATAACTAACTATCCGGATTTTGTGCAAGTTCCCCACGATCTCCATAACGTTCACAATGGTCAAGCACGTGCGGAATATTGAGGGAATATGCTCCAGGAATTTCGCCGAAACTTGGTCCATGCCTTTGCTCCTGCAAAACAAACTTATGTACAAGGTAGACAATTGTTAGCATAAGGATAATAATAAGGATCCTGAATCCTGATCCTGCAACACCTACTGAGGATCCTTAATTTAAACAGAATTGCGGATCCATGATCCTGGTAGCACTTGAGGACCCGTGATCCTTAGGATTGGAAAATCCTCCCCTAACAATTGCCCCCAAAATATAAGGAGTAAAGTGTAAATTCAGGAGTTATGTTTTCTTGATCTTATCCGCAACAAACTAACGGATATATAGCCGTTACAGTCTTACTAGCCGTTGTAATCATACGTCATTGAAGCGACATCCCTGCAGAATCATCATTATAAATTCAGGTTAGAGATAAGGATCAATGTGCATTTAAATTCGAGCGAGACTCCCTTTAAATCCACATTCGAAGACCAAGCAGGTATTCCTCTCTTCTCTCTTCATCTTCTTAATCTGTTCTTTCAAAATCTATGAGTCACAATGAAGCTAAGATCATCCCCTGCTAAGGATCATCGAAAAGACAGTCCTTTAAAAAGCCAAGCAATCATCGAAGACTCTTCGAAGGAACGTTGCTGCTTCACTGATCCTGAGATCGACAGGATTCGGCATTGCTTTCCGGCGAGCGCTGTTTTCAAACCCTTTAACCCTACCATCCTGAGCGATTTCATTTCTGAAACCTGGGTTGCCTTTCCACTCACCCCATTCTCTATAGGATACTCCTATCCGTTTCCTGCTTTTACCCAATCTTTCTTCTCCCTTACCGGCATATCCTATATCCAGGCTATGCCAATGATGTGGAGGGTTCTGTTTACCCTTGGAAGGATCATTGAGCAGGAAGATATAGAGTTAGGAATGTCGGAGTTGTCTGAACTATTCAACCTTGTGAGCCATGATTCACACCGCTTTCTATTCAAACAAAAGCCCGGTGAAGAACACCCAATCCTCAAGACCACCAAAAACGACACTAAATGGAAGAAACGTTTTTTCTTCGTCAGGAGGGATTCTATCCCTGATGGGAAGGATCTCCCCAGAAAATGGGCCACTCATGGTAGGATAGAGGATCCTTATAGAAGGATCATAGGATACCCTGTTTCTGTTGAGGATCACTAACTCCTTTATTTCTTTTTTTGTAGCTATTTCTGTTTCACACATCATTCCATCACCTGCAACAAAGGAAAGGCTTGCTGCTTTCCGAAGTCTTGATCCTGCTATAAGATCATTTCAAGCAATCACCAAGGATTCTCAAGAAGTATCCTCAGGCTCAGTTACAATGTCAAGTAAGTATCCAAGTCTGAATTTAAGTAAATGTTAAAATATAAATAAAACAAGAATACTTATCTATTGTTTTGGATGGATAGGTGCTGGAAAATCCTCAAGGTCTGCCACCCACTTCAGTGTTACCGATCTTACTGTTGTTGCTCCCAGGTCTGGGAAGAAGAAGGCTGCTGCTAGCCCGAGTGCCATAGTCCCAAAGCCTGTCACCTCCAAGGGAAAGAAAAGGAAAGCCTCTGAGGCTGACAATCTTGAAGGCTTGCCTCTTATCCGCCACCAGTTTCAAGAATACTTTGCTGAGGTAAGGATCACCGATCCTGCTTGATTATCCTGCCCACCTGAGGATCACTAATCTTGAACTTTACCTTGTCTTTATGCAGAAATTCGCCGAGATCGAGATGCTGCTGGATGCTTATGCTGAAGAGGCGGAGCAAAAGCATCAGGAGTTCCAAAAGTTCTTCATGGCCAAGGATCAAACTATCTCTTGCCTTGAGAAGGATCTGAACTTGGCAAAGCAGCAGGTGGTCATGGCCCAGATAAATGTTGATCATGAGAAGCACGACCTGCTGGAGGATGCTAAAGTCTCAACTGCCATCACCATGTACAAAATCAAGTTGCAAATGGCCCAGGAGGCTGAGGATCCTGATTTTGACAGGACCACTTGGGACAAGGAGGGATGGAAGGCGAAGCTGGTTGAGCTGGAGGATGAAGAAGAGGAGGCTACTGAGGTCTTGGCAATTGAGGCAAGTGGCAGCGGGAAGGATCAGGCTGGTGGTGATGATGCTGGTGGTGATGCAGCCAAGGTGTGAGCTGCAGAAATCAGCGATGATGGATATTTCTAGACGCGGCCGGAGCCCATTTTTTAGGATTTGAAAGTTTTTTGGTTGTGATGTTTTGAAACAATGTTGGGTTGTAATTTGAACAATAGTTTTTAGGATTAAGGATCATGGATCCTTTGAACAATAGGTAGGATAATAGGTGGTGGAGGGATCCTCTGTTTGGGGGATGAAACCACTTGTTATCCTGCCACCTTTTGTTTCCTGCACTCTTAAGACCCATTAACAATGGACACCCTTTGCCAACCCAAGTGGACGGGCCACGTATTGTTGCGTACCTGTTAGGGGTCATTTTCTTTGCATACATATCCTGACCAATATCCTGCCTTTGTTTGTTTATTTGTGACCAGGATGCTGGAAGAGGATATTGCTAACATCTTGGGCGATATCCTGAGGTTTATTGAATTAACCACGTGCAGGTTAACGGCTGAGGCTTGCTAACGGTCAAGTGGACTTCTTCTCCTCAAGACTCGGACGAGTTTGTTGAAGGAGAGACGTTGAGCCCGAAAGACCAGGTCTACAACGTTCGATGAAGGAATATTCGGTGGATCCCGGAAGTTTAGGATAGTTTGTTATTTTATCTTTACTATAAATAGATGGGGGTGGATCAGTTTAAGGCACACAATTTTCACTAACACTCTCGAACACTTTCACTCTCTAGCTCATTGCAAACACCGCACTTGTATTCAAATTTCATTGTAACACGTAGTCGATCCACACCACATCCTGCATTGTATCCTGACGTTTGAAGTAATAACAAGAACAAGGCAGCTGCGATTGTCAGCTCCCGAGGTTTTATGCCGGCGATCTAGATTGATCAAGGGCTTTCCTCGTACATCTCGTGTCGTTTACTTTACTTTTGCTCATTGTTTGATC
Source organism: Helianthus tuberosus (assembly GCA_030545235.1). Classification (NCBI taxonomy): domain Eukaryota; kingdom Viridiplantae; phylum Streptophyta; class Magnoliopsida; order Asterales; family Asteraceae; genus Helianthus; species Helianthus tuberosus. The sequence continues at coordinate 1,603,122 of JARYGA010008304.1, forward strand.
ATAGATACAGCTCAATATCCTGAACCGTATCCTGAATACTGATTTCCTAATTAGCTCAACAAGCATATTTTTAAATACACTTTCTAGCACACTACCTCACTTTACTAATTTGATCACTTAATTGCTTCGGTAATTTTTGACCAAAACAATTTGGCGCCCACCGTGGGGCAAGTGGTGCTCTCTTTACTAAAAAATTTTGTGAAATCGCTAATCGGCTTTCTATTTTCAAAACTTTTTGCCACATTGTCCATAATGGCCTCAAGATCAAACATGAGTTCCTCTACTGTGTCTGCTATGACTTCTGCTACTACTGGTTCGGTGCTTCCACCACCTCCTCCAAGGATGCCGGCCTCTTCACGACCTCAGGATATTATCCCTACTCGCAATGTTCAGGAATCTGCTCCTGTTCTAGCTTCTAATGATGAAATTCTCACTTTATTTGGAAGTGTGCAGGAACAAATGAGGCAGCAACAGGAAACAAACCACATGCTTTTAAGGGAAATACAACTCCTGAAGTCTAGCTCGAGCAGATCTGCTGAGGATAATGTCACTCCATTACATCCCAGAACGTTGAACTTTAGTTCAGCCGTGTATACTGAGGATAACAGGGGGAATATCATGCCCAGCCTTCCTCAGAATCATACTCCTGAAATACCCTCCTCGGTCAGGATGTCAACCATGAGGAGCTCAGGATATGGGCAAAATCCTCCAACGGGTAACGTGTCAAATAATAATAATACTCATGCTACTAACAATAGTGGATCTTTGCAGGATACAGGTGTAACATCAGCACTTACTAGGGAACTTCAGAAGTTGAAGGACATGATATCTAGTGTACCTGGGGTGGTCCAGCCGATCCCGGAAGTGTCCCAAGACAGCCACAAGATATCTCGTTTTGCATATCCTATCTGTGATGCTGAGATCCCAAAGAGATTCCAAACCCCCAACATGAAGCTTTATGATGGGACTACGGATCCTGAAGAGCATGTTGCTCAGTATAGGGAAAGAATGGAGATTAACCTTATCCCTCCGGAGCTCAAGGAAGCATGCTTGTGCAAGGGATTTGGTTCTACTCTAACAGGATCAGCCTTAAAATGGTTGTTAAACGTTCCTCCTTACTCAATTACTTCGTTTGCTCATTTGGTTAACTTATTTAACAGTCAATTTTCTTGTAGTCGGACTTTTGAGAAACTAACCAGTGATCTTTACAGGATAACTCAAGGGCCTCAGGAATCCTTGAGGGATTATGTGAACAAATTCAGTCAGGAATCCTTGGATATCCCACATCTTGATGTTGCAACAGCTGTGCAAGCTTTTAAGATGGGATTACAAAAGGATTCTCAGTTTTATCAGGATCTTGTAATGAATCCCTGCAGGAATCTAGACGAAGCTCGTAACAGGGCTTTGAGATATATCCGTCTGGAAGATGACAAGAAGATGTAAGAAAGGATGAACTCATCTAACACTTATGAGTCAACTAACAGGAAGTCAGAATCCTCATTCAAGTCATATCGGCCTAAGCCATATGGTATAAATGAAAACAAGAGAGTGAATGCTGTCGAAGATGAGGATCCTGAAGAGTATCCTGAGTTGTCTGAATATTGCTTTTCTGTTAACATTCCTGAATTGATGTATGCCATGCAGGGTCTGGGAGACAAGGCTAGGTGGCCACGAAAGAATCAACAAAAGGCTGACTGGAAAGATAAGTCAAAATGGTGTGCTTTCCACGAAGATTTCGGACATGTAACTGAGGATTGCATTGCTCTAAGGAAAGAAATAAGCTATCTTCTAAGCAAGAGATATCTGAAAGATCTCTTAGGAAGAAAGAAGAATAAGGGTCAGGATACTGAGAAGGATCCTGAACGAGCAGCATCACCTCCTGCGGATGCCAAGATAATCAACTTCATTTCGGGAGGATCCGACATTTGTGGAACTTCGTATTCGGCAGCAAAGAGACATGCAAAAGAAGCTAAGGCCGAAAGGGGAGACAAACCTGTCAGGATGACTACCCTCATAACTGACAAAGTGATCACTTTTGATGCTGATGATAGGGATACTGTCCAGGATCCTCACCATGATGCTCTGGTAATAACATTATATGTGGCTAACCATTTTGTACGCAGGATATTAGTTGATAATGGCAGCTCCGTCAACATAATCCAACTAGAAACTCTGAAGAGAATGAATGTATCTCCAATGGATATCACTTCAAAGTCTACTGTGCCTGTTGGGTTCAGTGGAGAGGCTAGAAACACAGTGGGAGAGATAAAGTTACCAGTATACGTTGAAGGAGTCAACTCGATACAACGTTTCTGTGTGATGGATTCTCTCTCCTGCTACAACATCATACTGGGAAGACCGTGGATTCACGATATGAAGGTTGTGCCATCAACATATCACCAACGCATCAAGATACCTACACCTTGGGGAGTTGTCAAAGTCGATAGTGATCAGCAGGAGGCGAAAGAATGCTACTCATCCTCGATGAAATCCTCAACCAAACCTAGTGCAGCATAGCAATTAAAGACGCAGGCCCAGGATATCGTGGAGGATCCGGAGCAGGATGTGAAGAAAATTATCCTGGACCAGGATAATCCCGATATTTCGGTGCTCGTAGGGACCAATATCCCTCAGGATATTGAAGAACAATTAATTAACTTTTTGAAATGCAGGATGTCAACGTTTGCATGGAAGCATGAGGATATGACAGGCATATCCAAAGATATTATCACTCATAAGCTTGGAATTGATAAATCATTCAAGCCTGTGCAGCAAAAAAGAAGGAAGTTTGCTCCTGAACGGAACACAATTATCTAGGAGGAAGTTGAGAGATTATTGAAGTCCAGGATGATCAGATAGGTTAAGTTCCCAAGGTGGCTAGCAAACGTGGTTGTAGTACATAAGAAAAATGGGAAATGGAGAGTTTGTGTGGACTACACAGACTTAAACAAAGCTTGTCCTAAAGACCCATTTCCTCTTCCCCACATTGATGCAATGGTAGATGCCACTGCCGGGCATGAAATGCTGACCTTCATGGACGCATCTTCAGGATTTCAACAGATCCAAATGGAGCCTTCTGACCAGGAGGATACTGCCTTCATGACACCAACAGGTATTTATTGTTATACAGCTATACCTTTTGGTTTGAAAAATGCAGGTGCAACATACCAAAGATTGGTAAACATGATGTTCAAAGACAAACTGGGGGACACCATGGAGGTATATATCGATGATATGGTGGTGAAATCTAAAAAGGCTGAGGATCACCTCCAGGATATCAAGGGAGCATTTGATATCCTGGATCGATACAACATGAAGCTGAATCCTGCTAAATGCCATTTCGGAGTGGGGGCAGGAAAGTTTCTTGGATATATGGTGACAAAAAGGGGGATAGAAGCAAGCCCAGAGCAGATCAAAGCTATCCTGGATATAAAATCACCCTCAAATATGAAGGACGTACAAAGATTGACAGGCCGAGTAGCAGCTTTAAACAGGTTTATCTCGAGATCCTCAGAGAAGTGCAAAGATTTTTATGATATCCTAAAGAAGAACAAAAGATTTGAATGGGGGGAGAAGCATGAAGCAGCCTTGCAGGATTTGAAACGATACCTCTCAACCGCACCTTTATTAATGAAGCCTGAAAATGGTGAACCACTATCCCTATACATTGCTGTATCAGGGAATGCTGTAAGTGTTGTTCTTGTAAAAGACCATGAAGGTCAGCAATATCCTGTCTACTATGTTAGTAAAAGTTTGCTAGATGCTGAAACTAGGTATTCTCATTTAGAAAAATTGATATTAGCTCTAGTTATGGCATCAACAAAACTTAGGCATTATTTCGAGACACATAGGATACATGTTAAAATAAATTATCCTGTCAAAAATGTGCTCAGGAAACCAGAGATGTCAGGCAGGATGGCCAAGTGGTCAGTAAAGTTAAGTACTTATGATTTAGTATATGAACCTAGAAATGCCATAAAGTCTCAAGCTTTAGCTGACTTTGTGGCTGATTTCAGTAGTGATATTCAGGATGAGGTAGACCTAGAAGTTCAACAGTTAGGAGAATCCTCAGGATCCTGGACATTGTATACTGATGGAGCATCTAATGTAAGAGGAGTAGGATTGGGAATACTACTAAAATCGCCACAGGGGGACATATTACCCCAGGCTATTAGGTGTGAATTTCCTGCTACTAATAATGAAGCAGAGTATGAGGCTTTAATTGCAGGATTAGAGTTGGCTAAGAGCATGAGTATCAAAAATTTGCAAGTATATGTTGACTCTTTGTTAATTACTAACCATTTTAATGGATCCTATGCAGTTAAGGGTGAGAAATTAATCGAATATCTCGATATTCTCAAAAAATTAGCAGGATATTTTGATGTTTTTATACTTAAACAGGTACCGAGGGAGAATATTGCTGAAGCGGATGCCTTAGCAAATTTGGGATCATCGATCAGGATGCCTGAAGGGACCCAAATACCAATATTACATGTCGTATATCCTGCAACGAATCCTCAGGATAAAGAAGTAGCGGGTATTCAGGATCCTGGAGCAGAACATCCTGAAGAGGATCCTAAATCCTGGACGGCTCCAATCAGGAGATATCTCAAAGAAGGACACATCCCTGGAAATGAGAATCCTAAGGCATTTAGGATGAAGGTATCACGATTCACTATTATAAATAATATTTTATACAAGAAATCTCTTGCAGGACCGTATTTGAGGTGCTTGGAGGATCCTGAAGCCAAAGAAGTACTTCAGGATATACATGAAGGGGATTGTGGTAACCATGCTGGGGGCAGGTCGTTATTCTCAAAAGTATTAAGGACAGGATATTATTGGCCAACAATGAGAAAGGATGCAGCAGAATATGCTTGAAGATGTGACGCATGTCAAAGACATAGTAACATACTGCATCAACCTGCTGAACCATTATATCCTATTGTTTCCCCTTGGCCGTTTATGAAGTGGGGCATGGATATAGTGGGAAAGCTACCAAAAGCTCCGGGTGGAAAAGTCTTTATGCTAGCAATGACGGATTATTTCTCTAAGTGGGTTGAAGCAGAAGCATTTGTTCAAGTGAGAGATCAAGAAGTAGTATCCTTCATAAAGAGGAATATCCTAACCAGATTCGGAGTACCAGCCGAGATAATCTGTGATAATGGTTCTCAATTTATAAGCAAGAGAACTACTGACTTTTGCAAAAGTTGGGGAATCAAAATGATTACATCTACTTCGGTACATCCTCAAGCAAATGGACACTCAAACAAGATAATTGTCAATAACTTAAAGAAGAGACTTGGAGCGAAAAAAGGAAGATGGGCAGAAGAATTACCCTTTGTTTTATGGGCTGATAGGACAACGGTAAAGAATGCAACAGGCCAAACCCCATTTTCCTTGGTATTTGGAGCAGAAGCAATGATTCCAACGGAAATGACAATACCTACTGCAAGATCTACCCTAAGTGATCCTGAGCAGAATCCTGAAGCCTTGAGTCAGGATTTAGACACTATAGATGAGAAGAGAGATGCGGCAAGGCTAAGGATGGCAGCATATCAACAGAGAATATCCAGGGCATATAACAAGAATATTAGGACCAGAAGATTTAAGGTTGGAGATTGGGTACTAAGAAAGGCTTTTCAGAATACTACTAATCCTGCCGATGGAAAGTTAGCTCCAAAATGGGAAGGGCCATATGAAGTTGAATCAGAAGCAGGGAAAGGAGCATACAAACTCAAGAATATGGAAGGGGATATGCTACCGAGGTCTTGGAATGCTATACACCTTAAGCTCTATTTCAAGTGAGTTTAGAATTCAATTTCTAACTCAGGATGGTATGAATTCTATCTTTTTTAAATATGGTTTGGTTTAATTTATTCTTTGAAACCCAATACTAACTTAAGCATCGGAGGGTGTTAGCCAAGCTAACACCCACCTTAGTTTACAATTGTTTTGCAGAATATGTTTCAGGATATAGCTCCAGGATATATACTCAGGATAACTCGAAAGATTAGAGGATTGGCCCCCTCTCTCACGTACAAGGGATCCTGATCCCTTCACAGGTTTAAAGGTATTCACCTTTCTTCCGAATTGGGTTTAAACACCCCGCCTGGAGCGCAAGTTATTCAGGGATAGTTCAAGGTGGCGGGACCAGTCCATGTAAAAGTGGCTGAAAATTTCGTTACTATTGGCTATATCCTGAATCCTAAAGGTATATGAGGATTGATCACCCTCTCTCACGAAAGGGTATTTTCATACTCTCTAAGGTTTAAAGGTTTTCACCTTTCTAAGTCTTGGAGTTTATAGACTCCCGCCTGTAGCGCATGAAAATTTGGGATTTTCCCCAGGATACAAGGGATTTATCTCCAGTACATCCTTGGGTTTTACTCTTGGGACCTAAAAAATTGCCTATACAATGGAAACTAACATTCAGAAGATTTCTAAGTATTTGAAGACATTGTACACAGGGGACATTCCTACCAAGGCAGTGATGTAAAGCTCAAAGGCTAAAGTTCGGAACTAGTATGCTAAATATCTCACACAGGGGACATCTTCATTGGAAAAGTTGCAAGGAGATTGAGGTTTGATAAAAGGGTTATATACTACTCCGGGTATGATCTTTCCTTTGTAAGCATCGTTTAAGTTTTTAGTAACATTATGTTAAGTATCCTGATATATTCTCAAAGTCCTTTTCAGGATATTTGATTAGGGTGTTTGAAACTAGTATTAGTTTGGAACTTTGATCATTTAAATACTATCAAAACTTGGTTTTGAAAAGATAGATTGTTTTTCACTTTCTAAAGAAATTTCTACAAAGTTGAAGGAACGTTTGGAAATAAAAGGTTTTTACAGTATATCGCTGAGCATACTGATCAGGATATTTTCTTAAGATAGTAATATAAAATTTTTACAAAGCTAAGAATTACGCTAAGTAATGCGAGGCAATAACAAACAAATAAAAAGATGAAATTATTCTTGAAGCAATCAATACTGGTTGATAACCGAGGGTTTCATCCTGAAACCCAGGACCCATCCACCTTCGGCTATCAAATTGTTTCGACACAGAAATAAATTGTTCATAAAAACATAAAATTGTTCGAATGATTTAAAGGAAATAAGCTCTAGGGGGTAGTGCCTTCTTGGTCCATAGTGGTTTCAGCAACATCCGTCTTGGGATCCGCCTCAGTATCCTTCTCAGCATCGGTTGCTTTTTCAACTGCTTTGGAACGTTCTTCGACAGTTGATTTGGAAGAGGTGCCGCCGAGGTTCTTCAGCTTGGTCTCCCAAGCACCAACATCCCAAGAAGGGCATTCGAAACCTAATGTTTTGGCTTCATGAGCCATCTTCAACCTGGCTTGAAGGAGAGAAATGACGACGGAACTTTTGAGGCTTTCCCGGTAGCTGACCATATCCTGTTCGTACTGCACATGGGCGGCTTCCAGATCGGCCTGGGCTTGAAGAGTAGCTTTGTTGAGAGCAACTTGGTGTTCCTGGATCATAGCTTTGAATTTCTCCTCGTAGTGACGAGATTTGGCGGCTGCAATCATGCCTTGGTCGGAGATTGTGATTTTTGCTTCCTTTAGCTTAGATTCAAGCGTTTTATTAAGCTTGCAGGATTCTTGATATAAATGAACCAAACGCTCAAGATCCTACAAAGGTAAGAGGACAGGGATTAATATTGTTAAATCTTTGAAAATAATGTAAATCACAAGATATGATATGAGAATACTAACCTGGTTAAGAAAAGAAGTCATAAACCCGCTGGCTTCAATGAACCCGTGCTTCTCATAAGGAAAGGTGTCAGAAATGACAGGGGAATCAGGTTCTTTCCTTTTGCGGGAACTGGAACTCCGGGGTTTGGTAGCTGGTGAAGGTTTGGGAATAATGATGGCTTTGGAACTGCTAGGTTTAGATGTGGCTGTGGTCTTGGGGCTAGGTTCTTTCTTGACCTGGATCTGGTCAGAATAGCTGTCCAATTCGTCAAGGTCAATGACTTCAGGGATCTTAGCTGGTGCTGCATAAAGGGAAAAGTTTTACTCTTTATCTTATCATTATACTGTTTTGACTAATTATTTTGAAAGTAATTCTTACCAGACATCTCGGATGATGAGTATTGACTGGAACTCGGGACGTGTGTGGTGAAAGTCCTGTCTATTGCAGGTAACCGATAAACAGTATTGATTCTCTCTTCTGACTCAGCGGTAGGGGGAGCAACTTCCTTGAAGTTCACTGCATAAAGATCAAAAAGAAGAATATTAATAGAAGATAACAATCAAATGGTCTATGAGGATGTTTATGATCCTACCGGTGGTTAACCACTCCACCGGAAGGCTGGCACCCTCAGCAATGGAGTCTCGTTTGACAAAGAAAAATTTGCGTTGCCATCCGTCTTCGTTTTTGGTGGCCTTGAGAATCAGGGGTTTGCTGGAGGTCGAGAAGAGCAAGAACTGGCTAGAGCCGTGGGATCGGAGGCGATAAGCAATAGGCAAATCCTCGATACGAAGGTCGGAACAATGGAGATTTTTGATTTGATTAAGTACAATTAGTACTCTCCAAACCATGGGCATGGTTTGAGCAAAAGAGATGCCGGTGGTTCGAAAGAATTGCATCATGAATTCAGGAAAAGGGTATCGAAGACCTAGTGAAAAAGGATATGTTGGAAAACAAACCCATTCAGTGGAAGAAACATCCGATCGGATTGACCGATCGAATGGTCTGAAGACCGTGTTATCAGGGAAAGCGCCGGAAGCTCTTAAAGCTGTAATGTCTGCGTTATCAAAAGCACAGATCTCTTTTTCGGGATTTTTAAGGAGATTCTGCTGGGTGAAGGTTTCGGCGTCCATTGCGAGTAAGGTGATGTAAATTGATAAAAAGTAAATCGGAAATGGAGGATTACCTGAAGGTTCTGTCGAAGATATCTGCTTTTCAAACAAGAAAAGAGAAGATATAGGGGCGTTGTGGATCTCCATTGAGTAAAAAACGCGTTGGAGGTTACGATGTGATCTTGACCGTCGCTTCGTTTTAAATGTCTTGAGTTATGGGATAAGATTTTTGAAATATATCCGTTGAATTGGTATACCAACCGATATATTTGGGGATAATTGTTAGGGGTCATTTTCTTTGCATACATATCCTGACCAATATCCTGCCTTTGTTTGTTTATTTGTGACCAGGATGCTGGAAGAGGATATTGCTAACATCTTGGGCGATATCCTGAGGTTTATTGAATTAACCACGTGCAGGTTAACGGCTGAGGCTTGCTAACGGTCAAGTGGACTTCTTCTCCTCAAGACTCGGACGAGTTTGTTGAAGGAGAGACGTTGAGCCCGAAAGACCAGGTCTACAACGTTCGATGAAGGAATATTCGGTGGATCCCGGAAGTTTAGGATAGTTTGTTATTTTATCTTTACTATAAATAGATGGGGGTGGATCAGTTTAAGGCACACAATTTTCACTAACACTCTCAAACACTTTCACTCTCTAGCTCATTGCAAACACCGCACTTGTATTCAAATGTCATTGTAACACGTAGTCGATCCGCACCACATCCTGTATTGTATCCTGATGTTTGAAGTAATAACAAGAACAAGGCAGCTGCGATTGTCAGCTCCCGAGGTTTTATGCCGGCGATCTAGATTGATCAAGGGCTTTCCTCGTACATCTCGTGTCGTTTACTTTACTTTTGCTCATTGTTTGATCATAGATACAGCTCAATATCCTGAGCCGTATCCTGAATACTTATTTCCTAATTAGCTCAACAAGCATATTTTTAAATACACTTTCTAGCACACTACCTCACTTTACTAATTTGATCACTTAATTGCTTCGGTAATTTTTGACCAAAACAGTACCCATGTTTAAACTTACCATGGTGACCAAAACCGTGCGAATAAGCTGCGTACCGGCTGCGAACAAGCTGCGAATAAGCTGCGTACCGATCTGCGTAACCGGCTGCAAGACTTTCAAAAGGAGTAATTGTATGATGGTCGAAATGGGTCGAGATGACCCAGAATACTGTTCACCGTAATAATAACCTTCTATAAACAAATTTATTACAAGGTAATGTGTATTAAAAAAAACTTTCACAACTGCTGATTTGTCTGACCCGTTTCATTTTAGCTAATTTTTTAGAATCTACTTGCTTGACCCATTTCATTTTCAGCTAATTTATAATATATTACCCATTTGTTAACCCATTTGACCCAGAATACTGCTCATCGTAAATAGATGTTATTACAAAACTATACCATAGTAATAATAATAATAATAATAACCTTCTATAAACAAATTTACGAGGTAATGTCTGTTAAAAAAAACTTTCACAACTTTCGATTTGTTTGACCCGCATCATTTTAACTATTTTTTATAGAGCCTACTCGTTTAATCAGTTCCATTTCAGCTAATTTTTTTTAAAAATTTATCCATTTGACCCGTTAAGAGATAAAACATAAAACGCATCAACTTGGTCAAGCTAAAAGTACCTATTTCCCTGTATCATTTGACCCGCATCATTTTAACTGTTTTTTTATAGAACCTACTCGTTTAACCAGTTCCATTTCAGATAATTTTTTTTAAATTTATCCATTTGACCCGTTAAGAGTTAAAACATAAACGTTTGGGAACAGATGGAAAGTTTGGGAACAGATGGAAGCATGGGATGTTTCGAAGGCACAAGGGGGCATGTTTGGAAAGCACAAGATGTGGAAATGATTTGTGCATAAGCTTTCTTACTATCATTACCTACATAGAACCGTGTTTTTTGATTCATTTTGTGTGTGTACTATAGGTGTGGGTTATTAGTGTGTTGTGAAATTCAAACCTCTTTAATGGTTTTATTGATTTGGTCATGTAGTAGTGAAATTCTCTTATAAACTTAGCATTATTCTTAATCAATAAACCAAAAGCACTAAACAAACACACTTAATATCACTAACACTTCATGTAAACACTCTACAAACACAGCAACAGAATACAATTAACTAATTAAGTATCGAATTATACCTCGGAGGCACTATTCTGATGCTGAACAACCGAAATAGACCGCCTTTTCCTCAATCACTATCCGAAACAACCCTAGCTGCACTACCAGCATCATCACCGTCATTTATCTTAGACACAGACCTCCCACGCCTCTTAGAACAAATTCACACTATCACCACCACCAGAAACAACAACAACCGAATTACCACCATTCAGACACCTCGAAACGGACCACGGATAATGGTTTAATATGTTATACTGATTTAAGCTTCCTTTTCTCCGATTGGCATATGTTCATTTAGAACTTGTTATATCGCATCGAATAAATGGCTTATTATATTGAATTTTGGGTGAAACTGAGATTTGGGGATTAGGGTTTTTGGTGAAAGAGAGACTGAACATGGTTGGGGTTAGAAGAAATAGAGGGGATAAGGAGTGAAAAGGATGGTCCCGTAAACAATTAAAGTGTGATGATAGAATACTTATAGCCACACTTTTCTATGGTCACATTTAATAATTTTTAGCCACACAAAAAATCTTATAAGTGACTAAATAAACAGTACTCTTTGGTCACACAAATTTGAAAGTGGTTTATATGAATCATCTTTTAGCCACATCATTAAAAACCTACTATGACGGTTAGTAATATTTGGCCACACTTTTCTACCGTGGCTAGTGATTGCCATATTTTTTATTGAAAGTGTGACTAAAGGTTTCAAAAAAATATGTTTCCGTCACATTAATTAAAAAAATCAAACAAATACTGTGGCACTAGGTTATATTTGGCCACACTTTTTAAGTTGTGGCTAGACATGCCAGTAAATGTCACATATTTTCTGAAAAGTGTGGCTAAAGGTTTCAAACTGGTATACAATGGTCACATTAATAATAAATTGTGTGGCTAGAAGTATTTTAAAATATTATAAATAACCTTTAGCCACACATTTTCTCAGATGTGTGGCAGGGCGGTTTTGGGGAAAATGTGGCTAAAGCCCAGTTTTGACGTAGTGAAATTTAGGTTGGCAATTTTGACAACCTTAAAAGGGTTTAACTTTTGTGAATAAATAAAACTTTAACTTTTTGGCTATTTCCCGTGTTATTATCCTTGTGAACTCTTTATTTTTCTATTGTAGTTATCCACTTTGTTTGAATTTATCAAGTTTAATAAATCATGTTTAAAAATTTTAGGATATGATCAAGGATCAAATATCCTATAGTCGATAAACTCAGAAAAGTTATGCAACTTAAGGATCATTAGTTCTGTTGTCAAAGGATAAGGGTCACTTATATGAATAAAGAATACAATCAAAGTGTTTTAGGATCATACCTGAGAATCCAAGTTGGGATCCTAACCCTCTAACATTCACAATCAGGATAACCAAAAGACAAACCTTAGTAGAAGGTAAGGATCAGGTATCCTTGGCTGTTTAACTTCAAAAACCTGAAACAGAATATAACTTGTGACTAAGACAATATAAGAGAAAAGTTAGAAACTGGGGACAAGCCCAATATACTGGGGACAAGCCCAAAGGATAACTGGGGACAAGCCCAAAGGATCTTGTGTAAACTGGAGTATGGCCCTCACTGGCGACTATCCAAACTTAGTGACATGAAAATGCCAAAACCTTAGCTAACGTGAAAACGTTAGAAACCTTAGGAACAGATGTATGGTACGTCTACCATTATACGTAGGATCCCGGATACAGCCAGTACAATGAAATTGTCAGCCCCTAAAGCGAGTACTGGTCCCACTGCTATGAACTGTACCAGGATCATCGTGCGCTGCTGGCGATACTGGGGACAGGCACAAAAACTGGGGACTAGCCCAAATAACTGGGGTCAAGCCCAAATAACTGGGGTCAAGCCCAAATAACTGGATACTTCTGTGGATACTCAATTCCTTTGTTAAGGATACCTAAACCTTCTGCAAAACTCAGAATCAAGTGAAAGGAGGATAAAGGATCCAGGATCCTTATCCTTATATATAGGATAGTTAAAGAATGAAATAGTTTGAGATTAGATCATTACCAAAATGAGGATCCTCTATCCTGTAAGGACCCTTCAAGGATACTTGTCAGGTAAGGATCATGGATCCTTATCACATGAAGTATTTCTTTAAGTGGACAGCATTCCAAGCTCTTGGTAGCAAATCACCTTCCATTGTTAGCAATCAATATGCCCTTTTTCCTGCTTCAGATTCAATCAAATAGGGGCCTTCCCACTTTGGTGCTAACTTTCCATCAGCAGGATTGGTGGTATTCTGAAATGCTTTCCTTAATACCATGTCACCAACTTGGAATTTCCTGATCCTGACATTTTTGTTGTAGGCTCCAGCCATCCTTTGTTGATAACTAGCCATCCTTATCCTTGCCAAATCCCTGAGTTCTTCAATAGTATCCAGGTCTTGAACCAAGTTTTCAGCATTTCCTTCAGGATCACGGATGCTTGTTCTTGCAGTAGGAACCACCATCTCTATAGGGATCACTGATTCTGCTCCGAATACCAAAGAGAATGGAGTTTGGCCAGTAGCATTCTTGGGAGTTGTCCTATCAGCCCATAATACATAAGGTAGTTCTTCTGCCCACTTTCCTTTCTTGGATCCAAACTTCTTTTTCAAATTGTTGATGATGATCTTGTTGGATGATTCTGCCTGGCCATTAGCTTGTAGGTGGACTGGTGTTGATGTTATCATCTTAATCCCCCAGCTGTCACAAAAGTTAGTAGTTCTACTCCCAATAAATTGGGATCCATTATCACAAACAATTTCAGAAGGGATACCAAATCTAGTAATAATATTTCTTTTAATAAAGGATATCACTTCTTTTTCTCTGACTTGAGCAAAGGCTTCAGCCTCTATCCAATTGGAGAAGTAATTAGTCATAGCAAGCATGAATACTTTTCCACCAGGTGCCTTAGGAAGCTTACCAACTATATCCATTCCCCATCTCATAAATGGCCAAGAAGAGGATATAGGATGCAAGAGCTCTGCTGGTTGATGAAGGATATTACTATGTCTCTGACAAGGATCACACTTCTTGGCATATTCCACAGCATCCTTCTTCATAGTAGGCCAGTAGTATCCTGTTCTCAGGATACTTGAGAATAATGCCCTGCCCCCAGTGTGGTTTCCACAATCTCCTTCATGGAAATCCTTTAGGACTTCTTGGATTTCAGGATCCTCAATGCATCTTAGATATGGTCCTGCAAGAGATCGTTTATATAATACGTTATTCAATATTGTAAACTGAGATACCTTAATTTTGAAAGCCCTGGGGTTTTCTCCTGTAGGAATCTCTCTATGTTGGATATATCTTTTGATTGGAAGGATCCATGATCCAGAATGAGATTGTGTATCATCACTAGGGATGATTGCAGAATCCTCTCCTATCTCCATAGCTATATGATCCTCAATAGCAGGGGTTAGGATATAGATAATAGGGATCCTGATATCCTCTGGAATCTTCAAGGATGATCCTAGATTGGCCAATGCATCAGCTTCTGCATTCTGTTCTCTGGGTACCTGTGTCAAACTAAAGAAAACAAAAGAGAGAGCCAATTCTTTGACTATCTCTAAATATTTGATTGGTTTTTCACCTTTAACAGCATAGGATCCATTAAAGTGATTAGTAATTAACAATGAATCTACATGTACCTCAAGATACCTGATCCTCATATGCTTAGCAATTTGCAAACCAGCTATCAAGGCTTCATACTCAGCCTCATTGTTAGTAGTTTGAAATTCACAAGCTATGGGGTGGGGTATTATGTCCCCCTGTGGCGATTTTAGTAGTATTCCAAGTCCTGTTCCTTTGACATTCGAGGCTCCATCAGTGAAAAGTATCCAAGGATCCTTAGTTTCTTCTAGCTATTCGACTTCAAACTCAGCTTCCTTTTGCAAGTCACTACTAAAATCTGCCACAAAGTCAGCTAAGGCTTGGGATTTGATGGCAGTCCTTGGTTCATATCTTATATCATGTGCACTAAGCTTCACTGCCCACTTAGCCATCCTTCCTGACATTTCAGGTTTCCTGAGAACACTCTTAATTGGAAAATTAGTCTTAACGATAATGGCATGAGTTTCAAAATAATGTCTTAATTTAATAGATGCCATAATCAATGCAAGGATAAGTTTTTCTAAATGTAAATACCTGGATTCAGCATCAAGCAAACTCTTACTTACATAATAGACAGGATGTTGTGTACCTTCGTGATCCTTAACAAGGACCGCACTTACTGCTTTAGAGGATACCGCCAAATACAAGGATAATATATCCCCTTTTTCTGGTTTCATCAATGCAGGGGCTGAGGATAGGTAATCCTTAAGAGCTTTGAGAGCATTTTCATGCTTTTCAGTCCACTCAAATTTCTTGTTCTTCCTCAAAATGTCATAGAATTCCTTGCATTTTTCTAAGGATCTGGATATGAACCTCTTTAAGGCTGCGATCCTGCCTGTCAATCTTTGCACATCCTTGGCATTGGCAGGAGATTTGATATTCACAATAGCCTTAATTTGCTCTGGACTTGCTTCAATGCCTCTTTTTGTTACCATATAGCCTAGGAATTTACCTGCTTTAACACCAAAGTGACACTTAGAAGGATTTAGTTTCATATTAAATTTATCAAGGATATTGAATGCTTCCTCCAAGTCTCTATGGTGATCCTCAGCTTTCTTGGACTTAACCACCATGTCATCTATATAAACTTCCATAGTGTGTCCAATTTGTTCCTTGAACATCATATTGACAAGCCTTTGATAAGTGGCACCTGCATTCCGTAGTCCGAATGGCATAGCAATATAACAATATATCCCAGTTGGGGTCATAAAGGCTGTATCCTCTTGATCAGATGGTTCCATCTGAATTTGTTGGAATCCAGATGAAGCATCCATAAAAGTCAACAACTCATGACCCGCGGTAGCATCCACCATGGAGTCAATGTGGGGTAATGGGAAAGGATCCTTGGGACATGCCTTGTTTAAATCAGTAAAATTGACACACACCCTCCACTTTCCATTTTTCTTTTGAACAACAACCACATTGGCTAACCACCTTGGATACTTGACCTCTCTTATCATACCTGCCCGGAGTAGTTTATCTACCTCTTCCTGGATAATAGCATTCCTTTCAGGTGCAAACTTCCTCCTTTTCTGATGTAAAGGCTTGAATGACCTGTCAATGCCAAGCTTATGAGTAATTATATACTTAGATATACCTGTCATATCCTCATGCTTCCAGGCAAAGGTAGTTTTCCTCCTCTTCAGGAAGGATTCTAGATCCTGTTCAATGTTGCTGAGGATCCCTGATCCTATGCAGACGATGGATTCAGGATCATGGGGATCCATAAGGATTTCTTTCGCATCCTGTTCTCTTGCCTCCAAGACATCTCTTGAAGAATGCTTTAATTGCTATTGCTCCCTTGGTCTTAAGGCTGGCTTCAATGATGACGTGTAACAATTCTTAGCTTCTTGTTGATCACTCTCAATTTTCACCACTCCCCAAGGACTAGGAAGCTTTACACATTGATGATAGGTAGATGGGACTGCCTTCATGTCGTGTATCCATGGCCTGCCAAGGATAAAATTACAACAAGATAAGCAATCTATAACACAAAATTTTTTATAAGAATGAAGTCCTTCAATATAGATGGGGAGTTTGATGTCCCCCAATGTATTCTTGGTCTCTCCGCTGAATCCCACAAGAACTGAAGATCTTGGGACAATGTCTGATTCAGGAATGTTCATCTTCTTGAGGACATCAAGCTGAATGATGTTCACTGAGCTTCCACCATCTATTAGGGTCCTGCGAACAAAATGGTTAGAAATAAACAGAGTAATAACAAGACCATCATGATGAGGATCCTGGACATCAACACGATCATCCTCATCAAAAGTTATAATTTTATCTTTGGTAACAGTGGAGGTCCGGATGGGTCTGTCTCCATTATCCATCTTGGTTTCCTTCGCATCTCTTTTGGCTGCTGAAAAGGAAGTACCACAAATGTCTGATCCACCGGATATGAAGTTTATAACTTGTGCGTCTGCTAGAGGAGCAGGAGCCTTTTCTGGGATCCTTTCAGGATCCTGGATCCTTGACTTTTTTCGTCCCAAAAGCTCCTTCAAGTGCCCCTTGCTTAACAAGTAACCAATTTCTTTTCTAAGTGCAATACATTCTTCATTGAGATGCCCGAAATCCTCGTGATATGCGCACCATTTGGATTTGTCTTTTATAGCAGCTGGTTTATCACTTTTTCTTGGCCACCTAGCTTTCTCACCTAGATTCTGCATCGCAAGAATTAGCTCATTGTTATCAACAGAAAAACAGTATTCAGGAATTGGAGGATAATCCTCATCATCCTCTTCTTGCTCTACTGCATGCACATTCTGGTTATCAGACTTGTTGTAGGATTTGAACTTGTTATTCTTGAAGTAGGATCCTTGCTTTTCCTGTTTTGAGGATCCTGCCAATCTCTCCTGGATCCTTTTACCATCCTCTAATCGAATGAACCTAAGGGCCCTGGTTCTTACTTCATCAAGATTCCTGGATGGGGTCATAACAAGATCATCATAGAATAATGAATTCCTAAGCAATCCCATTTTAAAGGCTTCCACAGCCGTAGCTATATCTAGATTAGGAATGTCTAAGGATTCTTTACTAAACTTAGTGATATAATCTCTAAGTGATTCATTTTGACCTTGTGTTATCCTATATAAATCACTAGTTAATTGTTCAAATTTTCTACTACAAGAGAATTGACTATTAAACAGGTTAACTAGATTAGCAAATGAAGTAATAGAGTAAGGGGGAAGACTTAGCAGCCATTTAAGAGCTGATCCTGTGAGTGTGGATCCAAAAACCTTGCATAGACATGCTTCCTTTAGCCTCTCAGGAATTGGATTAATCTCCATCCTCTCCCTGTATTGAGCTACATGCTCCTCTGGATCCGTCGAACCATCATATAGCTTCATAGTTGGTATCTGGAACCTTTTGGGTATCTCAGCATCACAAATAGGTGGTGTAAAACGAGATATCCTATGGCTACCATCTGCAATTTCAAGAATGGGTTTAACCACTTCTGGTACGCTGGATATCATATCCTTAAGCTTCTGTAACTCCCTAGCCATAGCTTGATTAATACCTGTATCCTGCATAGAGCCATGGTTAGTGTTCTAAGAATTATTAAAAGTGTTACCTCCCAAGGGATTCAAGTTTGGAATTGCAGATGTGAATCCATATTGACGGGATTCTGGTATGATTGAAGGACCAGAGGAAGCAGTGGTCTGCATTGGTATGAAGTCTCCATGATGAACATCCGAACTTGGAGGCTGCATACTTCTTAAGAATCCTTGATCCTGAAAGATGTTGGATCCTTGATGCTGAGAGGATCCTTGAACCTGAAAGGATCCCTGGGGCTGAGAGGATCCTTGAACCTGAAAGGAGGATCCTTGAATCTGAGAGGATCCTGGACCCATGGAGGATCCTTGGACCTGAGAGGATCCTGGACCCATGGAGGATCCTTGGACTGTGTGCATTCCCAAATATCCTCCTGAGCTGACAAAGGATCCCTGATGCTGAAAAGAGGATCCTGAAAGCTGAAAACAGGATCCCTGAGGCTGGAAGTGAGACCCAAAAGCTTGACTCATAGTTGTTGTTCCATAACGCCTTCCTAATGGTCCACCCTGATACTGGATATCCGGAGCTGCATTTTGCAAGGCGGTTATAGCTGGAGTATCGAAATCCAATGACCTTTGTATTAGAGGAGAGTGATCCTCCACTGATTTCTTCTGTTTCTTGATATCACCAATCTCCCGGAGGATCCTTTCATTGGTTTTGTCCTGCTCTTGTATGCGATCCTTCATCTGCAAAATCAAAGTAAAAAGATCACTATTAGTAGGATTAGAGGCAATAGAAGAAGTTGGTGGTTTTGGAAAAATTGGGCTTTATTTCTTCGCAGCATTTTTAGCATTCTTCTGGGATCCAAAAGGTGGTGAAGGCAAAGGTGGAACGCCCTGTGAAGAACTGATTGCCGGCATAGAGCTTGATGTGTTCTTTGCTGAAGAAGCCATCTGCTTGGTTGTAATGAACCGAAATGATCACAAAAACAAGAGTTTCTTATGAATGAAGCACCAATTGCCCCATAGTGGGCGCCAAACTGTTTTGGTCAAAAATCAAGCAAGGATAATGCAACCAAATCTTTTGTAATGAGATGTGATGCTTGAATCAATTAACAATATTAAGGATCACTCAGAAATGTAATGAACAAGTGACACAAAGATTTATACGAGGAAAAAGCCCTTGATCAAGAGTTGATCTCCGGCATAAAAAACCTCGGGTGATGGAAACTACTGATCACCAACTAAGATTAAACAAAAGTAGTTTACAACTCAGGGTGATAACAAGCTTGTTACAAGGATCACTAGTGTGCAATGTGCAAAAAATGTATGAAATCGCCAAGTAGATTGCCGAGAGTTGTTCGAGTGTTGTTACGAGAGTGTATGTATGCCAAAATTAGCTAAATGTTCTACTCAAGCTTGTTATCCCCATTTTAAATTAGAAATAACTAGAATAACTAACTATCCGGATTTTGTGCAAGTTCCCCACGATCTCCATAACGTTCACAATGGTCAAGCACGTGCGGAATATTGAGGGAATATGCTCCAGGAATTTCGCCGAGACTTGGTCCATGCCTTTGCTCCTGCAAAACAAACTTACGTACAAGGTAGACAATTGTTAGCATAAGGATAATAATAAGGATCCTGAATCCTGATCCTGCAACACCGACTGAGGATCCTTAATTTAAACAGAATTGAGGATCCATGATCCGGGTAGAACTTGAGGACCCGTGATCCTTAGGATTGGAAAATCCTCCCCTAAAAAGAACTTCCGTTCAGCAGAGAGATGACGGCTCCGACTTTTGGTGGGTCCCCTTTAAAGGATCTTTTTTACAACAGCACATGATTTGCATTTTTCAATGTTTCATCATTTTTTGTACTGAGGGCAGGCTTTTATTTCAAGCAAGCGTAAAGTATTCTCCGGGGACTAGGCCATTGCTTCCGCAAAATCAGAAGTCTCGGGATAATACCCCAGATATCACTGAGCATAAAGACCTAGTATCTCAGAAAGAGGGACCTTTCAAACGAAATTTCAGGGGTTGCCTATATATCCAAGTAGTGTTCCCCACGAAATAAGCAAGTTTGAATTTTAAGTTTATATCCCGAAAAAGCTTACTAAATGTGTAAAAACATATCGGCATATCATCAGTGAGACCGTTTAACGCTATTTAAACATTACATTTCTTTAGCATACTGTAACTGTCCACTGATGTCCTATCATTTCCTCTTTTTACAACAAAACTCATTTTTGAATTTATCATGTTTTTGTCTTTTTCAAATTTTCTAATGTTTTTGGATTTTTGGAAAATTCTTACTCCCCCTAAAATGCAAACACATTTAAGGAAATTTGAAAACAAACTGTACAAGTTGTTGGATCGTTGTACGACCTCACGAGTCGATCAGAAGAGTCTTTTATCCGAATCAGAGGCGGAATCAAAGATACGGACACTCGATGTAATTATAATGTCTCTTATATTGATATAAAATTGTTTTACAACCTAGAGACGATCCGGCAGAGCTTCGCTACTCAGATCCGAAAAGTTACAAATGAATAACCAAGTGCACCTATATATAGAGGATAAGATTTCGCTTGAATGCTTGAAGCGAAATCTGTTGTAGTTGATTTCGCTTGAACTTGAAGCGAAATCTGTTGTGGATGATTTCGCTTGAACAGTTTCAAGCGAAATCTTCACTTAAACCTCTTTTCACAATTTCTCGAACCTCGTGCACTGATAATTCTATCCTATTACATGATACAAGACGAAGTCAATAGACGTAGTGCACTAACAGACTCCCCCTCGGATATTGACGCAGTCTTCAGTGACTATTCTTCAATATGACACATCTTCAGTCTTGATCATTCTGCATCCTCACTTAGATTGTAACATTGTACGCATCCAACTATCTCTTCTTCTATCAGCTTCAGGCTCCCCCTTTCATCAAGCTTCCGTGCTTTGGGATCGACACCTTGCTTTCCGTATACAAGCTCCCCCTTGCTTTGAGCTCGTCTTCAGACTCCCCCTTAGACTCAGCTTTCGGGATCGTAGTCTGGACTATCTGCAATCACTCATACATTTATAAGTAACAACATTTTAGACTATCCAGGAATCGTAACCTGGCAATTCCAATCAAATTCTCTAATCCTCTCCCCCTATCAACAATCTGTATAGATTTAGCAGTATTAAAGAATCCAACTCCCTCACAGTTTATCATCCAAGTCCAAATTAATGACCTTGGAGATATCACAAACTGTTTTTGAAATTTTTGATTTTAATTCAAGTTTCAAATTAATGAACTTGTTTTGTTTTCAGAAACACAATCAGCTTACTTAGATTTTGAAACTCAGCACTCAGACATCAGTTGTCGAAAATAAAATGAAATCAAAATCTTTTTGTATTTTCTGAAAATATAAAGCAATAACAAAATATGTACAAACATATTTACAGACAATATTTTTGTTTGAGTATGCGTCAGAGGATCATATCAGTTTTTGACAAGTCACAAGTACCGTTGAGCTTAAAAACACATTATGCATTAAACAATTCACTTAGATTGTCGATATATTTGTCCACTTAAATTTTCATACAAACTTCAACTGATTCAAGATACGAATTAGGTGTATTAAGAACTTAAACCTATTCATGTGTCCCACCTCTTGAATATACTCCCGTATCCAGAATCTCAATAATCAGTCTTACAGGTGAGTATACTACAATGATATCTGTATATAAATTAGGTATGCGAGGGCCGAGGGATCTCAGGTCGATACTTCCGTATACGCAGAGAGATATCAGCTTCGACTTTACGGTATGTCCCCTTTAGAGGATCTTTTTGCTTACAACAGCAGCGACTATCAATTTTATTGTTTCATCAGCATGCTGAGGGTTTAATGCTGTGTTTCAAGCATTTGCAGAAAGCATTATCCAAGGACTAGGTCAGAACTACCGTTCAGCAGAAGTCCCGGAATAATACCCCAGATATCATAGAGTATAAAGACCTAGTATATCAGATTAAGAGACCTTTCAAACGAGATTTCAGGGGTTACCTATATATTCAAGTAGTGTTCCCCACGAAATAAGCAAGTTTGAATTTAGGTTTATATCCCGAAAAAGTTTACTAAATGTATAAAAACCTACCGACACATCCACGGTGATATCGTTTAACACATTTAAACTTTCCATTTCTTTAGCGTACTGTAACCGTCTACTGATGTACTATCATTTCCTCTTTTTACACAAAAACTCAATTTTTTTTAAATGTTATCATGTTTTTGACTTTTTCAAATTTTCAAATGTTTTTGTATTTTCTAACAATATTACTCCCCCTAAAATGCAAAATCATATAAAGAAAATTTGACAACCAACACTGATAGCTTTGTCTCGCCATCCATTTTCTGCATCTCATGCTCTGTTTTACAGAAAATATAACATAAAGTACCCCCATGATTTACAACCCATTGATCTTAACAGTTTGAAAACCGTTTTTCAATCTGATGAAAGTAATCATGTTTGTTCAGCCGTGAGGGTTTCGGCGTATTGACTTCGTCTTGTATCATGTAATAGGATAGAATTATCAGTGCACGAGGTTCGAGAAATTGAGAAAAGAGGTTTAAGTGAAGATTTCGCTTGAAACTGTTCAAGCGAAATCATCCACATCAGATTTCGCTTCAAGCCTTCAAGCGAAATCACACACATCAGATTTCTTGTTAGGACCGGTTTGACTTCGAAACGATTGCGAAACGAACGTGAAACGTGCGGAATCCGTACACGAACGTGACCTAAACACACATGACGTAATATAAACGTGATTCTTTGATAAAATCTGATAACGTACAGCACCTGAATCACAAACAATAAACTTTCTCTCTCTAGCTTTCTCTCTCTAGCCTCTAGCTCTCCAAGATGTGAAAATGGCAAAAGTTCTAAACTAGAAGCCCTAGAGATCTATTTATAGGTCAAGGCATTTAATGAGGTTTCCCATTAATTACAATTATGCCACCTTGCCTTTTTACTAACTAAACCTAAAATATAACAATATAACTCTCGTTTTCCTCGGATTCTGCTACTGACTAGATTGACGGAGGCGATAGACAGATAAATGCACTAACAGACTCCCCCTTGGATATTGCTGTAGTCAATCTGTAGTCAAGCTCGTAGCGACTTTTCTTTCTCTTTCTCTCTTTGAATCTTCTCGAACAGAATCCCGGTGGATCTGTCTTCAGTTTCAGCTTTTCCTCTTTTCTTCATCAGGCTCCCCCTTTCGCTCCTTTTTCCTTACCATCAACCATCTTACTAAAAATATGTTTAACATTGCTATTAAACATTTTTCCAGCATCAACACCTTTTGATTTTGTGTTTGTGGCTTGTAATGGAGGAAATTTTTCATCATTCATCAAAAGAACAGTTTCTTCCTTCTTTACCTCAACTTGTGGCTCCTCTGATTTTGTGGAATCAGATTCATTGCACGAACTTGGCTTATCTGACTTAGATGAGTCAGATTCATCGCCTGATGGTGGCTTGTCTGACTTTGAAACATCAGATTCATCGCCAACCATTTTCTTCTTTTCCTTTTTCTCTTTTGTCCTCAGATTTGTATCTGAAGAATTCGATTTGCTTGACTTTGCTGTCGAGTGAATTGATTCATCAGAACTTTTATTCGAACCAACCGGTGAACCTGAAGACAAAATCTTCTCAAGATACTCTCTCGCCTTCTTCCTTTTCTTTCGTAGTCTGTCTTTCTGCCCTTGTGAAAGTTTAACTTTCTTTTCTTGAATTGTCTGATCCTGAACTTTAGGTTTTAGAACCTTCTGTTCATAGAGCTTGACTTTGACTGGCTTCTTTACCGTTCTTTGAGATTCAACCCTCAATCTACCCATCGATCTCCTTGGGCAATCTCTGGCAATATGACCTTTGATATGGCAATTATAACATCTTCTTGTATCAAAATTCCAATTCTGGCAGTTAACAGCAATGTGTCCTCTCACACCACAGGTGTAACACACTCTGTTATCGTACCATCCACTTTGATCAGTCCAAACCTTCAGATCATAACATTGTTTGGCTTGGTTATAATCATTTCTCCTCTTCAATGCTGGATTTGTCTTTTGAGCACTGTGGTCAAACCTGCACCACTTATTACCAACATTTTGTGAATTTTCATTTTTAAATTTTTGTGATTTTTGATAATGATTGGATGATTTATCTGATGAGCTTTTACTTTCAATTTTAGAATTTTTCAAATTTCTATCTTTTTGTTTCTGTTCTGCATTCTTCTTAACAGGTTTTTGTTTAGAACATTCACCTGTTTCAGTAGATTGCAGAACAGTATTTTGAAATTTTTCTTGTGAATCTAAAAATATTTTTCTTTTCTTTTCTTTTTCATCATCAGATATCTCATCACAATCTTCAACTATGACATTTTCAATGTTGAAATTAATTGGTTTTGGAAAAACATGTGATGTAGAAGTCACAAAACCTTTCAATTTTACTTCAAGCTCTTTGATTTTAGTCCGAGCTTTTTCGGCTTCTTTTTCAAGCTGAATGATTTTAGCAAGATGAGAATTGATTTCAATTTGTTTTTCAAAATTATCTTTACCAAAAACATCTCTCTCATCTTCTAAAATCTTTAACTGACTTTTGAAATCATTTTCAAATTTTAATTTTTCATTTTCAAACTCTTTTTCTTTTTCTTTCAAAATCTTGTTTTCTGATGTCAAACTGTTCAAATCACTAAGCAGTTTGACATTTTCAGACTTCAAATTTTCACAAATTCCCTGCAACATAAGAATCTGGTTATCATCAGTTTGCTTCTCATCTCTCAACTTCTCAACTTCTGATGTCAAACTTTCTGTATCCTTCAAAAGTTTGTCATTTTCAGCCTTAAAGTTGTCACATTTAGAGCACACTGATTCTGAACTTGAAGATCCAAGCTTCAAAGATTCTTCGTTCTTTGGAATATCCTTTGTTTCCATCTTATATGTTCCTACACAAAAGAGTTTAACGAAATCAAAAGGATTCATACTTTCATCAATATAACATTTCCTTTTAATATCATATTTCAAAATACTCTTTGTTTCAAGACACACACAAATTCTATTATCAATTTCAGTAATAACATCCAATTCCAATTTTTGTAAATTCTTTTCCATTTTGGTTAAAATTTCCTTCTTTTTCCTATTTTCATTACGAAACTCTCCATTAACCTCATTAAAGAGCTGTGTTGGATAAAGTTCTTGAAAAAAATCTTCCCTTTTTAGATCAACCAAGAATTTATCCCATTTAGCAGGTAATGCATTTGCCAATTTCGATATCTGTTCATCATTTGATATTCTAATATTCTTGTTTCTCAAACTGTCCATTAAATTTTTAAACCGTATTTCCAACTCATCCAACGTTTCATCCTTTCGACACATGAAATATTCAAATCTTTCAACTAAAATCTCCTTTTTCTCAGAAGAAGAACAACAAGTCCAATTGTTCATTCTTTCAAATTTAATGTTTTCCAGTTCATCAAACATTTTGAATTCTTGATATTTGTGCCGTGTAAATCACCTGCAAACAAAACAAACAAACAATCAGTATACACAATAATATCCTGAAATAGATTGATACCCTGTTGATGTGAAATAATCTTGACACGAAATTTCACTTTTTAATCGAACTATGAAACTCAAGCGAAATCTCTTAAACTGTTCAAGCGAAATCTGCTAACAAACTTGATTCAAGCGAAATCAGCTATTTCGCTTCAGCTGATTAAAACCTTCAAGCGAAAACCCACAAGATCTATTTCGCTTCAACCGTTCAAGCGAACACCACTATTTCGCTTCAGGAAATCTATTTCGCTTCAGAGTTTCAAGCGAAATCCAAGAACACAACACTATTTCGCTTCAGATGTTCAAGCGAAATAGTCCAAACAGTCTGTTTTTGAAGCGAAATCAATTTAATCCACGAACTCTCTCAAGCGAAATCAAGTTTCTGTCCAATTTATGTCATTTTTACTGCGAATTTCGGTCTCAAACTTTCAAGGCTTTGTTAAACTGTTGTTTTGAATGTTCGGTGAGAAGTTCAATCCATTTTGACCATAAAATCTCGTTCAGTATGAAAAAGAAGGTGTAGAAGTCAGAATCTAATTGCAATCGAGCTAAACTCTTCCTCCTGAGCTCTGATACCACTTGTTGGGACCGGTTTGACTTCGAAACGATTGCGAAACGAACGTGAAACGTGCGGAATCCGTACACGAACGTGACCTAAACACACATGACGTAATATAAACGTGATTCTTTGATAAAATCTGATAACGTACAGCACCTGAATCACAAACAATAAACTTTCTCTCTCTAGCTTTCTCTCTCTAGCCTCTAGCTCTCCAAGATGTGAAAATGGCAAAAGTTCTAAACTAGAAGCCCTAGAGATCTATTTATAGGTCAAGGCATTTAATGAGGTTTCCCATTAATTACAATTATGCCACCTTGCCTTTTTACTAACTAAACCTAAAATATAACAATATAACTCTCGTTTTCCTCGGATTCTGCTACTGACTAGATTGACGGAGGCGATAGACAGATAAATGCACTAACACAAGTAAATTGACAACTGATATCAAATCGCTTCAATTCGCCATCCACTTAGCATAAACAATCAGAACTCCCCCTTTCAACAAACTATTTTCTCATTATGATTTCAAAACACTTAAGTTTATTTTAACCAAAATGATTTTTCCGGAAAATAAGTTTTGTTGATTTTACCACTTGTAGGTTAGGGGTTCATCACATTGTTTTTCTCAACCATTTGACAAATATAATAATTTAGATTTTAAAAACAATATCACTTGTAGAAAATCAAGTACAACTTAATGTCCCTGATTTACCACTTGTAAGTCGAAATATCATCGAAATGAATTTCTCAAGAAAGATGCCGATACCTGCTCCACACTTACCAACCTGGGAGCTCCGGCAAGTCAGGATTTTACTTGTGAAAAACTACCATCCAAGCCTGACCAAACTTGGATGTTTCTTCCTCAGCTTCACTTGGGTAATAAGTTGCTTTCTTTGTTTCATAAAAGTCCCTTACCCCTTTGACCTTTCCCTCGACCATTTTCCCAAAAATCTTTTTAACATTTCCATTAAACACTTTCTCAACATCAAATTCTTTCTTCTCAGAATAGAATTGATTCGAGATTTCAACCTTCCCAACTTTTGATTTAAAATTTTCAGCCCACAATGGTGGAAAATTAACATCATCCACTGGAGGTACTGAGTTTTCATCTTTTAACTCAACTTGTGGCTCGTCTAACTTTGTGGAGTTAGATTCATCGCCAAATTTCACATCAAACTTTTTAACATCCTCATGAACCTTCTTAACAACCCACACTTGGTTGTCATTCTTGGCTCTCTTTTTGTAAAAATGTGTCTTTAAACACTCACCGACTTCATATGTTGAATTTTCAAAAATTTTGAATTTTTCAGTTGGTGGTTCAATTTCATCAACAACTTTTTCTTTGAGTTTTTTAGAGACTTCCTGATTTGTTTTTGTTGCTTGACAATAGTTCCATGCAATGTGACCAGCTTCATTGCATTTGTAACAGGTTTGTCACGGCCCCCGACCCGGTTTGACCCGTTTCAGGAGCCGCGGGACAGAAATCCCGTGGTATTTAATTAATTGAGTTTAACAGCGGAAGTTTATTATCAGGATCTTTTTAAAACTGAAATATTTCCCGATTATTTTATTTCACAACTCGGGATAAAACCCTGGTAATTTACAATCATTTGATTTCACGAAGAAATCTTTTATTTTACAAAACATGTTTCTTTATTTTTATCATGAGCCACTTTCTTAAGCTTGTAGTGCTTTACGGCACTTTTCTTGGATCATAACAGATCACCTGAAACATGTTTGAAAAAGGTTTTGTCAGCGGGAAATACTGAGTGAATCATTCTATTTATATAAAATGATGCATAGTTATTAATTACAGCATAAGAGCGATTACAATGGCTTCTATCTTATTTTTATCTGGCGCTATGTCACAATGGTGACGATGGTCATACCACTATTAGGTCAATGAACCTAAATAGTGATGATTATCCCTAGTAGGTCAATGAACCTAACTGGGAGAAAATTAGTAATGTGCACAATACCCCACTAGCCAGTGATTCAAGATATCCACGACTTAGTCCCTGTAATTATAACTTTTGAAAATAATTCGAGGTATTGTAAAATAGTTTATAAAAAGAGAATGACTCACATTGCAGATTTAATTTGAGCAGAGCCTAGCCTACTGATTAGCCTTTTATCCTAAATTTAATCACAAGCACACAATTTTGAGTTAGTAATCAATACAGCTTTTACGATAACTCACGAGATCAACCCTCACAACGAATGACAAAGTGCGATACTTAAACATCCATCGAATTAACGACAAATGACAAAGCATAAATCCTAATGTGGGCAGCACTTAAACATCCATTGGATAGTTTAATCGATCGGACATTGAATCGTAGCAGCGATCGAGCTATTACCCTGATTGCGGCAGCAATTAGTGATCGTGTGTGTGTTTTGGACTGTTTCTGCTATAACTCAGTGTATATTTTGAGTTTTAACGTCGTTCAAGCGCCCAAAATCAAGTCCCAGCCTCCTCTATTTATACTGGAAATTTGACCCAGTCGCGTAGCGCGACGGGTCACCCCTATAGTTGTCGCGCTACGCGACGGCTTACCTATTTTCATAGGGTAGCCCCGTGTATGAGTAGGCTTGCTGAGTTGACAGTTTCTTAAAATTCGAATTTGACAGATAGTTATTTAGATAATCGTAACTAGGGTTTAACCCCCCCTGAGTTTTAGGGGCCCTGATCCTGATTCTGATGATTCTGAAAATTTTAGGGTTTGTGTAGAATCACTTGGGTGTCTCAATTAGGGTTTCCTATTGATCAAATTAATTAAATAAATAGGACTTTTGTTGAGAGTTGTTACAAGGTTCTTGTCTCCTTTCTTTGATTAGCTCCATTCTTCACATTCTCTTGCTTCTTGGCAAGAAATTCTCTGTTTGATTGTTTCCAGAATGAGCTTTTTGATTCATCTTCACAGCTTGTCCCTGAAACAAATATCATTTTTGATTTAAAATCTTTACATATTTTTCATTTTTATAATTTTCTGGTGGAATAAATCCAAGACCTTTCTTTTTGAAATTACCGTTATGGTTTGATTTCTTTTGAAAACCAGAACCAGAACCGTAACCTTTTTTCTTGTTTAAACATTGTTTAACTCTTGAAGTGTATTTTTTAGATTTTTCAGTAAGATTTACATCTTTTATTTCAGAAATATTGATTTCTGTTAGTTTGAAAATCTTTTTGATCTTTTCAACTTGAACACTTCTTATTGGAAATTCCTCATCAGAATATAATTTGTCTGAATCAATCAATGTATATGCCACTTTGATTGCTTCGTCATTCTAATTAGATTTTGATAACAGGAATTCTTTATTGTACACCCGTTTAACCGACGACTTTTGACTGTTGACTGATGATGATTCTGTACTTTTTGACGCAGACTTTAACTACGACTCCTCATTTGTATCCAACACCTGATCGACCACCTTTTTTATTAACTCGGACTCATGATCAGTGTTAGACGATGTAAAAATGACGTCAATGTTTTTTAGTAATTCATCGGTTATATCGGACTTTAACTTTATATTGACTGCCTTTACGACTTGCTCCTCATTCGGTTTTCTAGGAGAATACCCTTCCGAAATTGGAGGCGGACACTTGTTATAACTAACACTCTGCTTCTTACCAGTATCTTTCTTCTTTGGCTTCTCATCATTTTGAAATGCTTCAAAACCTGCAACAGTTGGATAAATTCGATCAATCAGATAATCAGAACTAGAATAACTTTGTAATAACCGTCTGATTCTTTCATTTTCCAACTCCCGCTGCAACTTTGCACATTCTTCAATGTAATTATTAATCGCCTTCTGCTTTGTCATCATCACAGCATTCATCATAGTCAACGCGTCTTCTCTTTCAGAATTAGTCTTTTGTAGACCGGTTACTGTTCTGTTTAGCACATCATATGACTCTTTCACATAATTGAGATTGAACAATAATTGTTCTTTCATATTTTCTTGCTCACTCAGTTTCTCATCTTTTTCTGCACATTGCTTGCAAGATTCTAAACACTTTAAGCAAGGCTTGATGACTTCCACAATCTTTTCAACTTCGATGACCTTTTCAACCTCAATCACTGTTTCAGCTTCAATCACCTTCTCAGCTTCACCATTTCTCTCAGCAACATTAACTTCCTTCATCTTTTTCAACTCTTTTGCTGCTTGTTTCTTCTTCAACTTCTCCAAGCGATCTGCAAAATAAAATTGAAAACTTTCAGGAGATAAATGAGATTTTGCAATATTGATATGCATTTCTTCCTCATCATCACCACTGTTATCAGTTGGTGTTTGATCAAAATCGATTGTCTTTTCAGAACTATCATCTGAAGAACCAGAATCAGATGGTGTTTGATCAAAAACAGTTGCTTCTTTTGAGCTTTCATCAGATGAAACAGATTCTTCTTTTTGATTCTTCTCATGAACACCAATCACTTTCATCCATTCTGTAAACAAATCAGGTTCTTGAATTATTTGAGCAATGAAAGCTTTAAACTCCCCATTCTCATCCACAAACTTATCCCAGCTAAATCCTGGAGCCATTTTCTCATCGTCTTGATCAATGATACCATAATAAGCTTTCTTGTTTGCATCTTCGATCATTTTCCCATGAGCAGTTTGTGAATCTTTTTGTTGATGTAGTTGATGAGCAACTTGTTGATATATGGCTTTCCGATAGTAATCATCTTTTCCAAATGGATTCTTTGCTCCACTCGCTTCCTGACTTTTGCATTCTCTTTTGAAATGACCTTTCTCCCTGCATCGAAAACAAGTAACTTTAGATTTATCAAAACCCAAAGTAGAAACATGTGCATCCAAGAAATTATTTCTTCCTGTAATCATTTTGAATTTTTCAGCTCTTCTCAAGACACTAGCTAAGCACCATTTGATGTCCATGAGCTCCATCTCTTCAGCGTCTATCTGATCGTAATCCTCTTTCGTCAGCATAGGATTTCCGATCCTCCCTGCAACCAAACCTTCATAGGATTGTAACACAGTTGCAAGTAACGCCATGTGATCTTTTGCAATTTCTTCAGAAAAACTTTGACCATCTGGAAGATTCAATGCAATGTTGCACTGTATCACACAACCATTCCCACTTTTTGAACTTTGAGAATGAAAACTTGAAGTTGAACTCTTTGGATTAACACCCGGATATGAAGAAAAACCACTGCTGCTATTTGGACTTTGTTCAACAGTTCCAGATAAGTCTCCAGCACTAAAAGCAGTTTGAATTTTCGGACTCATTTCAACCTCTTGAACACTGCCTTTGTAATACATTTTCACATCTTGTTGACCACTCGGATTACTCATCCTCGCAATCTTTTGTTGTTCAAGATCTTGACCCTCAATCTTCTCGATGAACTGAGAAATCGTCAAACCATCATATTCTCCGGTGTTCTTTAAGATCGTAAAAAATGTACCCCATTCTTTTTGAGGTAAAGCATCAGCTAATTTGTCGACCCATTTCTCTTGTTCTTTGGTTATGCTTAACAACGACATAGAATGCACTAAGTGGCAATATCTTTCAATCAATTTCTTTGTATCTTCCCCTGGCAAACTTGTGAAAAGATCAAATTCTTTCTTAAGTAGTGCCTTTTTACTCTTAATCATCTTCTCACTTCCCTCAAATTTGATTTTAAGAGCATCCCAAATTGATTTTGAAGTTTTGTCATGTTGAAGCAATACAAAGATGTCTTCTTTAATAGCTTGCTGAAGTAGACTAATCATCATCTTTTCAGCTTTGTACATGTCTCGTTCTTTGTCATTGAATTCAGAGATTGTTTTTTCAACTCGCAATTCAGTACGTGGTAGTACATACTTTTTCAAAATACACTCCCAAGATCTCAAATGATTAGCTTGAACCCAGTTTTCAAACCGATCTTTCCAACCGTAATACTCCTCAATGCTCATTAGCTTTGGGGGTTTTTGCATAGTTCAAGTCTCATTTTCCAAATTCATGCTTTGAGCAATGGTAGCCGGAGTAGTTGAGGATGTTGCAAATGCGTTGTAAAATTCTTCACTCATGATTTGGTAGCAAGTTTATCAAGAGCAATAATTCCAAACGAAATTAGTGCTTCAAACGGAATTACTCCAAGCGAGATCACCCCTTCAAGCGGGATTAACCTGCACACAAACTTCAAACGGAATTAAGGATTCAAACGAAATTAGACTCTTCAAACGGAATCACTGATTTCGTTTGAAATTTCAAGCGGAATACCAATTTGAAACGGAATTACTAATTCTGTTTGAACTTTCTAAACGGAATTACACTTTGATGAAATCTTCAAGCGGGATGACGTTTTTCAAGCGGAATTGGTGCAATTTCAAAAGAAATTAGGATGATGTCAGCATATTTGATCTGAAGTTCAAGCGGAATTATCAATTTTAGCAGATTTAAGTCGAATTAAGGTCCAATTTTCTCAAGGATTTGTTAATATACTATTTCGCTTATAATGTGAGAATTTCAGATCATTTTGACCGTGAAAAGTTGTTCAATTGATAAAAGAAGGTGTAGAAGTAAGAAAATGAGATGAAATCAAGCTGAAATTGGTAGAACTCCTCCTCCTGAGCTCTGATACCACATGTAGGATCGTGTACGAACCCGAAACGAGTCGTTCAGAGGCGTTCTACACAATATAAAAGGCGGAAACAGACATATTGTGTGTGATTCAGCAAGATATTCATTTATAACTGTCTTTTGATTGATATCTGAGCAATTACAGATCTGTAGACACTTCGACAGAGCTTCACCGTCGGAAACCACTATTCTAATTTTGTTTTAAATGAAACGGACCAACCTCTATTTATAGACTCACCTAATTCCGTTTGAACAGGCTCAAACGGAATCACATACAAACGAAATTAAACATTGAAACAAAATTAACATCTTCAAATGGAATTACATGACTAATTCCGTTTGGAATTACCATATGACCCTTTCAAACGGAATTACTAGCTTCAAGCGGAATTAGCCATTTCTCTTGATTTCTCGATCTTCGTGCTCTGAATAATGCAAGACTTGATACAAGACGAAGTCGACAGACGTATGCACCAACAATTATCAATTTAAAAAAAAGGTTGAAAGTTTTAATCTTTAAAATGATTCTGATGTAATCCGGTACAACCAACCATTCTACTTCAATTCCAATACTGTTTAATTTTCGCGAGCTTTTGACCTGGCAATTCAGAGATGATAACTATGAAATAAACCTGTTTCTGGTTGATAAAAACTATCTTCAACAGTCTGTTATTATTGTTGACTTTTGTTGTCAAATGTATAAATTTCAAGATTTAAAATAGATTTGTAAGGTATCACAAATTGTAAATTGGTGCGTATGTAATGAATACTATTTGTTACATTTTAAAGGTGGAAAACTCTATAAATAATTGATTTTGAAGTCAGAAAAAAGCGTGTATGACATAAGACTCAAAATGTACCTATTCATAGAAGACACTCATCGCGTGACCAAGAGTCCCTGTCAACAACCATGGTATGAACAAGAAATAGAACGAGAACACCAAACATAGCGACAAAACATGACAAATCTCTTATTAACCCAAACCAAAAGTATTTTCCCCCAGAAACCCTTTGATCTTACAACTTGTAAGATCAACGATGAACAGATGTTCAATACAATCAACTGATAATAATATCAGTTAATTAACATACAAAGGAAACCAGAATCACGCAGGATTCAACAACTCAACAACCCTAATGACTAGAGAGATGATACCAGACCGAACAACCACAACAACAACTAGATGATCATCCACTGATGATCATCAATACTAGAAGATCGATCTCTCACAAATTACAACTGAGAGACTACAAACGATCTTCAACAATAACTGATAAATAACCTTAACAAATCCTCACAGAATACAGAGAAAACCAGAGGAGATTGTGTATAAAAGTGTGAGAGAATCTGGAACAAACGGGCTCACTCTCTTTATAACAAACGATCTGCAACATTTCTTTTATATTGGCTGAACTCCGGATGCCCTAAGCCCAACTTATGTCAGCCTTGTGTGCGAGCCCAAAGTTCCAGCTACGGGCCCAAACTTCCAGCCAAACACTCCAAAGCCATTTAATCCAGCCCCATACAATAAAATAAAAACCATATTAGTAACATTAATATGTTTGACATTAAATTGAATATAGGTATGTATACATTTTAACACCCCCCTCAATTTAATAGACAAACATAATTTGCAAGTCAAGAGCTTTTCAGCAACTGTAAGTATTACCCAAAAATGAAACAATTAAACACAATTCACCAACACCTGCAATCTTGGAGTTGAACAAACCAAATCAATAATTCGTGCAAATCTTCCTTTTTATATAGACAAAATCACAAGTTTTCATGAAAACCTAAAATTACAAGTTTAGTAAAGGCAGAAGGTAAAACCAAAGAATTAAGACAAAACAAACATTTTAAATCGATATGTTGATACGCCTCCAAGTTTTCCTTTTACCACGACAAGGGATCTATGATTTCACAAGATATAACATATCTATTTTTTTGAAAATTAGATATAACATATCTACAGCGAAAAACAACACTCAACTTATTTACCAAACTATACAATGCAAAAGACAACCAGATTAACCTGTAACAGGGTCAAATACACAACAACACAAAGAAGTAATCCAAGAGGATAGGATTTCTATAGACAAAATCCCAAATCATGACAATCTAGGTATTCAAACGAACATCAAGATTAGATAAGTGAGCTCTCGAAGTAATAAAAGGCAAATAAAAGAACTTTCTATAACAGAAAGTAAACACATCAGATAACACATTATGATTAACAAAGAATCAAAAGATTATATAACCATTTATCAAATTCATATAAAACTGGTCAAATAAAGACTCACCTAATACAAGAAACAATCCTGATAAAACAAGGAGCCATAAAACACAGAATTCGGAACAAAGTAAAAAAAACTTCACGATTCAAATCAGGTCTGATATGAACTAGAATAACATGATTCTACAGCAATTCAAAACTGATATAACAAAGATTCACATACGACAAGATTTATATCAATCTACATCCAATTGAATAATGGACTTTGAATCCACATCCAAAAGAGTCAAATACTCAAATGGCGCATAAAGTCACATGACTTTAATATTTGAGAACCAAGTCTGAAATACAATACTTTTGAAGAACTTAAAGATTAATTTGATTTGTCCAAAAACTTTTTACAACTTTACAAGAAACATATATAGAGAAAGCTTGTAAAGAACATAAAGACTAAATTGAATCAAATAAAACTTTTGTAATTTCACAACAAATATTGAATCACAAGATTCAAGAACCAAGACTGATAATAATGACAACAAAATGGCATATACCAGACTTAAGACACAGCCAAACACGTTCAGACTAAACACAAAATCACACATCAGAAAAATATGACTCACACGAGAAAACATATTAGGTTGTCAAATATTCAAGAACAATCTTGACAATACAAGTGGTTAGAAACACTCAAACCATAAACCATGTGGTTCAACTAACCATACAATAAGACATATACGGAACATAGCTGAAAGACATTTATACATCGTTCAAGACAAAAATGAATGATCACTTGATTCTAAGACAAGGAAAACTATCTCTTACACAAGAGAAAATCACACAAGTCTGAACCGACATTCAAGAAACAGCCTTAAACAATTACAACGAACCAAACGTCAGAAATAAACTTCCAATAAAAAACAATTTTGACTAAAACAACAAATGGTAAAACGATCAAACACAATTATAGCCAAACAAACATCCACTAAAATAAACAACAACAATTCCTTCAACTACTCACACGAGTATCAAGAATCAAGAAAAAAATAACAAAACATAATGTGTGAGATCACATAAACTCAAAGAATGTTTTTCGGTTTAACCAAATTTGGATATTTTAAAATGCAACGACCAAGACAAACCCAAGTTATTGTTACCACAAAAAAGAAATACAAAACAACAAAAAAAACTTATATTTTTCAATCAACTTGACCCTTTGAACGAAAAACTTGACCGAACATATCATAGCAACAACACTTTTAGAGCCATATAGTCAATTAGCATATATAACTTCTTTCAAACGAGTAGAAACAATGACCAATTAAAACCCCTTTTTAAGGAACTCTACTAAAAATATAAAATAGCAATTAGACTTGAGCATAGAAGGGTTTGTCTGAAACAATAACGTGATTTTCACTTTAAATAAGAAAAACAATACCAAAATATCACTTTGTTAGATAAAAAACACTTACGAGACTCAGAATATGCATATAATGTATCACTAAGTCGATCAACTTTCAAACACTATTGCAACTAGCAACAAAATAGAAACTACGTTTTCCCTATTAAACAATACATGATGACACCAGCTATCAATAGGGAACAAAACACAAAACTTACAAATGTTGACTTAGGGAAACAAAAAGAAAACACAAAACTTACAAATGTAGACCTTTTTATAGAAAAACATCCACAATCGTTGAGTCAAGTAAAGACCAACATACCAAGACAATATATTAGCTATAACCAGTTGATCAAATCATGTTCTCCCATAACAATTTTTTTAGAAAAAATATACGATATACTAATTACAAATGATTCATTTCTAAACATCACATAAGTAAGTTAAGTGCTTTTTAAGACAATGTTCAACTATTGGATTAGTCTTGTTTTTTAAGCGAATTATATAATCAGTATACAAATACTGTAACTTGAAGGGTATGTCATAAAGATGGTAAATCAGAACATTATTCAACTTACAAATCAAGAAAACTCAACACACATACACAAATCATTAACAAGAAGATTTAAGATACGTACTCTCACTAAATCTAACGAAAGATAAAACTCTACAACATGTAGAATCACAAAAAAAATCCTAGATCCAGTAATACGAGAGAGAGCAAAACGGATAAACAAAGAATATTATCAAACCCTAATGAAGCTACTGGAAAATGGATCTCAAGCAAACCAAAAGAGACAGCGCCCTGTATAACTTCTTTTTAAGTTGATATGATCCAGGTTAAATAAAACCAATTTTATTATTAAGCCAGCTTCATGCACTAGACGAGGCAAAGTAATTTTCTGTACCCTTTAGCTTTATACTCACAATAGACAAACTACTAGATTTACTAAGATGTAGATACAACGAATGACCAATATCTACTTTACTAATAAAAATCTCATTCACAACTAAAGCAAACAAGAACGAATCAAATTAAATAAAACAAACAAATATACAATCAATAAATGCCAAGCAAAAAACCTACCAAATTTCTAAGAACAATTAGGCCAAACAGAATCACAAACATACCAACATACACATATATTAGACCATAAAGACCAATAACGAAAAAACATAATAACAAAGGTATATGCAGCACATATAAATGTAACACATAAAAACAGGGTGTGGTTCTCGGTGTTCAACAATACCGGTCATTAGATGCCCAAAACAGATATATTCATGAAAACCTATACACTTAAAGTTATGAGCAGAATGATCTAACCTGATAGCATACCCAAGCTGGGTAATAAGGGTATGTGAAGTACTTCCAGTATCACCGATGATAACAACACAACAATTAACAAACACATAGTATCAAATACAGAATCACAAAAACAATGAAACCAAGAACCCGAGGGCGAAGGTGTGTTAGGGACCAGATTCTCAGGATCGTCACTCTATGGTGCCTGGACAGGCCTTTACACAGGAGCCAAAAAATACTAACAATAACCAAAACAAGAGCCAAACACTAAACAATAATCAACAGACAGAAACAATGTAACAAATAGTAGACAAGACTCGATCAAGGCTGGTCTGACTAGCCCGGTAACAAGAATGCCTAGACACAATGATGCAATGATGAATAGAAAAAAAACAACAAAAGGCAGAGAATAGAAAGATCTCACAATAGCGTTCTAGGGGTACAAAGTAGATCCAAGTAGAACACCAAAGACTACCTGGTTGGTTTGCCTGAAACCTTCTAAGGTTTCAGAGACCAACGCAGAGTTTACTCTAGAAGACAAGAGATCTCCTTCTCAATAACTCCACCAAACCCTAACTAAGGTTTTGACCACACCAGATCTAAAAAGATCTCACAAGATCTATACCTG
The DNA here is from genome assembly GCA_030545235.1 of Helianthus tuberosus. Classification (NCBI taxonomy): domain Eukaryota; kingdom Viridiplantae; phylum Streptophyta; class Magnoliopsida; order Asterales; family Asteraceae; genus Helianthus; species Helianthus tuberosus. The sequence continues at coordinate 1,641,516 of JARYGA010008304.1, forward strand.
CACATAGGGCTGGCAATTCTGACACGAACACGATAACACGACACGAACCTACACGAAGTTATCGTGTTTCATGTTTGGCCTTAAGATGTTTCATGTCTAAAACAGGTCGACACGATAAGACCTTAACAGGTCTCGTGTCTATACAGATTAAAACCCGTTAACCTGTTAAGCCTACGTACATGTTAATAATTAAAAGTTAAAAAATATTATATGTGGGTGTGGACATGGGGTCATCAGTCGTGGGACCTGGGATGAATTATACACAAACACACGCGGTTCTTTTTCACAATCCAAACCCTAATTTTTAAATCACTCCACAAACACCACCATTCCTAATTCGGTTCACAGCTTCCCCAATTCGGTCGTGTTCGTGTCTTAAACAGGTCGTGTTCGTGTCTTAACAGATTGTGTTCATGCCTTAAACAGGTCGTGTTCATGTCTTAACATGTCATGTTTCGTGTCATAAATAGGTCATGTTCGTGTCTTAATAGGTTGTGTTCGTGTCTTAAACAGGTCGTATGATACGTTGGTAATTTTTTCGTGTCTTAACAGGTCGTTTCGTGTAACCTGTTTATTAACAGATTCGTGTTCGTGTTTCAAAAATCTGACACGATAAGATTTCGTGTCGTGTTCGTGTTTACGTGTTTCGGGTTCGTGTCTTATCATGTTCGTGTCTGTCACACCCCGATTTCTAACACAAATCCCGGTGGGCCGGGGTGGGGAGTATCGTGACGTAAGATTGGTATCGTCATAGTCAAATAATCACAAATAGCACAGCGGAAGTCTTGGAGTAAAATTACTATTACAAACCAAATGTTCAAAATTCGAAATAATAATACAAACGGCTAATAATAGTAAAGATCCACAGGCGGATCATAAAATGTACAAAGTGAGTTCAACAGACTAATAGGCTAATGCAAAGGAGTTGCAAATTCCTCTTCTAGCTTTACAAGCAGCTTCCAACTAATTTACGTATTTGTACCTGTAGCTTAGTCTATTGAAAATACGTCAGTTTTCACCGGTAAATACAATCAACCGACACATTTTGGAAACATTTTCAAAATTGATTTAAGTGCACGAGGCACGTATTTTTATAAATAACTTGGAGCAATTCAAAATAATCCTGAATGAAAATCCTCAATAACTAGTTGTGGAATTTGTTTTGTCATATTGGATGGGGTGATTGACCATAAAAAAGAGCACCTTAGGAATTTCTGAATGAAGTTTGGGAATTACAAAAGCTTAAATAATTAACTAAATATTTTATTAGTTATTTTAATCATATTAAGAAAATAAGTTAAAGTTTATAAATTTATTTAATTAATTAAATAAATTTACTTTTTTAATTAAATAAAAATGGAACATTAATTTATTGTTATATTTTATAATAACCCTTTTTGTAAGTTAAATTAATAATTGTAAAACTTAACAGTCAATAAAAATATTTTTTGTAAATTTCAAGTTTTCAAAAAAGTTAAACATTTAACTTAATCTAATAAACAAATTAAGATTTATATAAAAAAAACAGTTAAAATAGATGGAGAAATTGCTCCACATCTTCATGGGTGTTTGGGTTAGCTTATTTTAGAGCAACTTATAACTTATTGACTTATAAAAGTTAATAAGTTGTTTTTATAATGTTTAGTTTAACTTATTTAAGTTATTTTTGTGTGTGAAAAAATTGTTTTTGAGAAGTTAGAAATTCTAACTTATAACTTATGACTTATATAAGTTAATAAGTTGTTTTTGGAGTAAAATGCACGGATAGTCCCTGTAGTTTGGTGAAATTTCACTTTTAGTCCCCAACTTTTCAGTTTTTACACTCTTGGTCCCTGTGGGTTGACAAGTTGTTACTCGGATAGTTCCTAAAGCGGATGAAGGTTACTCGGATAGTCCCTGTGGTTTGACCAGTTGTTACTCGAATAGTCACTGTGGTTTGACAAGTTGTTACTCGGATAGTCCTTGTTATTTCACACCCACTTAACCAGAAAAACTAACCTCCATCCGCTTTGGGGACTATCTGAGTAACAACTTGTCAAACCACAGGGACTAAGAGTGTAATTTTAAAAAGTTGGGGAATAAAGGTGAAATTTTACCAAACCACATCTATCTACTATTATCCATGCAGTATCCGTACATTTTACTCTTGTTTTTTAGAAGGAATCCCAAACACCCCCTTCAACTCGCCGCTGTATGGAGAGTTGATGGTGAACAGGGGCGAAGCTTCTTGGGGGCGGGGGGGGGGGGGGGGTCGCCCGACCCCTGGGATTTTTCGCTCAGTAGTGTTATATATGTAGTTTTCGTATAGAAATTTTTGGATATATACGTTTTTACCCCTCCGATTCTATAGAAATTTTTGGGTATATATGTTTTAGCCCCCTCCGTTTTCTCCGGCAAGCTTCGCCACTGATGGTGAAGGAGGACGATGATTGTAAAGAGTCGATGTGGATACTTCATGGTGAAGGATGACGCCTGCTAGCAGCGTTTTATTATCGATTTCACATAAGATTTAGGTCGTAATTTCTGGTGAATTGTATAACTGACGTCATGATTTGGTAGTAGAAACTAACAATTTGTAGACGACGAACTCAATTCTCCTGAATTCGACCCTTAATAAACTTCTATTTGTTGAAACAAGAGACAATTGATTCCAATTCGATTCTTTATTCGTCATCGCATCTGTTAGGTCTGGTCATGTCAGAAATAGACGATTGGTGTGCGGTGAGGTGCGATTTCAATTCTAGCTTTTTGGCTTCTTCGACTACAAGTATTAAGCTTATTCAGTTTTCTAATTTGTTAATTACAGATTGTCAACATCGATGTTACTGATTTGTGATTTGGAGGTTCATAACAGTAGAGAGATTTAATCTTGTGTAGGTTTACTCACTTGAAGATGGCCCACCAGGTATTTGATGAAATGTCTATTGACATTCGATTCTGATTTTGTTGCTCTTTGACTTCGGCTCACATGTTCCATCAAATGCCAATTGACTTTTAATATTGATTTTGTGTTTTGCATGAGGCCTTGAACTATTTGGGTATTTTTTTATGATAGAGTTCAATTTTTAGAAGAAACTAGCATGTTTCAACATAATTGCCGTCCCAAGTATGCTGATTTTGTTTGACTAGATGATGTTATGTATGACCAGTTACAAACACAAACGGTCATTTTGATGGCCACATACAATTTATGTTCGTCACTTTGAGACTTTTGTAACATAACTTTCATGTTGTATTGGTAGTTTACATGTTAAAATAATGCACAAATTGGCTGTGGAAGCTATGGGAGTTGGAGCTTTAAAATTTACAAGACACCATAGAATGCAGCAGAGAAACCTGCATTTTGATTCATTATTTGCAGCGAGGTATATATACATTTCCACTTGCGTTCAAATAACAGAGTATTTGCTAAAATGAAGAGGATAAGATTTTTTTACATTAACATTTAAGCGTTTAAGAGAACAAAATATTGTTTTTGTGTGGAAATAATAACAGTGCAAAAATCGCATCTGTTTAAAGTTCTTAACCATGAGATTGAGGGTAAAGACGAAAGCTCAACATATGAGGTAAATGGAAAGCTAAGTTTGAGATATGGGTCAACCGGGTAGTTATTGGTTCTGACCAGATGAAGGATGCATTGACCCGAAACATCCAATGTCGTTACCATTGGTCTTCAACCTGATCATTTTCTGCAATTTTGCTCCAAGCTTCACATTTTGACTGCCCCTCACCTTGAGAGGCGTGGGGTGAAACCAAATCTTTATCATCTCAATATTTTTTGAATAAAATGATATATAAGGTTTCACGCATTAGATTTACCCTTAGGTGAATATCGACCCATTTGACCTGTTTCTCTTTTAATTTATTTTTTATTTGACCCATTAGTGAACCCATTAGTGATAAATGATTGCCCATTTCATGATATTCATTAAATCCAACAAATTGTTGCAAGATCTCTCAATGGGATTTCAATTGAATATGGTGATGGTTCTAAGGAACCTTTAAAATTTTGCACTTTTACTTACATCTCTTTCGGGTGCACTACAAAGGCTTATGGTGATAACTTTGTTTATCTTTGTAGGCAAGGTGTCTACGAATGTTGATGATGGTTGTAACACCCGAAAATTTTAAAACCAAAAATGTAAACAACCCTTATGATTTATAGTCCAAAAGAAAACTCTAATTAAGACACCCAAGTGATTCTGCACAAACCCTAAGATTTTCAGAACAATTGGAATCAGGATCAGGGCCCCTAAAACTCAGGGGGGGTATTTCCTAGTAACGATTATCTAAATAAAACGTTATCAAAACACGAATTTCGAAATCTGTCAACTCAGCTAGGCTAGTTCCACACGTGTCCAACCTATAGTGTTGATGTGTACCTTACGGACCGTAAGGTAAGATGCTTACGGTCCGTAAGCTGTCATACGGACCTCAACATCAGGAAGCTTACGGTCCGTAAGCTAGATCAAATTCAGCTATAAATAGCAGACATTGGCAATCGATTCTGGGCACAAAAACGTCGATCAAACTCCAAAATTTCGCTGAGTTATCGTCCGATTACTACCAAAAACACTAATTAAGTATAGCGGGGTGCTGCAGAACAGGGTATTAACTCAATCGCTGATACGATTCAATGTCCGATCGATTAATACTATCCGATAGATGTTTAAGTGCTGCTCAAATTGGGTTATACTTTGTCATTCGTCGTGATTTCGACGGGATGTTGAGTGCTGTCCGAAATCGGACTATACTCTGTCCTTAGTTGTGAATCCGCTGGATGTTTAAGTATCGTACTTTGTCGTTCGTCAATAATTTGACGGATCATCGTTAATTCGATGGATGAAGTATTGCACTTTGTCATTTGTTGTGAAGGTTTGATCTCGTGAGTTATCGTAAATGCTGTATTAGTTAATTACCTAGTTTGTGTGCAAATTAGGTTAAGAGGGTAATCAGTAGGCTAAGCTCTGCCCGTATAATTCTACAATTGAAAACAAGGTAGCATCACTTGGAAAATTTTAAGGTACGGATAGATTCTTTTCTTTCGATTTATGTCCTTTTGATATAAGTTATAAGTTCAGTACGGATAGATTCTTTTCTTTCGATTTATGTCCTTTTGATATAAGTTATAAGTTCAGTACGGATAGATTTAATTCTTTCGATTTCTGTCAATTCTGATTTTAAATTCCGTATTAAGATTAAGTAAGTTATAAATATAGTACGGATAGACTCCTTTCTTTCAATTTATGTTGTTTTTATAAGAAACCTTTCTTTCGATTTATGTCGTTTTGATACAAGTATATGATTTCTGATTTTAGATTCCGTATTAAGATTTAGTTATGAAATAAGTTATAAATTCCGTACGTATAGAATCCTTTCTTTCAAGTTATGTCAATTAAATACGTATAGAAATTCTTTCTTTCGATTTATGTTCGTTGGATACGGATAGAATCCTTTCTTTCGATTTGTGTCTTGATTTTAAATTCAGTATTAGTAGAATCCTCTTTCTTTCGATTTATGTCCGTTGGGTACGGATAGAATCCCTTCCTTCAATACATGTCATTTGGCTTTCGAGTATCTGATTTCTGATTTTTAAATTATGAAATAAAGTTTAATATTATATACAAAGTATTCTGTTACCCAAGTCAATTCCCTTTTCTGTGAGGATGACCACAGACCCATCATTGTGGCATAAAATGATGTGGCACCATCCGTGACGGTGAGTTGAGTTCACGGCGTCTCTTCTGTTTTAATCTACGGATTTCTGTTCAGAGGCGTATGGATCGATCCTAGGAAAAAAAAATAAATAAAGTCTGATATCTGGTGAATGGTCGGTGTGATTTGCCCACACTCCATTCATATCTGGATACATGGGCTAGCTACCCTGTATCAATCTCTGTAATAAAAGGAACCTTCTGGACTTCGGGTAAATCTGTATATTATATTCTGATACTATTTGTTATACTTATTTAATATATTTTGAATTATGAAAACTTAGCATTTTTACTAAAACAAAGGATTTTTAAAGAAACTTAGCCTTTTTCTCAAATAAAATAAGCCTTTTTGTTTCCGCTATCCGCACACTGGGCAAAACTTTTCAAATTTTGCTCAGACGTACATTTTTCTGTTTTATTCTTTACGTCAGGTTATCAAGGCAATCGGGGACGGGATATGGAAGAGTGCTCGAGTGTTGGAAAAGACTATAGAAATAAATATATTAAATTAGACAGCCTATTTCCATTAAATTGTAAAGCCGTGTAATGTATTTAAGTATTAATGGAATTATGTTTTTGATTTGACTACTGTTATAGTAACACGCCGGCCCATTCCGGGACGGGGTGTTACAGCTATGGTATCAGAGCAAAGGCTCTTTCCTGTAGAAAACTTAAACATAAGTTAAGACCTGTGAGGTAATGGGTAGACATTGGGTTAGGATTTCGATCGATACATCGGTTAGTAACTTTTCTTTTCACTTCATGATAGTCTCGAACATAAGTATTTCGTCATCTTCATTGTTTTTACTCTAGCTTTATTTCAAGTATGATTATTGATCATAGTAGGTCGCGTTCAAGTATGATTATTAATATATATATATATGTATGTAATAATTTCGAGGACGAAATTTTTTTAAGAGGGGTAGATTTGTAACACCCGAAAATTTTAAAACCAAAAATGTAAACAACCCTTATGATTTATAGTCCAAAAGGAAACTCTAATTAAGACACCCAAGTGATTCTGCACAAACCCTAAGATTTTCAGAACAATTGGAATCAGGATCAGGGCCCCTAAAACTCAGGGGGGTATTTCCTAGTAACGATTATCTAAATAAAACGTTATCAAAACACGAATTTCGAAATCTGTCAACTCAGCTAGGCTAGTTCCACACGTGTCCAACCTATAGTGTTGATGTGTACCTTACGGACCGTAAGGTAAGATGCTTACGGTCCGTAAGCTGTCATACGGACCTCAACATCAGGAAGCTTACGGTCCGTAAGCTAGATCAAATTCAGCTATAAATAGCAGACATTGGCAATCGATTCTGGGCACAAAAACGTCGATCAAACTCCAAAATTTCGCTGAGTTATCGTCCGATTACTACCAAAAACACTAATTAAGTATAGCGGGGTGCTGCAGAACAGGGTATTAACTCAATCGCTGATACGATTCAATGTCCGATCGATTAATACTATCCGATAGATGTTTAAGTGCTGCTCAAATTGGGTTATACTTTGTCATTCGTCGTGATTTCGACGGGATGTTGAGTGCTGTCCGAAATCGGACTGTACTCTGTCCTTAGTTGTGAATCCGCTGGATGTTTAAGTATCGTACTTTGTCGTTCGTCAATAATTTGACGGATCATCGTTAATTCGATGGATGAAGTATTGCACTTTGTCATTTGTTGTGAAGGTTTGATCTCGTGAGTTATCGTAAATGCTGTATTAGTTAATTACCTAGTTTGTGTGCAAATTAGGTTAAGAGGATAATCAGTAGGCTAAGCTCTGCCCGTATAATTCTACAATTGAAAACAAGGTAGCATCACTTGGAAAATTTTAAGGTACGGATAGATTCTTTTCTTTCGATTTATGTCCTTTTGATATAAGTTATAAGTTCAGTACGGATAGATTCTTTTCTTTCGATTTATGTCCTTTTGATATAAGTTATAAGTTCAGTACGGATAGATTCAATTCTTTCGATTTCTGTCAATTCTGATTTTAAATTCCGTATTAAGATTAAGTAAGTTATAAATATAGTACGGATAGACTCCTTTCTTTCAATTTATGTTGTTTTTATAAGAAACCTTTCTTTCGATTTATGTCGTTTTGATACAAGTATATGATTTCTGATTTTAGATTCCGTATTAAGATTTAGTTATGAAATAAGTTATAAATTCCGTACGTATAGAATCCTTTCTTTCAAGTTATGTCAATTAAATACGTATAGAAATTCTTTCTTTCGATTTATGTTCGTTGGATACGGATAGAATCCTTTCTTTCGATTTGTGTCTTGATTTTAAATTCAGTATTAGTAGAATCCTCTTTCTTTCGATTTATGTCCGTTGGGTACGGATAGAATCCCTTCCTTCAATACATGTCATTTGGCTTTCGAGTATCTGATTTCTGATTTTTAAATTATGAAATAAAGTTTAATATTATATACAAAGTATTCTGTTACCCAAGTCAATTCCCTTTTCTGTGAGGATGACCACAGACCCATCATTGTGGCATAAAATGATGTGGCACCATCCGTGACGGTGAGTTGAGTTCACGGCGTCTCTTCTGTTTTAATCTACGGATTTCTGTTCAGAGGCGTATGGATCGATCCTAGGAAAAAAAAATAAATAAAGTCTGATATCTGGTGAATGGTCGGTGTGATTTGCCCACACTCCATTCATATCTGGATACATGGGCTAGCTACCCTGTATCAATCTCTGTAATAAAAGGAACCTTCTGGACTTCGGGTAAATCTGTATATTATATTCTGATACTATTTGTTATACTTATTTAATATATTTTGAATTATGAAAACTTAGCATTTTTACTAAAACAAAGGATTTTTAAAGAAACTTAGCCTTTTTCTCAAATAAAATAAGCCTTTTTGTTTCCGCTATCCGCACACTGGGCAAAACTTTTCAAATTTTGCTCAGACGTACATTTGTCTGTTTTATTCTTTACGTCAGGTTATCAAGGCAATCGGGGACGGGATATGGAAGAGTGCTCGAGTGTTGGAAAAGACTATAGAAATAAATATATTAAATTAGACAGCCTATTTCCATTAAATTGTAAAGCCGTGTAATGTATTTAAGTATTAATGGAATTATGTTTTTGATCTGACTACTGTTATAGTAACACGCCGGCCCATTCCGGGACGGGGTGTTACAATGGTAATGAGATTAATCTTGGATTCAGAGTAGAACATCTGCTTAAACAGTTACACGTGTAGCGATTAAACAGTTACACGTGTAGCGATTAATTTTAAGAGGATTGCTGAGATTGCTGGAGTGGTGGTTTCGATTGAACCCAAGCCGATTCCAGTCACTTTTGTTTTAATTTTTTGAGGTGCTTAAAAACAGTTAAATGTTTTATATTTTTTATTGATTTAATGCCATGTTTATTTTAAGGTAATATAGAAGTTGAATATGCAAGGTGCTTAAAAACACCCCTCTGTGTTAGTGTGTCGGGGTAACGGTCAAAACAAACAGTTTTTTTTTTCTTAAATCTGGAACCAAACATGCCGGGTCGGGCCAGATTTGAAAACGAGCTGCCGACTCTCCAACATTCAACCAGGTATATGCTTTCCTTTAACTGATTATGATACATTGTATTTATGAGGTATTCACTTCTTTGGCAGTTGGTACATTACATCTTGTAATTTGTTGTTTGGTTCTCATAGACGTGTTTTATATATTTTGTTTATTTAGATCAGTTAATTTTAAAATTTATGAAACAATAATGAAACTTGAATGGCTTTTTTTAGTTAGAAATAGTTTGAGGAATTTTAGTTAAATATTATAACTTATGTTCAAAAATTTAATAAAGATAAAAGATTGTAACCTATAGAAAATGAGAAGCTAAATGGTCTATGATTACCATTGGGGTGGTGGTCATTGGCAAAGGCAAAGCCTTTAAACACCTTGGGAGAGAGGTCACGGGTTCAAGTCTCACAGACGACAACAGGAATAAAAGGTATTTGTCGTTAAAAAAAAATGGTCTATGATTGTTTGATGGCTGAAACGACTTACATTTTTTGGTTTGAAAGCTGCAGTCAACATATAGGATTCATTTCAGTTTTTTTCCTTCTAAATCTGAACCGCCAAAACCAAACTTTAAAATCATGGGGATAAGGATCATTACAGAACACTAATTATTGCGAGAACAAAAAGAACAACTCTAAATCACTAAATTTTGGAATTTAAAGTTCAAATTTCTTAATTTTTATGTTTCTTACATTCATAAGTGTATTATATACACATAAAAAATCATATATTTTTCCCTACACGTAGTCTACATACATGTAGGTAATTTAGCCTACACATAACCTACATGTGTGTGGGTTATTTAAAAACTGAAGATTTTTCATATTTTGTTTTAAATTCTAGTGTGAGAAACAATAAATATTACATTTATAACATTTACATTTAGTTTTTAGGTTTTTAGGATTGAAAAAATGAGTGATTTATTTTGTTCTGCGTGTTCTCGCAATATTTAGTGTTCTGCGTAGAACCTTCCCCCACCTGCGGTTTACCTCAAATGGGTCAACTGATAAAAAAACAGTTTGCATAGGAAATCAAACACGTTACAGAGTACGCTTAGGATTTATGATCTTACACCTAAAGCTTTTCAATCCTTTTATTTAAAAAGTTAGATTATTATTTAAATGATGTAGTTTTTATCATCATATTTATCACGCTAATATCTAACAAAATAAAAGTTAAAATATTTGGTATCGTGTTTAACCTCTTTCATTCTTCTTAAAAAGATATCATAAAGGATTTTTGTATTCTACCTTGTGGGCCATTGGTGGTATTAAAGAGTTGAAATGTTGAGCCCGAGCCAGCTTCTAAAAGTATGTTTATTTATCTATTCACATTGCAAGAAGGGTTGTCCTAATATAAGAAACTAAAGTAGTGTTTGGTATGCAGGAATGAGAGGTGGAATGGAATGAACTATTGCGAGGGAATGAAAAAAAGTGTGTTTGGTTGGTCAACGTAATGGAATCACTCATTCCATAAGTCATTCCATTCCCTCAAATTCATTCCATCCACTCCCTCAGTTTTTTTTCCATTCCATTCCCTCTCTCAGCCTACGTCACAAACATCGCTCATCACCTCCACCATTTGACACCACCACCACCTGCCGTCGTCACCACCTGCCACCAACCTCCGCCGACCACCACCACCACTGTCCTCTGCCGCCACCGCCATCGACTAACATCGTTGCCATCCGCCATCGTAAACAACTGCCACCCCGACCACTACCGCCACCCTCCGCCGACCACCACCACCATCCTCCACTGCCAACACCCGCTACTGTCGACCACCACCACCCACCGTCGTCGTCGCCACCACCATCGACCACCATCGCCGCCACCCTCCACCACCGTCCACCGCCACCTCGACCATTACCGCCATCCTCCGCGGCCACCTCCCGCTACCGTCGACCACCACCACCAACTGTTGTCGTCGCCACCACCATCGACCACCATCGCTGCCACCCGCCACCACCGACCACCACCTGACCACCCGCTACCGTCGACCACCACCACCCACCGTCGTTGCCACCACCATCGACCACCATCGCCGCCACCTGCCACCGCAGACCACCGCCAACCCCGACCATCGCCGGCACCACCGCTAACAACCGTCACCCACCGACCACCACCGCCACCCACCACCACTACCACCGACCACCGCCACCCATCGCTGTCACCGCCACCACCCATCGCCGATTTAATTCATTCCTCTGTTCTTACATACCAAACAACACAATGTAATGATTTATTCCTTTCCTGCATGGTAACCAAACAAGACTATGGAATGTAATGATCCATTTCATTCATTTGTCTATTCCATTACCTCGTCCATTCCATTCCCTCATCTATTCCATTACGCCATACCAAACAGACCCTAAGAAACTAGTCAATATTTTTTTATCACTGTATATGCTTTATATATGAATACATAAGAGTCATGGGTGAACACTTGCAGACAAGTTTTGAAATTAATTACTCCCATGTATGAATACATAAAAGGCATTTGCGACTTGAACTGCTTTTGCATTTCAATAGTAACAGGCACTCACATATATTGTGTGGGAAAAAAAACTAATGATTTCCAGGAGAAAATATAAGGCAACCCATGATAGAAAGAAGCAATTTTGTGGACACAATTTGTCCACTGATCTTCCACCACAACTAGCAAAGTCTTCCACCTTGGCAATTAGGTCCAGTCCATCTACACAGTTATTACTTCTTGTAGTTTGTTCATCACAACAACTCATATTTCATCTCATTTTTCTTAAAAGTTGAGGTTGTATCATGGGAAATCGGTGGGTTTGGGGGCTTCATCTCGTTTTCTTTAGCATGTTTTTGGTTGCAACCAAACATACTTGTCTGGGTGCTCAAAATTTGACAATAAGCTGCCATGAACGAGAGAGGTTAGCACTACTCGAGTTCAAACACAGCGTTAAAGATGACTTCAAAGTACTCTCATCATGGGTTGGCAGTGATTGTTGCTCATGGAAAGGAGTCTGCTGTGATGGTGCCAACGGAAGAGTTGCCGGTCTTCATCTCAGAGGAAATTTCGCCTATGAATATGATTACTACTTAGAAGGTGATAAGGTGAACGCATATTTGGCTGAGTTAAGACATCTGCAACATCTGGATTTGAGTGGGAATAATTTTTTTGGAAGTCGGATTCCTAAATTTATTGGATCCTTCAAGCAGCTAAGTTACCTCAATCTCTCTAATGCATTTTTTAGTGGTATTATTCCCCATCACATTGGAAATCTCTCCAATTTGAAGGTTCTTGATCTTCGTTCAAATGATATGCTCAATGCAAATGATATGGCATGGGTTTCTGGCCTTTCGTCACTTGAGCATCTTGACTTGAGTGGCTTGGATCTTTCTCAAGCAAACAACGTTGATATGGTATTTTACATGATTCCTTCATTAAAATACTTCTCAAGCAAACAATGTGGACTTACTAATGCTAATCTTGGACTTCATCTTAATTCAAGTAAAATACTTCCCAACATTGAACATTTAGATCTTAGCTCCAATAGCTTTGAAGGTCAACTCCCACACTTTTTTCAAAACATGACATCCTTAACATTCCTTGATCTTTCAGACTATAATCTTAGTCTGGCATGGAACTCTGTAAACCTGCTAATTATGATCCCTTCTTTATCAGAATTGCATTTGTCAGGGTGTGGGCTTCACAATGCCCCCTTTTCACCCACTTATTTGAATTCCAGTGCCCATTCTAACATACAATATCTTGATCTTAGCGATAATTCAATTGAGGGTAGATTTCCATCTGAATTAGTGAACATCACTTCTGTAAAAGTCCTTGACCTTTTTGGAAACACGTTGAACTCATCAATTCCTGTCATGCCTAGCCTTCTAAAGCTCGATGTTTCTTTTAATAAGTTTGTGCACATCGAGCTTGTTGGGATTTGGAGACAATGTCATCTGAAGGAATTGAGCTTATCATATAATTATTTTGGAGGAGAAATGATAGGCCCATCATCAAACACGTCTGAATGTTCCCACTATGCTTTAGAGGTGTTGGAAGCAGACGAAAATGAATTCAACGGTTCTATTCCAGAATCTGTTGGAAAACTAAACAATTTAAGAGTCTTAAGTCTCCACTCAAACAGTTTTACAGGTTCAATCCCTAAAGCTTTTGAGAGCTTAAGATCTTTAAAAGTATTAGATCTGTCTTCAAACAGATTAACCGGCCATGTTCTGACATTCGATGGAAACCTTACCAAACTTGATCTTTCCTATAATCAATTAAGTTCTATCCCAGAATCATTGGGAAGATTAACAGGTTTAACTGTGTTGGATCTGCGATCAAACCTGTTAACAGGTCCAATCCCAGTTACAGTTGGGCAACTCACCAAACTCATTGAATTAGATGTGTCTAATAATTCTTTGGAAGGAGTGGTTTTGGAAGCCCATCTTGCCAACCTCTCGATGTTGGAGCAGTTGGATACAAATGCTAATCATAAGTTGATTTTTAATATCTCACATGAGTGGTTACCTCCATTCCAGCTGAGTGCTGTTCGATTAAGTTCTTGCAAGATTGAGAATGGATTTCCACACTGGTTGCAAAATCAAAGGAAGCTTGTGAGTCTGGAATTGTCTAATACTAGCCTATATGGACTTCTACCAACATGGTTGCGGAATATGTCCATGATTCATAGATTGGATCTCTCTAACAACAAACTAACAGGATCTTTGATAAACCTTCCGTTTAGCAAATATACCAGTCTTTTATCTCTACAACACAACCTTTTCAATGGGTCAATTCCAAGGTCAATGTGTAGAAGAACAAGCTTGGCGATTCTCGATGTTTCCAGCAATCGGTTATCTGGAAATATTCCTAATTGTGTAGAGAATCTACAACACATGAGGATGCTTATACTTAGTTCAAATGGGTTGTCTGGAGTCCTTCCAAGTTCTTTTGGAAATATTTATTCATCATTAGAATGGTTAAAACTGGATGACAATAACTTCAATGGCCAACTTCCACAAGATTTGGGAAATTTGAGAGACTTAAAACTTTTGGATTTGGGAAATAACAGATTCTCCGGAATCATACCAAATTGGATTGGAAAAAAACTTTCAGCATTGGAAATTCTCAGGTTGCATAAAAACAACTTCACAGGAGGTATTCCTCATTCTTTGTGCAAATGTTCAAATCTTCATATTTTAGACATCGCACACAACAACTTAACAGGATCCATCCCTCATTGTTTTGGAGAGTTGAATGGGATGAACGGAATAAATTATTCTATACGACATACTGAGAGCACTCATATGTTCGATGTGTTACAAGTCATTAAAGGAATGGAGCTTCAATATACAACAATGGGTTTAGTTGTTAACATGGACCTTTCAAGCAATAAACTTACAGGAGAAATCCCTCCGGAGATAACTGCACTTGCTATGTTGATGGGTCTCAATTTGTCTCATAATCACCTGAGTGGGAGTATTCCAAATAGCATTGGAAACATGAAGGCGTTAAATTCTCTCGATTTCTCAGACAACCAATTAACCGGGATGATCCCTTCAAGCATGGCAGATTTGAACTTTTTGAGCTGGATGAATCTGTCACACAACAACTTGTCAGGAAGAATTCCAACCGGAAAACAATTGCAGACACTTAACGATCCATCAATTTATGCTGGTAACAGGGACCTCTGTGGTGCACCTCTGCCAAATAATTGTTCCAATCATGAAAACCCACCAGCCACAAGAAGCAAAAACAAATGCAAAAAGGCTAATGGGCCAAGGAATGTATGGTTTTACTTGGACATAACGTGTGGATTTGCAACAGGTTTTTGGGGTATTATTGGAGTTTTGGCATTCAAGAAGCAATGGAGAAGGAAGCTTTTTATGATTGCAGAGTTAACAATGGATAAGGTATATGTGATGGTTGCAGTGAAGATTTCCAAGATTAAAAGAGGCAGAGAAGCCTAGTAGATTCTTATAATGGACAATAATTTTAAAATGTTATTTTGCTTTAAAATACTTATGTTGTGTTATATACATGAGGTAGAATACAGGTGACAGAAGTGGGCGAATTATTAGAAATGCATAACTTACCAATGTGCAGAAAATCATGTGATGACAACAGGTTTGAATTATTATCCCTGCAAAATTCTATAACTCATGACAGCATATTTCTCTATGTCATTTCATCAAACACCCTGTGTGCGTCTTGAAACCATTAATTATTCACATAAAGAGCCAGCCACACACTCTTAACCATCCTTCAGTCTTCTTATTCTAAAAATCAGCTTCAACATTTCAAATCCACATCATTTACTGATTAAATTCAAATGAAAACCCAGCAACCACTGCCACAGAGAACACATCCCAATATCCATCGAAGAACACACGAGCGGCTGCAGTTTCTATCCTGAAACAGTTTCCCTCATTTCCTCTGGATCAGAAGCAGTTCCACAAAAGAGATGTAATTCTAAGCCACTTTCTAAGATTCATGGTCGACTTTCATCTGTAAAACAGAACATTTAATACACGGGAACATACTTAAGGATCAGCAATTCATTCCCTTCTGTTAGATAACCAAACACCATAAAAAATCAGTTGGTGTAACAGTCTGATTTAGAGGCCCGATCACACAGCAAAACTAAATATAAATGATGCAAGTTACAATTACCTGAGAGTGATTTCGTACACCATGATCTTAAAGAACTATAGCATCATTCAGAAGCTTTTCATTGTCGTATGAGAGACAAAATTTTCGCCACACAACATGCTTCCTGAACACACAACCAACAAATGGAAGCTCTAAACGTGCAATATAACTATTTTTTTCAGAAATTTACCACAAAAATTATCATTGGAAAAAAATATTTATTTTTGGATAATCAACAAATGAGAAAAATAGTATTCGCAAAAACATGAGAAATAGCAAGCAGTTCATGGTACCTAGTCATGAAGGCGGCAATTTCATACCATTTATACGAAATACAACTAGGTAACAGAAGAAAGGGAAATACCATGAATATGAGGATGACCCATCTTTGACTGCTCCATTTCATTGACTTATTTTTCTCAACAGCTACTTTCAAATCCTTGACTATTGCAGAATTCATCACAGCAACATCTGTGTCTAATACAAGCAACCAACAATCACTAAAGACATGCTAGGCTGAGAATCCCATTTTCAAAAACAGAACTACTTAAAAAACCTGACTCCAATTCATATTATTGATGAACAAATGAACCAAATCCAAAAGATAACATGTTGAGCATCAGGCATTGGGGTTATTTTTACAACAAAATGATGTCATAGGCTGCTAAGAAACTCAGTGGGGCAATACATCGAACACCTTATGTGCAAGAAATGCAACAATTACCAAACCAGTAAAATGACTCCATTATATCAAGTTAAACATTCAGGACAGATACTAAGAAGAGAACAATTTCACATATATAACATAGCACTTTTATTTATGTAAGGTCCCAATTCGTAGTACAATACCTTAACCCGTAGTTCAACTCCTTAAAAACAGTGCGTACTGATCCTGCTTCACTGAAAGCTGCCTTAACGGATAAGACCTCAATCTTGAAGAACTGAGAGTGATTTCGTACACCATGATCTTGAAGAACTGCAGCCTCGTTCAGAAACTTTTCATTGTGGTATGAGAGACAGAAATTTTGCCATACAACATGCTTCCTGTAAACGCAAAATGACTATTTGTTTCAAGGAATTCACCACAAAAGATATCATTGGAAAGAAGCATTTACTTTTG
This sequence comes from Helianthus tuberosus, assembly GCA_030545235.1. Classification (NCBI taxonomy): domain Eukaryota; kingdom Viridiplantae; phylum Streptophyta; class Magnoliopsida; order Asterales; family Asteraceae; genus Helianthus; species Helianthus tuberosus. The sequence continues at coordinate 1,658,522 of JARYGA010008304.1, forward strand.
AAAACCGGTTATTACGGGTTGGATATGATTGATAACGGGTCAAACAGATTACGTAGACAAAATAACCTAAAAACAAAACCCAGTGTATTTGGCCTCTTAAGTTGTTTGTAATCACATTCAATACATTGAATATTTATGAAATAAAAAAATTCGGAACACAAAGCGTTGGCCGGTCGGTCCAAGCCAACCAGTTACAGCACGCTGATAAAGGTCACCCGTTTTGACCCATTACCCTCTACCTGCCCCTATCACCATTTCAAATGTATAAAAAAGAATAACTCAGTCACAAATGAGAAGCAACTAAGTAACAGAAAAACAAATGAGAAATACCAAGAAAATATGGCGATGGCCTCATGGCTCATCTTTGACTGCTCCATTTCATTGACCTTTTTTCTCGACAAAAGGTTTCAAATCCTTGATTGTTGCAGAATTCATCACAGCAACATCTGTGTCCAAGAAAAGCAACCAACAATCATCAGTGATATGCTAAGATGAAAGTAAGAAACCAAGCAAGCATAATAAATTAATTATATAGCAAAAGATTGTTGGAAGTTTGGTGTGAATGAAAGTCTCAATTGGTAATTCACCTTGTCCCACATTGGTGTGGGAACAAAATGAAAGGCTACTTATAAGGAAAAACCTTGACTAAGCTTTTGAAGCTTTATGACATGTTTTACCACAAGTCCTACCCGCGCACGCAAGGGGGTGCAAAAAATGGGTTTCGGAACTGGAATTTTGTTGAACTCCTGCGGACACGAACGCAGCTCCGAAAACCCGGGCTCGCGTGTGGCAGTTTTTGCCCTCGAGGCGACATTCTCCAGTTTCTTTTCAGGCAAGTGCTCAAGTCCGGCAGTGCGCTGTTGCTGCTTCGAACCGGCGTACCCTGGGAACAGACGACGAATCTGTTTAAGGGAATTGTGTCAAACACAAGCCCGGTTCACTATTATCGTTAACTGTTTCTTTATTTCTTTTCAGATTATTATGAAGTTCTTATCAGTAGCAATTTTCTAACAAACTTAAACAGATTATCTTACTGATTGTTCCTGCATTATGATTCTTTTCAGAATGGAATCCCAGCCGATGACTATTGCTGTTTCTGCTGTCATGACAAGTGCTGTTTCTGCGGTCATGACTTTCGCTGTTACTGTCACTACCGGTCTAGTGACACCACTGCCTAATGCAGTGTCGCATGCTGAGAAACCAGAGAAATTCAGTGGTGTGAATTTCAAACAGTGGCAGCAAAAGATGTTCTTTTATCTGACCACGCTTAACCTGGCAAGGTTCTTAACTGAACCTAAACCCCATGTTGATGAAGGGGATATGGATGCTCAATCTGTGAGTGCGGTGCATGCTTGGAATCATTCGGATTTCCTGTGCCGCAACTTTATTTTGAATGGTTTGATGGACACATTGTATAATGTGAATTGCAAAGCCACGACTGCCAAAGAATTGTGGGAGTCTTTGGATCGCAAATACAAAACAGAAGATGCGGGCACTAAGAAATTTGTGGTGGCTAAGTTCTTGGACTTTAAAATGATAGACTCTAAAATTGTCATGAGCCAAGTCCAAGAATTGCAGGTTATCCTTCATGATATTCATGCAGAAGGAATGATGCTCAGCGAGACATTCCAAGTTGCTGCAATGATCGAAAAACTGCCACCAAGTTGGGTTGATTTCTAGAACTATCTCAAGCATAAGCGATAAGAGATGACCATTGAAGATCTTGTTGTTTGTCTTCGGATTGAAGAAGATAACAAAGTGGCCCTAAAAAAGGTTGATGACCCTGAAACAGTGAAGGCCAATCTTGTTGAACATGGCCAATCTTCAAAGGGAAAAAACAGTGGAAATGGTGGAAAGAAAAGTCATGGGAAACGCTCCAACCTTGGTCCTAAGGGAGGAGTTGGGAAAAAGAAGTTCCAAGTAACTTGTTATAATTGTCAAAAGCAAGGCCACAAGGCCAGTGAATGCAAGCTTCTCAAGAAGGAAAATGCTCGACAAGTGAACATGGTCACGGACCTCTCAATTTTGGTAACCGAAGTTAATTTGGTTGGGCATAATAACAAGGTTGGTGGGTTGATATGGGGGCTACCTGTCATGTGTATTCCGATAAAAGCCTTTTCAACACCTTCAAAGAGGTGACTAATAGCGAAAAGGTTTTTATGGGAAACTCCGCCACGGCCGAAATTAAAGGTGAGGGGAACGTGGTTTTGAAGATGACTTCTGGAAAGGAACTCACTTTGTCAAACGTGTTGTATGTTCCAGAAATTTGTAAGAACCTTGTATTGGGGTGACAATTGAACAAGTTTGGGTTCAAAATGGTGATTGAGTCGGATAAGGTCGTGTTGACCAAAAATGGTATGTATGTTGGTAAGGGTTATGCCCTAAATGGAATGTTTAAACTCAATGTAATGGTTGTGAATGCAATGAAAGAAACCGCTACTAGTTCTACTCACTTGATTGAGTCTTCAAATCTTTGGCATGGTAGACTAGGTCATGTTATTCTTCGTTTAATTAAACTTGATTGCATACCAACATTCGATACCGACTCAATTAATAAATGTGAAACTTGCGTAGAAGCAAAACAAACGAAATCGTCATCCAAAAAGGTTGAACGAATCACCGAACCCCTCGAGATGATCCACACTGATGTGTGTGATCTAAAAGAATTCCTACTTGTGGTGGGAACAAGTACTTCATCATGTTCATTGATGATAGTACAAGGTATTGCTATGTTTACTTACTTAAGAGTAAGGACGAGGCTATTGACAAGTTTATCTTGTTCAAAGCCGAAGTTGAGAATCAACTAAATCGGAAAATCATAATCGTAAGGAGCGACCGAGGAGGTGAATATGTTTCACCTTTTATTGACGTATGTGCAAAAAATGGAATCATCCACGAACTCACGGCTCCTTACTCCCCTCAATCAAATGGCATAGCGGAACGAAAAAATCGCACCTTGAAAGAAATGGTGAATGCCATGATGATAAGTTCTGGTGTAAACCAAAACATGTGGGGGGAAGCAATTTTATCGGCAAATTATGTGTTAAACATGATACCCAATAAGAAAAAGGATGTAACGCCTTACGAATTATGGACGGGAAAGAAACCACCATATAAATCCTTGAAAGTGTGGGGGTGTCTAGCTAAGGTGGTGGTCACACCACCTAAGCGCCTACTAATAGGACCCAAAACGGTGGATTGTGTATTTATAGGATACACCCGTCCTTATGGTCCTTATCGTTTTCTTGTGCATGATTCTAAGAACCCTGGAATATGCAAAGGCACCATAATAGAATCTAAGGATGCATCATGGTTTGAACATATGTTCCCATGCTTAGATAAAAGTGAACCAAGTTCTTCTAGAGCGGTTGAGGAAATTGTTCCTGAGGGTGAAGTTGAAAACGATGAACCTCGACAACAATCTAAGACTGAGGAAGTTGAAATCAGGAAAAGTAAATGGCAAAGGACTGAAAAATCCTTTGGCCCTGAGTATCTTACCTATATGGTAGAAGATGAACCTCAAATGTACCAACAGGCGGTGCATTCCTCAGAAGGACCTCAGTGGAGGGAGACAATCAAAAGTGAGATAGACTCTATCTTACAAAACCATACTTGGGAACTAGTGGATCTTCCTCAAGGATGTAAACCACTAGGATATCGATGGATCTTCAAGAAGAAGATGAAACCAGATAGAACCATCGATAAGTACAAAGCAAGGTTGGTGATCAAAGGATATAAACAACGAGAAGGTTTAGATTACTTTGATACATATTCGCCAGTTACGCAAATAACATCCATCAGGTTGGTGCTTGCCATTGCCGCCAATAGAAATTTGGAAGTTCACTAAATGGATGTAAAAACAGTTTTCTTGAATGGAATTCTAGAGGAAGAAATCTACATGGAGTAACCCAAAGGATTCATAGGTATTGGCAAGAAAAGAAAGTGTGTAAACTTGTAAAATCCTTGTATGGATTGAAAC